>JANAVB010008798.1:7455418-7693366 GCA_029216955.1 Iris pallida | reverse complement strand
CCAGTTTTACATTTCATTTACTTGTACTTGGATATTTACTATATACAACGACGACTTTTGTGTTTGGAGCATTTATGATTCTTCTTCACTTATAGAACTGTTAGCACATTTAGTCTTATCCTGTTGTCTTTAGAACAGCTTACTATGTTTTATCTCAACGTAGGCTGGGCATGACTCGGCCTGCCCAACAATTTGGGTAGCGGGTCGTGACAGTATACTTGTCAAGATAAGAAGCTTGTGCTAAACACATATATTCTCAAATCCAATTAAGATAAACATGACATATTAAATACAAATCGGCAAGAAGTACTATCTCAAAAACTTTAAAGACGGAGAGATAAAATCATATTAACTCAAATCAAAACCGCTCCTATGGACTAGAGTGATATACATGCTTTATAATACAGTTCAAATACGAGCACGTATATATAAATGTGTCACACTAATAGAAAATGAGTGATAAACTACATATTGTGAACTAATCATTTAAGCTAAGTAACTAGTCATGCTATATAAAAGAAGAATAAGAAAATTAACTAAGCATGCTAGTATTATATCTCATATTGATTTATATAATAAGCAACTAAAGGATATCAATTGAGCTAGTATAGACATCAAGCGAAACATGCTAGATTCTACAAATATAAACCATTTAAAGAGAATCGTTTACTTGTTACCAAAATGGCTCTAGTGACCACACTTGTGTTGGTGCAATTGCTTGGAAGATGTGTAAGCCCCCTGAATTTTAAGGTTTATTTTACTTTTTCTAAATAATTATTTCAATAAATATTTTATTATAATTATTTTTTATCATTAAATGTTCTTTTTTCGTGACTTTGACTTCTGGAGCGTCAGAGATATCAATCTATGGAACTCACTTTATGAGTTTTTATAGTAACCAGATTATCTTTATTTTGGTATAAGTGTCCCACTCAAACTTGTTCCCTTGTGCTCTGTTTGCATCGCGCAACTTTCGGGTCAATTTAGGTCAATTGATTATCTACCGTAAAACCTGATCCAACTTCCAATTTAATTTCAGGGCCCGATGTAACCCTAATTTCTAAAAAGGTATTTTTGAAATTTTGTATTTATAATCATTTTTATTGCTATTTAAATCATGATATAATTTTTGGAATTTTTTAAATCAACTTAAACTGTTTTAAGTCATGGCTTTGATTTTGATGCTTTGTTAGTGTAACCTGAGAGACTGCATGACCTAGAGCCTAACCATGTCATTAGGATGATTTATTGATCATTTTAGCTTGAGGGTATTTTGGTCATTTAGTAAAATTTGAATTTATTGAATTGGTGATTGCTATCTGTGACTTTGACTTATAGAGAGTTGTAGACTAGCCTAGAGCTAACACTAACTATGGTAACCCTAGTCTAACTTAACTTAGCCCATTCTAGTCACTTAGGATTTAGTTTTGTAATAGGAAAATCAAGTTTAAGTGAAATGACTTATGGTTTAATGCAATGACTTGTGATTTTCATTAAATGACTTATGACTTAAGCCCATGGCCCATAACTAAGCCCTAACCCTAACCAAACCCTAAGTGACCAGCCACATAGGATTCCCATCCTATATAAATACTTATTCATTAGTTCTTGCCTCTTTTTATATCATTTCAACACATAGGAAAAGAAAGATTTGTCCATTCTTCCCCAATCCATAGATTTCTCATTTAAATCCTTTTAACTCTAGTTTCTTGTATTAGAGCCTAATGCCCTTCTATTTCCTGTTTATGGAGAGTAATCCCAGATTTTGAGCAATTTGGGGATCCGAGCTAGCAAAGAGGAATACTTTATTTTGGGGCTTTTTCTTGCTATTTGCATCTATAGGTAAAACCCTTAAATTGTATTATTATTCTGATTTCTTTGCATATTAGGCTAGATCTAGGTGTCCCCTAGCTGTCCCTAGAATTTGGGTGGATTTCGTGTCCGTTTGGTGTCCGTATCGGACACGTATCAATGTATGTACATAGTGTTCGACGAAATACCTCTAAGGATTTTATTTTCGATTTTTGTAAAACTAATTATATAATTTGTAGATCTAAATATGTATACTAACTTTTTGTGAAGACTGATGTGATTTTCGTGTCGATTTCGTATCAAAATTGGGTGCGGACACGCTGCACGACACGCGTGTGCGCTGTCCTGCTACCCGTGTCCTATTTCTCACTAGACACAGCATTTCGATGCGTGAAACTTGGTGTGGAGTTTGGGGCAGTGACTGACAAGTCACTCCCCAAGTTTCACGATACCTCGTTCATGTCGGACACGAAAACGAGGCCGCACGGGTTTTACACTGGACTGAACACACGATTTTGGGGGTTTTGACAAGGGCTTCGTGTCCCTCATGGACACGTCGTGGTGACGTGTCAGGGACACGAACACGTAGCCCTATATGGGGCGAATATGTGGGCACGAGCATGAGTCGTGTCGTGCCCTGTGTCGCGTGCACGAGGCCGTGTCCTCGCTGCACGAGGCTACCTGCTGCACATTACTGATATTCAGTGTTCCCTAATGTTTTGACATGTCGTGTCCACTCATTTGGACATGACACGACCCGTGGAGTACCCTTACACATACACGACACTACCTTGGCCATTAATTTGATGTTTAATCGATTCTTTTACGATTCGAACTCGGGTTCCCAATTTTTCTGATACCAATATCAGTGTAATGTAAATTCTGAGAGTTAAATTATAAATTTTAAACTGTTGAATAATGATTATCATCATGCAATGGTTTATTTATATGTGTATACGATAATGTACATGTTAGGGTCCTCATGATTGGTGTTAATCATTGAATTTTGAAATATTTTGGACTATTAAGTAGACTGTTATGTGCAACCTAATAACTGAAACCTGAGAGCATGTGAACACACATGTTAGTTCACACCCACACACTATACTGCATTCACTGCATTCATCACTTAGTTCAGTCCATACCATTTTATGAGTGTCTCCTTATGTATCAGTTGGTTAGAAATGTAGGGAGGGGGTCTAGTTGCATTCAATTGCGGAAAGAGGATAGCTTGAGTGGTTAGTAGCAGGAAGGTGTGTCCTGCATCCTTGTATAAGTTTAGATAACCTATATTATGTGTCAATCCCCATTCCCTTATTGTTCAGTCCCTATTTTTTTTAGTCCAGTCCATTATCAGTAAGAGTCCAGTCCTATATTAGGATGTCAGTCCATTTGGTTTATCCTTAGTATCAGGTCTTAGTGGACTTGGTACTTGTTCTTGTAGAAACTTTGTGTTAGTAGATTAGTTATATTAGTCCCTATTTGTTTAAGTATCAGTCCTGTGTTGTCCTGCATTCATGTGCTGTTCCTTTACCTTTGTGCATCAAGTATCATAGATGAGGTTAGTTGGAACTCGGGTATAGGATCTTGGTAGTATAGTGTATTTCAATGTTCACACACTATTTCCTATACACACAGGCCCTTTACTTGCCAATTTTCTGTTTTGCATACACACACATTCACATGAAAACAGTTAACCTGAGACACAGTCCACATTTCACATTACATTAGTTAGATAGTCACTGTTTTTCCCTGTTTACTGAGTATTGTATTATGGTTGGGTTGATTTGATACAAAGAAACTACTTTTGGGTTTAAATGTATTCATACATGGTATTGGTTTGGTTTGAATGGGTTTAGGACTGTTCCTGTTTTCCAGTTTAACAAACTGTCAATTGCCATGTTTGCACTGATTTGCACATCACAAATTCCTGAAACATATCACAACCTGAGAACACTATTTCCTATTACACACTCCTTTAACATTACACCTACTGTCATGATAATTCCTCTTCACTGTTAGCTCTATTACACACATTCCCTATTTCCTAATCTTTCACACACACACTAGCACCTATTAATATTAACTGTCCTGACACATAATGTGCTGAGAACCTACTTGACACTTATCCACATGAACACCCACATCATTCCTGTAGACACATACTCAGTCACATTCAATTCTTTCTGAAATGTATTGGCACTGTTTTGATACACTAGCTGCCATATTTCTGAGAACACTATCCTATTTCACCTTGACACACTACATTGCCCTACAGTCCACGTACACATCTAGCCTACCTATTGTATCACATATATCACACATTTAACAAATTTCCTCCCCTTTCCTTCTAATATATGTATGAGCATGTGATATGTAATATATGTATAAAGTCCATAGGATTTTAGTATAATTATGCAATGTGTGGATAATATGCAATATGCATGTAGGAATGCAAATTGGTAATGTAGAGTAATGACATGTATATATAATGTGTCTATTTGATTTTTAACCCATGTCTATATATATGTGTAGGCAAGCATGAGATTATGAAATATATGCCATGTATATATATGCTAGTATGTAGAAATGCAAGCATCTATGTAAATGCCTATGATTGAATGAATGCAAGTTCAAATATATGAATGTAATGTAAGCATGTATATATATGTAATATGTGTTCTCTATGACTTGTGATGGTGTGTGTTTGCTAGCCTAGGCTTGGTTAGGCCTAGTGAGACTTGACTGGACTAGGATTGACCTAGTTGACTAGTGTAATTGACCAAGGTTGACCAAAGTTTGACTTTGACCTAGTTTGACCTAAAAATCATGTAGTCTTGTAGCTTTCAATTCTCTTGCATTTTACATATCATGACCCATATTACTCTGTTTAGGACATTGTGACTCTGGTACCGGCATCTGATATTACACTACTTTTTTCAGAGTATCAGGCGAGTACATTTTCTGATAGTTCTTTCATTTATTTGTCAGTTACTATACTTCAGTTCTAGTTAGTTTTATGTTGTTCTCTGTTACCACACGTATGGATATTACTGGATTCATGTATGCGACACACTTACCATATTGTCTGGCCTCTATTACTGGAATCATTCTGGAATCATTACTAGTATCATCATGGTTGGCTGGACTCATCTTGATTTTTGTGTCTTGTACTAGATTCACTTGTATTGCGGGCAGGAAAATATTGAGTAAGACATGTTGGCATACCCCAAATCTGGAATCTCCCTACTGTAATCTACTGGAAGCATAGCCATCTCCTCGCCTGATCAGTGAGAGATGTGCCTGATACTACAGCCGTTTACATATCGATCTCAGTATTTTAAAACACACTGTTAGAATATAGCTTGTCTCACCTGGATTCTTGATCACTGACTAGAACGTCTTGTACTGGATTCATCTTGTATTAGATTCGTCCCGTACTAGATTTACATAGGATTTACACTTGTTTACATTTACTGTCTGGACTTATCATGCTACTCTAGTTCAGCTAGTTTCTATTTTACAGTCTTCATTGTCATGATTCTTCTCTTGTTTTAGTTACTTTACTTCCCTTGTGTCTTATCTATTTCTCTATACCATCACCTGAATATAAACTACCATGTTCATAAATAAAACTGTCTATAACTGCTTTATAGTTCTCTGTCATTTACTTGGGTCTTCTTGATGAGTTGTACTCGTTCCTGTCCTAACTGGACATGTTAAAATTTTACATATAATGCCCTGAGGACACCTGCCCTACTCATTATGGACCTGACGAGGGATTAGCCACCTTTAGTCCTGACACTTAGCAGTAATCGGGATACATTTTTAGACTTGCATTAGTTCTTATTTAGATTTGTTGTATAGATTTGAGACTTGAGTTGTATTTGAGATTGTTCAAGATGTTGTTATTATTTCAGTAGTTTTGTTATCTTCAGTTCCTTAGTTATATTTTGGTGTTATCTTATCGTGCTTAGACTGTGATTGAGTTACACCATATCTTATACTTGTCCTTCGTTCGGAGTTGATCATGATGTATATTATACTGTATGAGTTGATGGTCAGTTAGGGACTTAAAATAGCATTCTACCGCAGACTCTGCGGCGTAGGCTGGGTGCTATTACGTACTCGTACCCTCACAGTGGGTGCGGGTCGTGATACGTTTTTAGTGGTGGCCCATGCAGGTTGAGAGTCGCATTAGTACGATATCGTGGTAGTACGACGACTTAGTTGTACTGCTGCGAGCCTGCGATAGGATTGAGCGATAGGCTTCAACGGAGAGGTACTCAATCACAGTTAGGAAAAATTCTGCTTCAATTCATGCCATCTATACATCTTGCCGATTTGTCTTCCTTGAAATTAACTGTCCTTCATTGATTTATCGCTTATATCTCAGTATTGATTCCTTTTTTGATCTGTCTCCAGGATGGTCGAGACTAGTTCTCATCGCTCCGGACCGAGGGACACTGTTGAGAGGTCTTCCACCTCTCGTCCTGTGCAGCCAGCCCCCGATGCTGTAGCCCCAGTTGTGCCAGCTGGGTAGGTGCTTCAGCTACTTTCGGAGGAGCTCCTCCACCAGTGCACAGGCAGAGCCCGGTGATTCCAGAGATGCAGCAGCAGCAGCTAGGGTGAGCATTATTCGGTTTTGAACCGAAAACCGAACCGAACCGAATAAGAAGATTCGGTTCAGTTTTGAAAAAATCGGTTCGGTTTCGGTTTTGGGTTTCGGTTTCGGTCCAAAACCGAAAATCGAATAAGAAAATTTAGTTTATATACTATATATATATTATATATATATATAATCTATATATATATATATATAATATATTATATATATATCTATAGATATATATATATATATATACTAAATATATATATATATACTATAGGTATATATATATATATATATATATATATCTATATATATATATATATATATATATATATATATATATAGGTTATACTAAATATCTATAGTATATACTAGGTATACTATAGGTATATCTATATTATATATATATAGGTATATACTATATATTATATAATAATATATATCTATATCTATATATATCTATAATATAATATATAATAGGATATACTAAATATATATAGGTATATACATAGGTATATACTATAGGTTATATATATCTATAGGTATATATATATAATATATATATAGATATATATATATATATATATATATATATATATATTAATATCTATATATATATATATATCTAATCTAGGTATATTTAGTATTTCTATATGAAAACAAAAAAAACAATTAAACCCAAAAATCGAATAAACCGAAAACTGAACCGATTTAATTCGGTTCGGTTCGTTCGGTTCGTTATTGACCAATTCGGTTCATTTCGGTTTTGCTTATTCGGTTTCGATCGAATTCGGTTTTCGGTTATTCGGTTCGGTTGGAATCGAATAAACTGAATACTCACCCCTAGCAGCAGCCACCTTCAGGGACAGTTGACGCAGTCCAGTGTTTACATTCTTTCAGGCAGTTCATGGAGGCCCAGCTGCAGCGTCAGACTGTGGAGTTTAGTCGGGGCATCGACCTGGCCCTGCAGTAGTTGAGAGGGCAGCAGCTCAGCCTTTGGCAGTTCAGCAGCCATACCAGCCGAAGGAGAAGGGGCATCCAAGACTTTCAGAAGATGCCCCGAGGGACTTTAGGGGCACGAGGGCATCCTGTACACCGACGAGTGGATAGAGCACATGGAGGATATTCAGACTGGCTGAGATCCCGACGAGGCTTCAGATCGGGGCAGCAGCCAGCATGATACAGGATCTGGCCCGCACTTGTGTACCAGACCGACCCGCGGGTTGGTACCCCAGGGCAGACTTGGGTAGCATTCAAGAAGCTGTTCAAGGGAAATTTTTCCCTGATGCAACACTAGGAGCCTTCGAGACCCAGTTCGAGGCTTTGGTCCAGGGCAGCCAGTCCGTGAAGGAGTATGCAGGGGAGTTTCTAACGTCTGGGCAGATTCGTCGAGGGGTTGTCCGAGGCGACGAAGGCCAGGAGTTCAGAAAGGGATTGGTAATGGGGTTAAGTCCACACCAAGAGTGCCCGCAGCGCCACTTTTGAGGAGATCTGGTAGGAGCCCTAGCACGGAGGATGACCTTAAGCTGAGGCTAAAGAGGGGATGGGACGCTCACGATACCAGCAGCAGCGGAGCCAGGCCAAGAGGCCCATGTACAGATTCAGCAGGCGCAGGCACCAGTGGGAGTTCAGCAGGTGCACATCAGTATCGGGGTCAGGACCCAAAGACGATCAGTTGTTCCTACTGCAGGAAGTTGGGACACACCAGGAAGCAGTGTAGGAAGGCTGAAGGTTTGTTATTCCTGTGGGTTTGAAGCCCACCAGAAGATAGACTGTCCCTTTACACCTCCTTTTGAGTGGAGCTAGCCACCTGTACTCAACACCAGAGGGTAGAGCTTTTGCGATGGCGGTCGAGGAGACCGACGCTGCAGTGATGGGTACAGGTTTGCCCTTCTCATTTTTCCTCCCCACTTTTCTATGTGATTCCATTAGTACCTGCCAGGATATTGCTTATGATATGCTAGATAATATAGCTACCCTGATCGAGACTGTGGAATCACGACCAGTAGGATTGTATTGCTTCAACTTTGATTGATTGGGGGTTTGACCTAGGAAGGGTGCGCTAATCTTAATTTCGAGGACAAAATTTTCTAAGAGGGTAGACTTGTAACACCCAGTTTCGAAATGAGGGTATTTTTGAAATTTTGTTATTTATAATCATTTTTTATGCTTTTAAATCATGATCTGATTTTTGGAAATTTTTTAAATCAAGTTAAAACTGTTTTAAGTCATGGCTTATGATTTTGATGCTTTGCTAGTCTAACCTGAGAGACTGCATGACCTAGAGCCTAACCATGTCATTAGGATGATTTATTGATCATTTTAGCTTGAGGGTATTTTGGTCATTTGTAAATTTGAATTTATTTTAATTTATTGAATTGGTGATTGCTATATGTGACTTTGACTTATAGAGACTTATTGATTAGCCTAGAAGCTAACCCTAACTATGGTAACCCTAGTCTAACTTAAGTTAGCCCATTCTAGTCACTTAGGATTTAGTTTTGTAATAGGAAATCAAGTTTAAGTGAAATGACATATGGTTTAATACAATGACTTGATTTTCATTAATGACTTATGACTTAAGCCCATGGCCCATAACTAGAAGCCCTAACCCTAACCAAACCCTAAGTGACCAGCCACATAGGGATCCCCACCCTATATAACACTTATTCATTAGTTCTTGCATCTTTATATCATTTCAACACATAGGAAAAGAAAGGTTTTATCCATTCTTCTGTAATCCATAGATTTCTTTTTAAATCCTTTTTAACTCTAGTTTCTTGCATTAGAGCCTAATACCCTTCTATTTCCTATTATGGATAGTAATTCCAGATTTTGAGGAATTTGGGGATCCGAGCTAGCAAGGAGGAACACTTTATTTTGGGACTTTTTCTTGCATTTGCACCTATAGGTAAAACCCCTTAAATTGTATTATTATTCTGATTTCTTTGCATATAGGCTAGATCTAGGTGTCCCCGCTGTCCCTAGAATTTGGGTAGATTTCGTGTCCGTTTGGTGTCCATATCGGACACGTATCAATGTATGTACATAGGTGTTCGACGAAATGCCTCTAAGGATTTTATTTTCGATTTTTGTTAACTATTATATGAATTTTTAGATCTAAATAGGTATACTAACTTTGTGAAGACTGATGTGATTTTGTGTCAATTTTCGTGTCAAAATTGGGTGCGGACACGCTGCACGACACGCGTGTGCGCTGTCCTGCTATCCGTGTCCTGTTCTCACTGGACACAGCGTTTCGACATGCGAAACTTGGTATGGATTGTGGACAGTGACTGACAAGTCACTCCCTAAGTTTTACGACACCTCGTTTCGTGTCGACACAAAATGAGGCCGCACGAGTTTTTACTGGACTGAACACGCAATTTTAGGGGTTCTGACACGGGCTTCGTGTCCCTCATGGACACGTCATGGTGTGTCAGGGACACGAACACGTAGCCCTATATGGGGTAAACACGTGGGCACGAGCACGAGTCATGTCGTGCCCTGTTTCGCATACACGAGGCCGTGTCCTCGCTGCACGCTGCTGCTGCACATTACTGATATTGTTTCCCTAATGTTTGACATCGTTTCCACTCATTTGGACTCGACATGACCTGTGGAGTACCCTTACACATACACGACACTACCTTGGCCATTAATTTGATGTTTAATCGATTCTTTTACGATTCGAACTTAGGTTCCCCATTTTTCTGATACCAATATCAGTGTAATGTAAATTCTGCGAGTTCAATTGTAAATTTTAAACTGTTGAATAATGATTATCATCATGCAATGGTTCATTTATATGTGTTACAATAGTACAGATTAGGTCCTTATGATTGGTGTTAATAATTGAATTTCAAAATATTTTGGACAGTTAAGTAGAGACTGTTATGTGCAACCTAATAACTGAAACCTGAGAGCATGTGAACACACATGTTAGTTTACACCCACACACTATACTGCATTCACTGCATTCATCACTTAGTTTAGTCCATACCATTTTATGAGTGTTCCTTATGTATCAGTTGGTTAGAAATATAGGGAGGGGGTCTAGTTGTATTCAGTTGAGGAAAGGGATAGCTTGAGTGGTTAGTAGCAGAAAGGTGTGTCCTGCATCCTTGTATAGTTTAGATAACCTATATTATGTATCAATCCCCATTCCCTTATTGTTCAGTCCCTGTTTCTTTAGTCCAGTCCATTATCAGTAAGAGTCCAGTCCTATATTAGGATGTCAGTCCATTTGGTTTATCCTTAGTATCAGGTCTTAGTGGACTTGGTACTTGTTCTTGTAGAAACTTTGTGTTAGTAGATTAGTTATGTCAGTCGCTATTTGTTTAAGTATCAGTCCTGTTTTGTCCTGCTTCATGTGTTTTTCCTTTACTTTGTGCATCAAGTATCATAGATGAGGTTAGTTGGAACTCGGGTATAGAATCTTGGTAATAGTAGTTTTTCAATGTTCACACACTATTTCCTATATACACACAGGCCCTTTACTTGCCAATTTCCTGTTTTGCATACACACACATTCACATGAAAAATTAGTTAAACCTGAGACACAATCCACATTTCACATTACATTGGTTAGATAGTCACTGTTTTTTCCTGTTTACTGAGTATTGTATTATGGTTGGGTTGATTTGATACAAAGAAGCTGATTTTGGGTTTCAAATGTATTCATACATGGTATTGGTTTGGTTTTGAATGGGTTTAGGATTGTTCCTGTTTTCCAGTTTAACAAATTGTCAATTGCCATGTTTGCACTGATTTGTACATCACAAATTCCTGAAACGTATCACAACCTGAGAACACTATTTCCTATTACACTCTCCTTTAACATTACACCCACTGTCATGATAATTCCTCTTCACTGTTAGCTCTATTACACACATTCTCTATTTCTAATCTTTCAACACACTAGCACCTATTAATGTTAACTGTCCTGACACATAGTAACTGAGAACCTACTTGACACTTATCCACATGAACACCCACATCATTCTGTAGACACACACTCAGTCACATTCAAATTCTGAAATGTATTGGCTCTGTTTTGATACACTAGCTGCCATATTTCTGAAACACTATCCTATTTCACCTTGACACACTACATTGCCCTACAGTCCACGTACACATCTAGCCTACCTATTGTATCACATATACACACATTTAACCAATTTCCTCCCCTTCCCTTCTAATATATGTATGAGCATGTGATATGTAATATAGTATAAAGTCCATAGGATTTTAGTATAATTATGCAATGTGTGGATTTATGCAATATGCATGTAGGAATGCAAATTGGTAATGTAGAGTAATGACATGTATATATAATGTTCTATTTGATTTTTAACCCAATATATATATATATATAATATATAATATATATATATATATAATATATATCTATAATGTGTGTGTGTGTGTGTGTGTAGGCAAGCATGAGATTATGAAATAATATGCCATGTTATATATGCTAGTATGTAGAAATGCAAGCATCTATGTAAATATGCCTATGATTGAATGCTGCAAGTTCAAATACATGAATGTAATGTAAGCATGTATATATAGTAATATGTGTTCTCTATGACTTGTGATGGTGTGTGTTTGCTAGCTCAGGCTTGGTTAGGCATAGTGAGACTTGACTGGACTAGGATTGACCTAGTTAACTAGTGTAATTGACCAAGGTTGACCAAAGTTTGACTTGACCTAGTTTGACCTAGAATCATGTAGTTTGCATTGTAGCTTTCAATTCCTTGTATTTTACATATTATGACCCATATTACTCTGTTTAGGACATTGTGACTCTGGTGCAGGCATCTGATATTACACTACTCTTTTCAGAGTATCAGGCGAGTACATTCTCTGATAGTTCTCTCATTTATTTATCAGTTACTATACTTCAGTTCTAGTTAGTTTTATGTGATTCTCTGTTACCACACCATGGATATTACTGGATTCATGTATGCGACACACTTACCATATTGTCTGGCCTCTATTACTGGAATCATTCTGGAATCATTACTAGTATCATCATGTTTGGCTGGACTCATCTCGATTTTCGTATCTTGTACTGGATTCACTTGTATTGCGGGGCGGAGAAATATTGAGTAAGACATGTAGACATACCCCAAATCTGGAATCTCCCTACTGTAATCTACTGGAAGCATAGCCATCTCTCGCCTGATCAGTGAGAGATGTGCCTGATACCTACAGCCGTTTACATGTCGATCTCAGTATTTTAAAACATACTATTAGAATATAGCTTGTCTCACCTGGATTCTTGATCACTGACTAGAATCGTCTTGTACTGGATTCATCTTGTATTAGATTTGTCCCGTACTGGATTTACATAGGATTTACACTTGTTTACATTTACTGTCTAGACTTATCATGCCACTCTAGTTCAGCTAGTTTCTATTTTACAGTCTTTATTGCCATGATTCTTCTCTTGTTTTAGTTACTTTACTTCCCTTGTGTCTTATCTGTTTCTCTATACCATCACCTGAATATAAACTACCATGTTCATAAATAAACTGTCTATAACTGCTTTATAGTTCTCTGTCATTTACTTGGGTCTTCTTGATGAGTTGTACTCGTTCCTGTCCTGACTGGACATGTTGAAATTTTACAAATGATTGCCCTGAGGACATCTACCCTATTCATTATGGACCTGACGAGGGATTAGCCACCTTTGGTCCTGACACTTAGCAGTAATCGGATACAGTTTTAGACTTGCATTAGTTCTTATTTAGACTTGTTATAGATTTGAGACTTGAGTTGTATTTGAGATCGTTCGAGATGTTGTTATTATTTCAGTAGTTTTTGTTGTCTTCAGTTCCTTAGTTATATTTCGGTGTTATCTTATCGTGCTTAGACTGTGATTGAGTTACACCATATCTTATACTTGTCTTCCGTTCGGAGTTGATTATGATGAGTACATTATATACTGCATGAGTTGATGGTTAGTTAGGGACTTAAACAGCGTTTTACCGTCGACTCTGCGACGTAGGTTGGGCGCTGTACGTACTCGTACCCTCACAGTGGGTACGGGTCATGACACCCGACATCGGTCCAATCTAATCAACCCAATATAGGTTCTGACCTGTTTTGAGCCTACTATGCATGTGCCACTTATGTCCCACCCAATTGATCTCCCTTGTGCTCCTATTTCACCCATGATTATAAATAACTTAAATTTATAATTATGATCAAACGCTAGCCCAACTCATCGAACCTGATCTAACGCCCAACCAGATTTTATGTGATCCCTATCATGACTATCCGAATACCCCACATAATTTCTCTCTTTTTCCTACTCTAAAATATCTATTTTTCTCTATCTACTTATTTAAATATCTATATTTAAATATCTACTCTCTCTTTTCTTTAATATAATACAAATACTCTCTCTCTCTTCACTCCTACACACACACGCACACCCCTCTCCCTATACCAGCATACACCCCCCTCTTCTTCACAGCACAACACCCCTCCTCTCTCACCGACCCTCTCTCCCCTCCTATACACTCTCTCTATATATCATTCTTTCTTTCTCTTTCAAATATCTCTTTCTCTCTCTATAATACATATATATAACTCTCTCTCTCCTCTCTATTTACACTCACAACAACTCTCTCTCTCAACAGCACATACACACCCTTCTCCCCAAATGGCCTACCATGGCCGCCGTACTGCGCCGCCGTAGCCAGCCCGACCAACGAGGTAGGTCTGACTTCAGTTCATGTACTTTTTCTTTACTTGGTTAGCACGTTTGTTTCGTCTCGGCAAGACGAGTCCGTTTCCCTTGTTTCCGACACACCCCGACACACGTGAGAAATTCCAAACCCTAGTTCGGACACACACAGAATCGCATTATGGTGACACGAGAGTGACACCAACGCGTAGAGAATCACTTGGCAAACGCATTCGTGTGCTTCGACACAAATTTTGGTGTCGGATTGGGCCGACACGGGCTGGAACACAATCCCGAGTGTCCAAACCCACGGGACACGAAGGAACGACTGTAGCGGGTCGGTTTCCTGACCCTCTGTGAACCCGACCCAATACTGGGTTTTACCTTAAGAATTAGCCGAGCCCTTTCTTTTACAGCGGCTAAGTCCCCCCCTGGTCAGCGCATACGTGCTGAGCTCTGCCCTTTGGCCGAGAGGGTTGGGTTCGAATCCCCCTTTGGGGATTTGTTGGGTTTTTGGTGATTTTTGTATTATATATATATCTATATATATATATATATATATATAGATATATATATATAGATATATATATATATATATATATATATATATATAGGAAGCGGATCAAAAGCCCCCCTTAGAAAGCCCCCCAAAAACCCCCTCACTCTATCCGTAATTTAATGTTATATTAATGTTAATGTTAATATTAATGTTAATATTAACATTAAATACTAAAATTAACATTAAACTTAACATTAAAATTAATATTAACATTAACATTAACATTACATTAACATTAATATTAACATTAATATAAAAATAAAAAAAAATTAATATTAACATTAATATTAACATTAATATTAACATTAATATTACGAATTAGAGTGAGGGGGGTTTTTTGGGGGGCTTTCTAAGGGGGCTTTTGATCCGCTCCCATATAATATATGTATAAATATTGTATATATAATTGTTATATACTGTATTATACTGTTTTTAGGTATTTTCTGTGAATGCTAATTTCTGTAAAATTGTATATTAATTATATTTTGTTAATTACTAATATTATATATATATATTATTTAGTATATGTTATTATATATATATATATATATATATATATATATATATATATATATATATATATATATATATATATATATATGTGTGTGTGTGTGTGTGGTGTGTTGTGTGTTATATATAATATTATATATATTATATATATATATCTATATATATATATATATATATATATATATTTTAAAATACATATTATGTTATTTATACATAAAATACATATTATGTTTTTAAATACATATGTATATATGTAAATTTCTCTCATTAAATTATGATAAAATAATATTAATATAAATATTGGTTTTCTTTGTGTTTTTGATTAACACCTCACATTATTATACATATATTTAAAATCTGTCATTTAAATTATGTCATTTAATTCAGTCATTTAATTATGTTATTTAAATTTATGTAAATAATACAGTGCCTATACTATAATACGTATTTATAAATATAGTGCCTATATTGTAATATGTACGTTTTTAATTTCTGCAATTTAAATTCCTTTAAATTACATGTATTTAAATTCCATATTTTATTACGATTTTTTGTACTTTTGTGCAAACGCCCACTCTAAGTCCAAGCCTAGCATGGGTTATCGGATTTAGGTGAGCCTACACATAGAGTCTAGTCGAGTCATGTTGGACTTGATTCATGGCTTTGGGTTCTGTATCTGGACTTTAGTTCAATTTCAAATACGCGGACAAATACATTAAATAATTATTTATTTTCTAAAAATTGTAACTTGCTGTATTTGAATTTTTTATGTTATTTATGTGCTGTAAAAATCTGGAAAAAAATTATATTTAAATACTATGTTAATTTAGCTAATTTAATATAATTTTTTCCAGATTTAATTATACTTTTGGCATTTTACAAAAATAGGAAAATAGAACTCATTTTCAAGGTACTATGTTTACTAATTTTTAATAAATATCTATGAGGGTTTATAAATTCCAGAAAAATTAGTATAAATTTTTATAATTAACAAAGATCATTTTGGTACTTTATTTTATGTAATATTAAGCTCTTTGCCTATCTTAATAATTATTGGAATACAATGTACAGTCTGTTTAATTATTGATTAATATTGACTTGTTTTTGTGGGTTTTTGGGGTATTTTAGTATCAGACTTTACCCTACCTTAGTTTAGAGACCTACTTGTTAGTCTAGATGTTGTAACACCTCACTTTGGACTACTAGAGCTTCACTAGCTAGTGTCCAGTTAGGAGTCGTGTCACACCACTAGTATAAAACTTAATCATAACTTAGAGACTGAGATTGTATATCATTTTGACAGGACACCGGACATCTATAGCTACATATTCTAATCTTTGCCTTGCTCGAGGCAAGTACCCCTACAAGCTTATTTACTACTTATAACAATAACTGTGATTAAACCTTGTTAAAATACTGCTTTCTGGATAACTGCAAGTCATATCTTCTTCACATGCTTCTTACCGATTCTCAGTACATGTCATGCTTTACTACTCTTAGTATCACTCACATGTTATAAAATGGGTTATGGGAAAACTGTTAGTAGAGTACGTGATCATGCTCCCATCTTCGTATGTATTACGTGCACTGTTACATTCTATATGCAACTTTGTCGTATGTCTGATCCCGCGTTTGTGTATAGATATACACCGATGGCGTTAAGTGTACGTATGTGCACTTCAAAAATTAATATGTACCACTGTACATCCTATTTACCTATTGACCGATCACGTACATGCTACAGTTTTAAACTTTAAAACAAACATATATTGCCATGATAAAATGTATCTAAAACTGGATAAATCAAGATATGCCATGATTATGTTATTTTATCTCTTTCCATTACATGATCAGTATTATATGTTTGTATACAAGTACTTGTTTCCGTCCTGACAGGATAACGTTGTAGGTGCATTCTCTGAGGAGAAATGTTATGTGATACCTAGTACAGACTGCTTTTGAGGACCTAGCCTATGCTCCAGAAGAGGCCCCAACGGGGAACCTTGCTTAGATATCATTTATGTGTTTTAAGACTTAGACTTTGGTTTGAACTTATATTTGGATACTGGACTTTGTCTCCAATCTCATACATTTGAGGTGTAATAACTTTTACCACTTGTTTACTTTCGTCAATAGAAGTGTTGTGATAAATCTTATTTGGGTTAATGTTAGCACACTTAGTATCATTTATGTATAAACTCTTAGAACAACTTACTACACTTTAACCAAGCGTAGGCTGGACATGTCTCGACCCAGCCCCTAATTTGGGTAACGGGTCATAACAAGATGACCTTTGAGCTTTGCAACCACCACACGCTCCTCGATGCCATGTTCCAATACAAGAAGCTCCACCTACAACATTAAACGAATACTTTGGTATCCAAATAAACTTGGATTCACATTTGTTAGTTTTAGGGACCCATATACTATTTATTCTAGCATTGGTAGAAACACTCCTACGAATAGGACAAGTTAAACTCATGTGTCCAATACGAGAGCAATAGAAGCACCTAATACTAGTGTGTACACATGTATCGGAATGAGCATGATTAGAACTGTGACATACTAGAATGATGAATATCTCTAGAATGAGCATGCATGGATTTGGTCTTAAGAATATCATGTTCTAATAGCAAATCATCATACAAACAAGTAAGAGAATCAAATTTAGCATTTAAGCATAATTCTCTTTTTCAAATAAATCAATTCTATAAATAAAATCATCATTTTTTTAAAGAGTCAATAGAAGAATCATGCAAATGATTTAGCTCATGTGTTTGCCTCTTAAGATCTTCTATTGATGATGAAAAATATTTGATTTTCAAAATTAAAGCCTCATTCAAACTCTTTAAAGAAACACAAGATGAGTTTTGAGAATCAAGTCTAGATAAAAATTATTATTTTTATTTCTCAAAACTCATTAGATTCTTCTAAATGAATAACCTTTTCTGAAAGTTTTTCTTGTAGAATGAAGGTCATCAAGAATATCTAAGGATTGGTTAGCCATGGATTTCCAGTTAGAGTATTTATTGCATTTAGAAGAAACATGAATGTCCATGCTACTAGAAGTAAAACCCTCTTTATCGGAGGAGGAGGAATACGATGCCATAAAAAAATTAACAAAGATCTACTCTAAGGATGTTAAGCCTCACAATAGAGTCCTTGCTCAGATACCAATTGTAGGAACCATGGGGGGTGAATAGGTCAAGCAAACTAATCAAGCACTTAGCATAAGCTAATGGGCAATTTAAAAATATAAGTGCAAGAGAAGAAGCAACACAATATCGACATCCGATGTATCCTAGTATCCTCCCAAGGCGCACTCCAGTCCCGAAACTCTCTCCGACTTTAATCTACTATTATCGTAAATAATACAACGTGAGTTTTCATACGAAGGCTTACCAACTTCTTTAACGAGAGCTTTAGTACGAAGGCCTCTCCGACTTCAACCAAGAGTTTGGATCCGAAGACTCTCTAACTTCAACCTTTCACAATAGGTTTTGATCTCCTTATACAAAAATAAAGATCTTAATTTTTAACTCAATAACTCTAACACAATTTGTGGATGGCAAATAAAAATTTTGTAGAGTTGTTTGTGGATAAGCTTTGGTGGTTTAGAAATATTTAGGCTCAAAGCATCAACCTTGAATGAAGGGGTTCAAGGCTATTTATAACCAAAGCATTGAAAAGACCTTAAAGACTTTTCAGTCAGCGATCGGTATACCGATTTTCATCCGAAAATGATCCTGGGCTAATTTCTACCCTAGCTTTGGATTTTGCCATCTATTTATTGTGTTTACAATTATTTCTAAGACTTATTAAAGACTCCAGATATATTTTAGCAGGTAAATTCTTCTTCAGAGTCTTGAAATGATGATGATATGACTTGGCTTCTTCCTTTGATAGATGATGACTTCTTTCTTGACGACAGCTTTCCAAGAAATCAAGTTTGTGAAACTAAATACCTTTCGGGGGCTTCGTCCCCGAATCCCTACGGGGGCGCTGCCCCCTCAACCACCGTCCGCTGACCGGACAGCGGAACCCCAGAGTGCGTGGATCCGGAGATGTCGTCGGGTGGTTCAAAGAAATCTTGTGGGATGCCGTCGTTTTTAGCCCACCATGATTTCTTCATTGCATATGTCAATGTTGATCTTGCTTATTGCTTTTCTGCAAATATATGTTAGACGAACAAAGCAATATACATTATAGCAAGTATGATAAATTTAATGCTCATTAGGGCTATGCTAAGTTTAAGTATCAATACTATAGTGATCGCATAAATTTAGTGATATCATAATGTTAAACTTACTTGAATGACCACAATCAAAAACAAAGTTTTGATTTTGGCAACTCGATTAAATTTAAGGTAGATACAATGAAGCTAATATCACTAAAGGTATATATAAAATAGAAATACTATAGTGATTGTATGAAGATTAGTGATAATAAAAAATCTAAACTTAATAGATTAACCATATTAAAAAAATGGGATAATCATTGGGCCAACATTTTTTACGGTGGGTAGAATGTAATCCCTTGACCCAATTTTATATTTTTTAATCCAAGTTTCATTACTTATTTTAAATTGGAATATGTTTAATATATTGTATATAATGAAATAAGTAAATAATATGTTCATGTAAAACAAATTTAATTTATAAATTTTTATTTACAAAAAATAATTGCATCTACAAAATATAACATTTTTCTTCCTTGGCCCCCAATCCATAGAATCATTAAAACCTCCACCCCCATCGTTCTCTTTTGCCCCACCAAAATTTCTACCACTCCACCTCCTTTCTTCTTGAATAGACCCTTACCCCCCAGTTCGGCCGAGAACTTTCGTCGTTTCTGTTGTTACGCCCTAATCCCAAAATACGTAGGACCAGGCCATGTTGAAATGGCCAGCTATGCATCAAGTGGATTACAGTCCAGCTCGAATATGTATAAGTTGTTCAGGTAAGGAATATATATCCATATTTAATCCATATCTAGTCAACAATCTATATCTGAATCCATATGAAATGAATAACATGAATGAGCAACACGTGTCATGGTTTGCAGTCCACTAGCATATATATACTCAAAAAATATGAGTCCATAAAACTAGGCTAATAAGTAGAATAATCAAATCGAGTATGAAGTATAACAATTAGTAAATATGAGAATGATATCACTATATACCTAAATTTTGGAATCTTAATCACCAACAATCCAACTAAACTACATGAGGGCTCTTCATATACCTGAGCGAAAACCAGGTCCTCATAGGGATGTAACAAGATACATAATATACAAGTTGTATAACTGAAATAAAATCATAAAAGTATGCTAGGGGTTTATGACCATTTAAAAGTGCAATTTAGAGGACAACTTTCACACCCATGAGTGGGATTCAGGCTAACTTGAATAACCATGTAGCTCAAGTCTAGATGTGTACGTACACTGTCATCCAGTCATCTGTATCCATCCGTAACGATCCATGAACGTCAGAGGGCATCTTCAAACTCATTAATTCCCATATCCGTCGACCTATAATCCATTTGATCCCCAACAAGGCTCAAGCTGGTTCCCTATGTTGAGCTCGAGCCTTCACTAGTGTTCACACCTCCTTCATCCGCCTTTATCTTCCATTACCCCTTACTCCATCATCCCGCCTTCATCTTTCATTACCCCTTACTCCGTTCAATATCCCTGCTGTCCGTTTCACTTTACTGGCGGCTTGACTCACTAAACTTGAGCGACCATCACCTAATCGAGCAGATTTATAGTGGGATAAATAATCCCAAGACTCGACCATGCATATTTAGCAGCTAGCCCTTCCACGAGACCGACCCAACAACTGCCTCGTTGTTGTCACAATCCGCACTCGGATATTCAGGCACAGTACGCGGGCCACGCCAGCCTACGCTGCAGTATCAACGATAGAATGCTGTCAAGTACCTAATAAATATCTACGACATATATGGCCTACAACATTAACCTATACTCAATCACATACAACTAATAAAGATATAAAATAGAAAAGATAGCAATAACACTAAATCAACTAGAGTCTACCAAATGATCATATGTTACAAGAATGTATCGGAGACAAATTCGATAATAAAACACAATCTAAAAGGAATAATGGCCTAAAGCTTCCAGAAGTCAACTTACGATAAATGGAACATCGAGAATCTGTCTAAGCTAGCATCGTCATGTAGTCCAAGCATGTGGGGCATAACAACTCCTAAAAATATGGTTATCCAGTCAGGATTGAAGCGAAATACATAAACTAACAGCAGTTCCATTAAATTGACAGAATCTATAATGACAGTAAGCAATAAAACATGATGGATAAGTAATACTGAACAGTGGAAAAGTAGAAAAATCATGTGAGCATGTCATGGCAATAATGTACTGTAAGTAATCAGGAGACAGTGTAACAGCATGTGATAATCTATAATAGAACATGTACTACTAAACAGTGCCTTGAGATAATATTTATTATGTGATCGGCTTGGGATCATGATCAGGCTATCCACATCACCGTCTATGCACAAGTACAAGCACAGGTAAACCTGGAATCAGGTCAGCCATACATGGAAGCTATGCACAAGTATAAGTAAGATTAGGCTATACCCTACGTGTAGTGAGGGTGAGCTATGCACATGTAGTTTGTGTATGATACATAATCTCCTAATATCTTCCCATTCCCCGACTAGTATAATGGATCCAACCATGGCACGTTACGACACGAGATTCTCTAAGAGGGTAGCAAATCCTCTTAGGAATCGGTGTCCATACTAGTACAAGAACAATAATCAAGAACAAGTATGTACCATATACCAGGGTAACCAGGAATAACATCTCATGACGGGATCCAATCTATACCAATTCGTGTACTCTCGTGTCAGGAATCAAGCATAACATTGCAAACTGATATCATAGAGACTATCAAGGTAATGAAAACTGTCAAAGAATGTACTCGTCTCAATTCGATGGAGTCGACGCACACGACATGAACAGTCGACACGGAATAGGTACGATGTTATGCTCCACAAGATGGTCCCAAGCGATGGCACATGCGGTTCCATTGAGTCAAGAATAGTCCAAATAGCCTAGTTCGGTATATAGAACCCAAATCAGAGTTCAGCACGATAATCGAATCAAGAAATAAGAAACGACTATAATAGTCGTGATTTGATTTAATAAGTTAAAAGTAAATTGATTAAGGAATGAAGTCAAAATTATAACTAATATTATTTAACCCAATAATATATTTAGAAAGTATTAATATTATCTAAGAGGCTTAGGGCTAAATTTTAACTTGTAATTTAAGCCCATGACCAACTGGTTAATTAAACAATAGCTAGGGCCAAAAGCCCATTTCAACACAAAAGGAATTCTAATGGCCATTAGGCCAATTTATTTAAAAAAAACCTTTAAAATCATTTAGGGCCTAAGCCCATAAATATTATCTAATAATAATTATAATGAAAATACTAATAGTCTCCATAATATTTGAAATAATTTTATTATACATAAATCCATATATTTATACATAAATCCATATATATATATATTATATATATATATATATATATATATATATATCTTATTATATATAATATAATTATACCATACATATATATACAATATACCATACATATGTATACAATATTATTATACCATACATATGTATACAATATTATTAACTTATCTATACCAAATGTTTTATGTATACATACAAATACAAATTATATATATCTGCAAATATACATGGGCTTAAGGCCCATTCTAAAACTTATATCAAGCAAGCCATTTAAACTAAACTAATTAACTAAATTATATTGAAAAATTCTAATGGGCTCAAAAGCCAAATACATATAAAAGCTAAATGTAAAGCTAAATATATAAAAGCCCAAACATCTAATTAAAATAAAACATAAAGCCACAAGGAATTTATTTTGGCCTCAAGCCTAAGCCCAACAATACCAAAAGCCCATTTTAATGTATATATAAATTATCCAAAATTATTTTAGGCCTCAAGCCTAAGGCCCAACAAAATTATGTCCAAATTATTATATATATATATATATATATATATATATATATATATATATATAATATATATATATATTATTATAATATATATTTAATACTACTACTACTACTACTACTACTACTACTAAACAACCTTATTAAATTAACCTAACCCTAATGATCATTAATACATATAATCAAAATAAATCATTTCACTAATCTATTTAAACTGAAGGGGGGGGGGGGGGGGGGGGGGGGGGGGGGGAGGGGGGGGGGTTTATACTCTGCTTCGCACTTATCCCGTTTTTACTCTTAAAAACCCTATATATATATTATATATATATATATATTATATATATATATATATATATATATATAATATATATATATATATCTATATATATATATATAAATTTAAATATATATATATATTATATAATTATATATATATATATAAAATATATTCTATATATATATATATATATCTATATATATATATATATAATTCCATATATATTAATATATATATATATTATATATATATATATATTATATTATATATATATATATATATATACTAAACAACTAATTAAATTAACCTAACCCTAATGATCATTAATACATATAATCAAAATAACATTTCACTAATCTATTTAAACTGAAGGGGGGTTTTATACTCTGCTGCCGCACTTATCCACTTTTTTACTTTTAAAAACCCCTAAACTTCTGACCTAATTCCTAAATCGAAGAGGGGGAGTAAGGGGTGGTCATCGGGGGCTTCGTTGGCGGGCGTCGGTGTTGGGTCGTCGGGCGGGGCCAAGGCGGTGGACGCCGGATCCATGCGGGCACGACAGGCCCGGAGGTAAGCTCAAACGGCGGCACCATATCTAAAGGAGACCTGTCCGTGCTATGCGATGAGGCGGTGGACGCAGGAGACGTAGTGGCGGTGGTCGTCGCTAGAACCGGAGGAAGGCGAGGGCGGGAACGATAAGGGTCTCTCACTCTTTCTTTTTCTGTGGTGGTTTGTGCTGGTGGAGTGGGGGTTCCTGTGGCGGGTGTGTGTGGCGTTGTTGCCCTTGGTGTGGGTTGGATCTTGGATGTGCCATCGGTATAGACGGCCGGAGACACGTAGTGGCGGTGGTCATAGCGTGGTACTAGTGGGGTGGTTTTGGGTCGACGGTGAAGGAGTCGGAAGAAGAGGACGACGGTGATGGCAGTGAACGTGGTGGTGGTGACGGCTGCCAGGGAGAGGACTATGGGGTGTCACGCGGCAGGATGTGTTGGTGTGTGGGATCGACATGATGGAGACAAAAGAGGCGACGGTGGTGGCTAATGGTGTGGTGCCGACGGAAGAGGCCGGCGGAGTGGGTGGTCGGGATAAGACGACGTCATGTTGATGATGCGTGTTCGATCAGGGTGGCCGAGGACACCGAAGAGGCTGGTAGAACACTGGCCAGGAAGTGGGAAGAGGAGAGTTGGTGTGTTGTTGGAACTGCTACAATGGAGGTGGCTACAGTGTTGTGTTTGTCTAGGGTTTTAGAAATTTGCTATGTGTAATATTGGGGAGTCCCCAAAATATAATGGATATAGTAGGGAACCCTAATGGCATTGCTGTAATTGTAGTAGAATTAGGAAAAATAGTGGAACACTAACTACTAACAATTAACACTAATACTAACACTATTTTAATTAGTTAATTATTAGTAGCTAATACAATTTAGCTACTAACTAACTAAATCGAAGCCGTATCCCACAATCTAAGTCCAAACTTGGTAGGCTAGAACTAAGATCGAAATGGTCTTAGCCCGATACGAGGGAAAATAATAGTTTACAAATCATTATAATCTTAGGATAAGTAAAATAAAGTAGTAATAAAAATATTTTTATTTACAAATTATTTTGACAAATCTTTCTTTATTCAAAAGTAAATATTACTACTTATAGAATTCAAGAAGGACAAGAAATTTATTTAGGATATAATCTCACATAATATAGTTTTACAAACCAAATAATCCAAAAAAAGTGCCGTTAGCATACGACAATCGAAAATATACTTTGTATAATTAATCCACGATTTCAAATATTTAGGAAAATTAGAAAAATACAAAGATTCGAAAAAACCCAAAATTCGATTAATGTAGGTTACAAATCTACCCTCCTTAAAGAAATTTTGTCCTCGAAATTGGATATTAGAAGATGGATTAAAACACGATAGAGAGATTAGTTAATGCCTTAGGCACGGTCAAAGAACGATGGTTTGACGCGATCAAGATAATCAAATTCAAATCACTTAGGCATGACTAATGATTTTGACATGATAGAATCGTAGTATGAACAAATTGTTCAAGCACGATTTAAAAATAAATTCAAGTTGTTTAAGCACGATCTCAATCATGGTTAGTATATCATAGATAGAATCAAAATTCAAGTATGGAATGATCAATAGAGTTTAGGTTGATGAAAATCAGGTCCGAACACGATTTAGATCAAAATATGTATATCTAAAGATACAATTTTGGGCACGATCATGATTCGAAGTTGAGGTTTTATAGGCATGATTTAGAATTACTTAGGACCACAAATTTTAGTTAGATCATGAATCACGATCAAAACTCTTACATGATTTAGACCTTGAAAATGATTTAAAATCACTTAGGCACAGTTTAGGATGAGCTGCGAGAAATAATTAAACCTAGACATGATTTGTAATAAAATCTGAGCACGAGTGACTAGAGAATCAAAATTTAGGCACGATAGGCAAATTTATTCAGACACGATCAAATTAAATTTTGACATGACTAAGTTCGTAATCAAGTCAGATAGTTGTGATCAAGGATAAATTTTTTAGGCATGATTCAGTGGTAAAATTAATAAGTATAGTCACGATCATTAAAATCAAGGTCATTTTGTTATGCCAGGTCATATCGGCACGACCAAACATGAAGGTTCAGGTATAATCAAGAATGGTATGAAATCCAATCACAGTTAGAACAAAATTTAGACATTATTGAAAAATTTAAATCGAAGTTTACGTAGAGCGATAATGGCATCGAAATCACGATCAGAATTAAGATTCTGACACGATCGGAGATAAGGTCAAATCTAATCTTGATTAAAGCAGGATCAGACGACGAAGAATGTAATCGAAGTCTGAGTACGAGCAACAAAAGGATTAAAATCCAAGTTATGGTCGAATTTTAAATCGTTTGAGTATAGTCAAGAATCAAGAACCTTGGCACGATTAAGAAGATGATCAAATCGATTTGGTCACGGTCAAAGTGGACCAAAATTTAGCAATATTGAATTCAAGAAACAATTTAAGGACATGGAAGTCAAATCTCTTGTACTAGGATAACAAAATCAAAAGATAGGATTTACAGAAGGAAGTCGTGGTAATCATGTCACTCTTTTCGACTACCAAGTTCATCCAATCATCATTTTCCGATTATACCTTTCTCTCACAAGTTCAAATATACCACTACGAAGATCATAGTCTTCAATCATGAAGGTCAACTCTCCTATAACCACTATGGGGTTGACCTTTTTCAATCAAGAAACCTAATCAGGGTTTCTTAAATCCTTGAGCATTGTTTAAATCCTACTCCTCGTAATACTTAAATCTAATGCCACTATACAACATAAAAATTTATTCTCAACTATTTAAAATCAACCTTCACCTATCCATATTCTTTCTAATATTATACTTCTTAAAATTTAAAAGTCTCACAAAGTCTCTAAATTTACTATAACTCCAAAATCTTGCGTCTTACCAGTTCTTAATCATTCTCCTACCAATTCTTTACTCAATCTCGTATCATCACTGCATGCGGTTATAATTTCTTCTCCATTATTTAGACTCCTAAATTTAGTATCATAGCCTTAATTCAAAAACATCTCAAGAATCAGTAACTAAAAAATATATCTAAGTTCTCAAAATCAAATCGACCTCGAATATCCTTATCAGTTCTAAAAATACAACTACGAAATATCATAGTTCTCACCATTAACGTATATCCTACTATTCTTTTTACTCAAAATTCTCCTACGTTCTTTCTAAAGTAATCCATACTCAAACTAATCCTCTAAGTGTGATCTTTTCCAAATTGATAATATCGGTCTCTTGATTTTGTTTCCAATCTCAGTCATATCGTTATCCTACTAATTCTATCTCAATGTCCAATATTCTATATTCCTACCAGGATTACCACATGATAACAAACTCTGTCCCTTCCGAGCTAGATGAGTACGATACTTTCTCGGCCTTTTTCGAGTAGAGAGATACGATGCAACACCCCTAAATTTTTTGAATTATTTTTTTATTATTTATTTGATTTAAATTAGATTTTTATGGAATTTATGAGTATATTTTTAATTAAATTATTATTAAATATGAACTTAGACATTGTTGAGTTTTGGAGCACACGACGTCTAGGAATTGTGGCACAAATGATGTAGCAGTGAGCCTTGACTAGTGTATTTGCCATGCTAAGGGAGGTCTAGCCATAGTGATGCGCGAACTAGGAAAACTATGCCAAGTTGTGAAAAAAAACTCATTTAAATCATTTGATTAGTTATTATTTAATATATTAATTTTTTAGATAACCCGATTTACGTAATCAGCCCGAACTGGGCCCGAACCGAATCCAAGCCTACGTGGGCATGTAGTGAGACCATGGACGACAATGTAGACATATTTTATGTGTGTACAATACTTCTTATTTATTTTTAGGAATTGACAAATAATTTCTAAATATTTGTTATATGTAAATTATATGTATTATTAATATTTAACAGAGTTTTAGAATATTTGTAAGATTTTCTAGGGCCAAAGAAAGATGGTGTAGTATAATACACTATACATATTATTGGTTTAATCATTTTTGTTATTAGTATTATTATAATCATTATTATTATTAGTATTATTATTATTGAATTAATTTATTGTAAATTTAATTTATATATGTAGATATGTTTAATTATATATTTTATAGATAACAATTAAATTTTATTTGGATAGAAATAGCTTTATGGTATATATACATGGATATATACATATACTTATATATGTATATATATAGATATAAATAAGATAAGGAAAAAGAGATAAAAAAAGAAAAAAATAAAAATAAAATGTGAACAGTGCCAGGCATTGTTCACGCACCCCCTCCCCGAGCTCTGTTCGAAAACAGAGAATCCCATGGAATTTTCGTTATTTTGATTTGATCAATCTCGATCAAATCTTGGCCGATTTAATCCAAACCTTTTCCAACCTAATCTAAACTGGATTCTCCTCTAACCTAATCAAAACCTAATCGAATTTGGATTTAAATCAATCCAAATTAGGTTTTTAAAAACCTTTGTCTATATATATAGCAGTATTTTAAACTTGGAGAGCTTCTCCAAAAACTCGACCCCAGCCTTCGTTGACCTGTGCATGCGATCCCGAGCCACCCCTGTGAGGTCGTGCACCTACCCACGGTGGACGACCATCGGAGCGCCGCAGCCAACACTCGCAACAGCAAGCAGCACGCGAAAACAGGGGACAGTAGCAGCAATAAATTGTCGCAGGTACCGCACCTTCATACTCTGATTTCTCCCTTATTACTCAACAAAATCTCGACCTACTTTATTTTTTTAGAAGCTAACCTAACCAACTAGAACCCCTACAGACTAGTTTGGGTTGGATCGGTCAGATCGTGACAAAAAATTTGGTCGAAATCCGAGGAAAATCACGAATCTCTGTGACAGACCCGAGGATTGAAACCCTATTTTTGAAGAATGATTTCTGCTAACTCACGAAGAATTTTTGGAAATCTAATTAAACATGATGTTAGACAACATATAGGTCTTTAGAACCTAACTTTTACTTTCAAATTTTATAAACTATGCACATAGAAATCAGTCATCAAAGATCGACGAATAACCTATTAAAACTGTTTAAAAACTTTAAAATTCTTCCGATCCAACGTGCGTCCCGCCAATCCAGGCGACGTGGTCGCGAACCGAAAGCATTAAAAAGTGCGTATCGACTTTGCGGACGTGTGGGCTTTGACGGAATTCAAATTGGTTGCGTGCGCGCGATAAATTTGATACATATCCGTCGAAAATCACCGTATCAACCTTTTTCGAAATTCTTCAATTACTTTGTGCACGTTCGTTAGATCGAGACAAAACTTGAGCCAACAGGACTGTATCATTTTTCTGGTCCTGTATGCCAAGTTTGGTCCAATTCCGAGACAATTGATCGGATTGCCGTTTTGCGGGCCCCACGATCCGATTCAACGGGCGATTTTGTGCACGGCTCATCGGAATCCAAAATTGGACATACTGTTGGGTTCGTATCATCAAAACAAATCTGTAGACATATAGTTTGACGACTTTAGAGACCATTGACTTTGGCACGCTTTTCGGTGCAAAGCGGGTCCAACGGCGGACACCGTTTTGACCCAAAATTATAGTTTTGTCCCTGTATCCAGAATTAGACTTATGGGTAGCCTATCCTAGCTATTTTTCTTATTCTAGGACTGTTGGAAATGTTTGTTTCAGCATCCGGAGGTGTTTGCGGGAGTTCAGGTTTTGTGGCTCTTTAATTTTAGGACTTTTTGCTACCACCAGGCAAGTATACCTTGCCAAGCTTTACAGTACTTACATGCTTTTCCATATTGCTATTTTCATATCTTAGTTCCATATTTCTTATGTTCCATGTCTTGGTTATTCTAGTTTTACGTGCACATAGTTTTTGCTCATTTTTCATATTATTTTTCTGTCTTTATTATCTTGATCATGTCTAGTGATAGTACTGCTATGCCTGTGCCATGTTTTACTGACCCGTTGACTTGTACTTGACATGGACATGACTAGATAGACTTGGCTTCCTAGTACCCTAGGAGAGAATGTTTTATTAGCCGTGGCTATCCTCTATTGTTAGTGCCTCCCCGGGCTACGATAGAGAACCTATTATTGGACTGTTAGTGCCTCCCCGGGCTACGGTTTTAGCTACGATTAATATTATATTCTCATGACATGTCACCATCTGTAGAGTTTCTTTTCGTGTTATTATTTTTTCGATTTGGTATTCCTATTTGTCTTGCATGAGATTTACTGTACAGTAGGCATGTATATTATGTGTCTTGCTAGTCCTCTAAGGACCTGGTAATCTCTCCAGGCTTAGATAGAGACGAGGACTATCCGGAGGTATACGGTCCTGGAGTCGAGACTGGTGACGCACCTTCGCAGGAGGATGAGATAGTGGCTGAAGACTTCTCTTGAGACATGTCTCTTCATTCATAGACTTGCTATTTTATTTTCTTTCTTTTCAGTGGACATGTAGTGGATTATTTATTTCTTTTACTGTGGTTTCGGGATGTCTTACCCGCACAGTTACTTTCATATTTCATGTTGGATATATTTCTTTATTAGTATCATTTTATTGGACTTGATATCTCGTGTCTTATTTTTTTGTGTGGAAGAGATTAGCTGTGACCTGTGACTTGTATTATACTCTGGGTTGTTATCATGATTTATAGCTTAAGCATTTCGCTAATGGGCTTACTTTGAGCTTTAGCCCATTGGTGAAGTGTTGCTGGCATGTACCGTATCCTAGTCCTATACGTATTTTGGGACTGGGGCGTTACATGTTTTTGTGGTGGCCCATGCAGGTCAACGTTAATCACTTCGGTTATGTTACTGTACCGACGTGAGCCTGCGAATAGGATAGAAAGACCCTTAGGATCTCATCCAAAACTTTATATTGTTTCACATCCTTGAACTCTATATTTCGGCTTCAAAATTATTTCCTTGACATGCATCCTGCTTGATATCATTTTTCCTTTAGCTTATACGTTTCGTTCGAGTGTAGTAAAATGGACTCGCAAGCCAGTGACAAGAACCCCGCCTTCACCCCGCAGGGCGCTCTAGTGACTCATGTCGACACGACCCTGCCACCGGTTGGAGGTTCTTCTACCCAACCAGACGATCCAGCAGCTTCGCACCCACCGAGGGTCAGGAGAGACGACATTCCATTTATGCCAGCACTGCCATTGATGATGTTTCTCCAGCTTGGACAGACGATGGATTCCCAACAGCTTTTCCAGACCATCTACGTGATGATGCAAGCGCAACAACAAATTCAGTTGGAGGCCCAGCAGAGACAGACGGAGCACATCGAGGATCGTATTGTGTCAGCACTAGAGAGAGCCACTCCACCCGTTCCCTAGACGATGATGGGAACCATCACAAACTTTCGCCAGTTGAAGCCAGACAAGTTCTCGGGCAAGGAGGAGCCCACCGAAGTTCATGAATGGCTCACCAATATTGCGCAACAATTGGAGGCAGCCGAGTTACCAAAAGATCGATGAATAATTGCCGTCAGGATGCAGCTGACCGGCAATGCACACCACTGGTGGCTTACGGAGGATAAAAAACTTGGGCAGGATAAGGTCACTTGGGAGGAGTTCTCCAAACTCTTCCAAAAGATGTTTATTCCTGCCACTTTCAAAGCAGAGCTTCGAAGAAAATTCTTGCACCTTGAGCAAGGCAGCAGGACTGTGGAAGAATACAATGCCGAGTTTCTACGACTAAGCCGCTTCGCACCTACATTGATCCAAACTGAAGAAGAGAAGGCCGAGAAGTTCTACGAAGGACTGAGCTATAGACTACAGGAGCTTATTGGGGCTGTAGAACGTACCACTTACTCCGAAGTTCTTACTGCAGTACGACGTTTAGAGCGAGTCCATCGAAGGGGAACCAGCGAGAAGCGACCACATCCAACAACACCATCAGCAAAAGCATCGTCAGGAGGACCTGAAAGACGCGTCGTCGTACACCAGCAACCAAGAGTCGCCCCATATACAAATAGCGAACTTTCCATCTGCCATTGCTGTCAGAAGAGAGGACATGTCAAAAAGGATTGCCGACGAAGACTGAAGCTGTGTTTACGTTGTGGCTCCGATCAGCACCATATCCACACTTGTCCAGAGAAGCGCACTGAAAGACTAGCACCACCAGCACCACTAGTACCAGTCCAAGGAGGATATCCACGAGGACCACTTCTCGACCAGGCGACACAGTTCGTGCAGACGAGACAACAGGCAGAAGAACCTCGACAAGGACAGGCCTTTGCCATGAGAGTTGAAGCCGGAGCAGCAACCCAAGGAGCAAATGAAGGTAATAACTTGATTTTATGATAGTGATAATAAGCAGAATAGTAGTTTGTGCTTGCTTGTTAAATGTTTGACTAGGACAATTATAGAGACCCCTTAGAACCATTATCATACTTTTCCTTCCAATAGTAAGTTATTTTTATTTCGAGGACAAAATTCTTTTAAGGGGGGTAGGATGTAACACCCCTAAATTTTTTTTTATTTATTTGATTTAAATTGGATTTTTATAGAATTTATGAGTATATTTTTTAATTAAAATATTATTAAATATGACCTTAGACATTGTTAAGTTTTGGAGCACAAGACGTCTAGGAATTGTGGCATAAATGATGTAGCAGTGAGCCTTGACTAGTGTATTAGCCATGCTAAGGGAGGTCTAGCCATAGTGATGCCCGAACTAGGAAAGCCATGCCAAGTTGTGAAAAAAAACTCATTTAAATCATTTGATTAGTCATTATTTAATATATTGATTTTTTAGATAACCCGGGTGTACCCAATCAGCCCGAACTGGGCCCGAACCAAATCCAAGCCTACGTGGGCATGTAGTGAGACCAAGGACGACCATGTAGACATATTTTATGTGTGTACAAATACTTCTTATTTATTTTTAGGAATTGACAAATAATTTCTAAATATTTGTTATATGTAAATTATATGTATTATTAATATTTAACAGTGTCTTAGAATATTTGTAAGATTTTCTAGGGCCAAAGAAAGATGGTGTAGTATGATACACTATACATATTATTGGTTTAATCATTTTTATTATTAGTATTATTATAATCATTATTATTATTACTATTATTATTATTATTATTGAATTGATTTATTGTAAATTTAATTTATATATGTAGATATGTTTAATTATATATTTGATAGATAATAATTAAATTTTATTTGGATTTAAATAGCTTTATGGTGTATATACATGGATATATACATATACTTTTTGTAGGTCCTAAAAATCAAGTTGCACCCATCAAAGAAGTCATAAAAATCAAATTGTGCATCCTTCAAGTGAACAGCGCAGGAGACAAATTGCGCAACAACTCAACTGCGCAGGCTGAACTGCGCACTCATCCAAGTGCGCTGGCTGACGTAGCCTCGTCATCATTATCTGACAGAGAATCAGATCTTCTGACAGCTGACAGCCCAAAGAACGAAGAAACTGTTCGTTTCTCGTGCAGCACAGCACTCGAGGACAGCTGTACATGCAGCGCAAGCTACCAGCCCAATTGAAGCGCAATCTGCCAGACTCTTTACAACACAATTCAATCTAGCGCAATCTGAAGCCAGCACAGTTCATGTGGCGCACTCCATCAAGATAACTGACAATTTACACGTGGCCTACATGACATCAATTACTCACCATGTGGCAACCGTCTATACACGACCAAGCGCATTTCAATCAAACAATACCACGTGTCACATACAGGTGGTCCACGATTGAGTAACTGCAGCGCAGTTCGCTGCTTGCACAGTCCAATGTCTGCGCAATCTATTATGCGCAATTCAGAATAACTAAAAATTAGTTATTTCTAGAACTCTATAAATAGAGTTTCAAGTCTTCATTATCACACACACATAGAGATCAGATCAAAGATCAGAATCATCACCAGAGATCAGGAGTCCTTGCCAAAGTGCTGCTACATTCTTCAGAGGCTATCGTCTTCAAAGTTCACATCGTCCAAGGGATAAAGCGATCGTCATTCAGATCGGATTCCTATAGTTGTACTTTCCCAGAATTCTTGTAATCTTCTTACAAAGTTTATGAAATAAAGTTCAACTTCTATTTTTGCAAACAAAATGGCGACTCTGCTGGGGACGACTTTCTCCTCCGACGAGGAAGTGACAACTCAATGTGACGTTGCGTCTATCGGAAAGACGCACAAAACGCTGGTTGTAAAGGTCAACCAGACAGCCTACGAGGTGATGATCAACTCCAGGACCACCCCTCGCATTGCAACAACTTCTGCCACGAGCAAAGTTCACCCAGTGTGGGTTCCCAAGACTGTTGTGCAGTCTACTGCCTCTGCTGCTCAGCCTGCTGCGCAGTCCACTGTCTCTGCTGCCAAGACTGTTGTGCAGTCTGCTGCTACTGCCCATACGCAGTATGCTGCTCCCCTTGCCAGTGCACAAACCACTTCCTATGCTGCTCTGTCAAAGTGCAAGACTCCTCTTCCCCTGGAGCAGTTGGCTGCAACTCTGCCTGCACAGTCCACCACTCCAGTAACCAGAGTGCAACTCAAGCACTATGGCATCAAAACTCCTGCTGTGCAAGCTGCTGTGACTGTGGCCAGAAGACCTTCTGTCAAAACTCCTCATGCGCAACCTGCCAATGCACCAACAGCCACTTCAACCCCTGCGCAAACTGCGCCAGTGCAGTCTAAGAGGGACAGCCCTTTGGCTAATCTCTCTTCTTCTCACAGCAAGGGGAAAAACTCTGCTCCTCTTTCCAAGCATCATGTTGCTCCAGCGCAATCCACTGGGGGTAGTCTTTTGACTATTTCTCCTCCTCCCCAGAACAAAGAAAAAGGCCCGTTGGTCTTTTCTCAAACTTCCTCATCCCACGACTTGGAAGACAACAGAGGGAAACGCTCTTTAGCTAACCCTTCTTCACAAAACAAAGGAAAAGGCCCTTTGGTCTTTTCTCAGTCTTCCTCGATTTTTACTGTAGAAGATCAATCTGAACGTGCCTCGGCACCAGTCAGTACAAGAACTCTCTCAAACAAGGGTTCTTTTTCCCTCCTTGCCAAAGGGAAGTGTACTGATCAAAGAGGTATTCTACCTACTCCGGTAGCAGAATTCCAAGATCTCCCAACTCTCAAGATATCCCGCTCAAAATAGAGAAAATTGATGGTGTCTCAGACAGAAACCTCTGGGGGGTGAATTTGCTGATTTAAGAACTTATCTCAATAGACCAACTTCGGCGAAATGCAAACAGCCAATACCGAAGACCAACCAGCATCAGAGGCAAACTTCCAGGATCAAAAATCCTGACACCTATGCTAATGAAATGAGTACTTCCCTGTACACTCAAGGGACAAAACATTTGAAGAACAGGAACCATGTTCCGAATGTTGTCAAAGAACATATCCCTCGAACTTTTTTTTGTCCTGTCATTGTTCCTGATCTCCGAGAGCACCTCAAACAAAAACGGGACAACTTCTCAATACCTCCAGTTCAACCACTTGGACACCATTGTAATCACAAGGTCGTCATCAAGTGTTGTTGTCAGACAACAAAATGAACTGTCTTCGATCGTCTGAACTTTATAAACTCTGAACCAATGTCAGAGGATGAAGATGAAGTTTTGTACGCTTCCGTCAACATGACTTCCAGAGATACTAGAGGTAGGAAGTGCTCCAAGCATGGCAAGCCTCGTAAGCCCAGCCAGCGGTATTTAGATCTACTCCAAGAATCTTCTGAAGGAGTATTTTGACATACCCGATCCCGAAGCCGAGATACAATCGGTCAAAGGAATCTTCTCCAAGATCCTTCCGGTCATCTCCCTCCTTCTCACTCAGGAGATGATTCTTTCTCCGACTATGATGCATACAGGTAAAGTTCGGAACAGACAGTGTCCTCCACTGTACCTAGAGAAGTGACAGCTTATGTTGTCACTGAATACCCAGATGCTTCCAGTTCGGCTAGTCAAGAACAACGGATAGCTGCGCTAGAAGACAAACTGAAGACCATGGCCGAAATGGTTGCAAGTATACATTCTATCATCGTAGCCCAACATACAGTACCACCGACTGTACCTGCTACAAATCCTGAGATTATAGCATCGTCGGTGCCTATCAATGCAGGGCTGGGGGTAGCACCTTCTCAAGTACCCCCTGTACAAATTCAACCCACACCCACTCAGTCAGGTGCTTGGGGTAGTGCTTACCACGCTGTTCCTTCCCCTAACACTCTGATTCAGCCTGCTCCTTCTACATCAGTAGAGGATGCCAATGAAGCTGTTAAACTCCTGCGTACTCAATTCGAGGCCTTCAAAGAGAAGGACAACTTGCAGAGGTTGGGGATCAAACAACCCTACCCAGTTGAATGGAAGGAAGTCCCATTTCCTCCAAAGTACAAAATCCCAACAATCTCGCTGTTTGATGGCAGCACTTCTCCTAGTCAGTTCATTAACCACTTTGAGGTAATGACTGTCCAACTTCAGCCAAATGACGCTCTTCTTACCAGGGTATTCGTCGGCTGTTTAGTCGATGTGGCATACGATTGGTACAGAAGCTTGCCCGATGGCTGTATTACCTCCTTCTCAGGTCTAAAACAAATCTTCTTGGAATGATTCTATGAGGGGATCAACGACATGACCATGTCAGCCCTCAATAAAATCAAACAAAGGCATAATGAAACCGCTGAGAGTTTCATTGAAAGGTTCCGTTGAGAAGCTTTAAAAATGCCTCCTGGAACTCCGGCCGCTGTGACTATAGACACCTGTAAGGCAAATCTTTTGCCTATCATCAGCATGTGGACGGGGTCAACTCAGTTCCAAGACTGGCCATCTTTCATCGTCAACGCTAAAGCATCTGAAGTTAGTGTTAACAAATTCAAGCAGCTAGGGGTACACATGTCTAATCCCGACCGGGATGAACACCAGACATCGAGTGGTGGTAATCGCCAGAACAACCGCAAGGGAAAAGAAACTTTGAATATCAACTTGAAGAACAAAGAATCTCTGGCGGTCAACGTAGCTCCACCTACGTCCACTTCTACTCCTTCAGTACCTCCACCAAGGGAACCTCGTCCGAAAGTAGAGTACTCTTTTGACGAGAATGACACCGTGAGCATCTTTGATTGCTTGATCAAAAGCAATAAGCTCCAACTCCCAGACCTGAAGAAGCCTGATGAGGTCGGTAAGACTGATCATCCCAAGTATTGTGTCTATCACAGGTTCATCGGGCATCCCACTCGAGCATGTTATGTGCTCAAAGGCAAAATTCAAGAGCTAGTCAACGCTGGTGTTGTCACTCTACAGCAAGACGGGAAGACTGTTACCGCAAACATGGTCTCAGTTCAATTCGGTGATTTTCCTCTACAGATGGTACAATACGGTGTCATCCCTATCCCCAAAGCTACTCTTGAGATCGAGAATCTCCCTCCTCCACGAAGTAAAGGTCTCGTCCCCTTGTCTCTTGACAATGGCAAGATTATGTGGATCCACCCTGATCTTGATTCGGAGTTCGAAGTTCCTTCTTCCTCCAAGAAGAAAGACCGCTCCAAGGGCAAAACAAAGATCTGCAATATGGTGTCTTTTAACCCCATAGTTGAAGAGGAAATCCTGTTGGGCACCAGATCAGGGAAAGCCTATCTAAAGGATTATCCCGAAGCTCAGGAGAATTTTGCTTCTTCTTCTGAGTCTGCTCTAGTGCAACCTGCTTCCACTGAGGACATCCCTTCTGCCTCCTCACCGGTTGTAGAGTCCACTCCTCCCAAGTCAACGGTCGCTGACAAAGGCAAACAACAAGTCCGCTTCGACAAACCTTTGAAGAAGTCATCTCCTTCTGGACTTGAAAAGCCTTACAACTTTGATATCTTGGCTCAACTAGCCAATACACCGGTTCGGCTGTCAATCTTCGAGCTCTTGTGCCTCTCCAAAGAGACTCGAAAAACTCTAAGTGAGGCTCTCATGTAGGCAGAAACCTGTCTAGCCCTTCTGAAGAAGCCGAAAGCAGAGCCAGTCTCTTGCCTCCATTATCATAGTGTGTTGGAGTTAATTCCAAACATAACTTTCACACAGGATGACATGCTGATGGAAGACAATAGGCACGACCGTCCTCTATACTATACAGGATATGTCGACTCGATGAAAGTCGATCGTATTCTGATAGATCCAGGGTCTGCTCTCAGCATCATGCCGAAGACAATGTTAGATGCACTGAGGATCCCAGTGTATAGTCTTTCCAGTACAATCACCACCATCCTTGGATTCAATCAGGGAAGGAGTGAGCCTCTGGGCAAGATTCGCCTAAAACTCCAAATAGGCAATCTTTGCACAAAGGTGACCTTCTACATCATTGACAACCATGGTTGTTCTTATAATGCTCTGTTGGGGAGACCATTCCTGCATGAACATAACAATGTTCCTTCAACTCTCCATCAATGTTTCAAATATATCGATGACAATGGAGAGGTTTAAAAGGAGGTTGCTGATCTCTATCCTTTCAAAGGTGTCGAAGTATACTGCAACGATGCTCGTATGTACAAGGATGAGTTTATGAAAGTTGTACTGGCTCTGGACACTGAAGAAGAATAAGAAGCAGTGCCTAATGACACTCTCATTATACCTGTCAAAGGGCGTGTTTCTCGTCCTCAATCCTCCAAACCACTGGCTATTCACTTGCCAGTCCAGAAGCAACCAACTTATGATGATCAAGATCAAAGGGAGCTCACCTATTCTGAGCCACTTGTTATAGACTTATCTCATAACAAGGATAAAAGGGAGCTCACCTCCTCTGAGCCGCTTGTTATCGACCTCCGTCGTAATAAGTCCAATCCTCCTCCACATTCTTCTTCTCCCCCTCTTGTAATCAATCTGACCAAGGCTGCTAAGGCTAAAGGTCCTGCTATAAATACAGATGTAGAAATCAATGAAAAAGCATCTACTTTCCAGTATACTGATGTCATTTATCATGCTAAGTACTATTTGGATATGTTAGATAGCTTTCAGTCATTTACAATGGGAGCTGTACAATCTCTTCAAACAGAAGTCTTATTCGAACATCCAAATGATTCATATCGTATTGTTCCTGCTCGAAAGAAAGGCGAGAGTCCAATACTTTTTAGTAAAGGACCGGAACAACAATTCAGCTATACGGAAGATAGCAAAAGTAACGACACGGGGCATCTTCAACTTTGTCGTTATAGTCAACAATCAAAAGACATCATCCGAAAGATGGGTTATGACTTTAAGAATGGCCTCAACTACGATAAAGGTAGAAGAACTCTTATCCGTACGGCTGTTCCGAAAGGAAAGTCAGAAATGTACTATAGCAGGACCAAAAGAGGTCTCGGATATGCTTCACCTCCGGTATTATCCCCGGCAGGTTTCGAATCCGATAGCGATGAGCGCTCTAACTCTTCTGATTCCAGATCATGGGATTCTGACACCAGCATCGGTCAAGTTCATCAATTGATCGTATCGTCTAACATGGTCTCCGTCGAACTTCCAAAAGGCTATGACGAGGATGTTGAAGAAAATCCCGAAACAGATCCCTGGGCTCAACGAATGGATACCCAATGGGAACTCCGATTCGAACAACGGGAACCTCCTACCGAAGATCAATTAGTTCAAATTAATGTAGGAGAGAGCAGGTCACCTCGTCCAATATTCATCAGCAAGAACCTCCCAGAGGCAGATAAGCAAGAATTAATTCTTCTTATTCAAGAATACATTGATGTCTTTGCCTGGAGTTATGAAGACATGCCAGGTCTAGATCCCAAAGTTGCTACTCACAAATTGAATATCTTGCCTAATGCAAAACCGGTCAAACAGCAATAACGGTACTTCAAGCCAGAAATGATGGACGCAATCGATGATGAAGTCAAGAAGCTCATCGCTTGTGGCTTTATCCGAAAAGAACAGCATCCTGATTGGGTAGCCAATGTCGTCCCAGTTCTAAAGAAAACCAAAAAAGTTCGAGTCTGCATCGACTTTCGGGATCTTAATAAAGCCTGTCTAAAAGATGAATTTCCTCTTCCTATCACGGACATCATGATTGACAACACCTGTGGGTTCGAAAGAATATCTTTTATGGACGAATTCTCCGGATACAATCAGATTCAGATGAATCCTAAAGATGAAAAACATACTTCTTTCTGCACTCCTCGCGGAGTCTATTGCTATACCGTAATGCCATTTGGTCTCAAGAATGCTGGTGCAACTTACCAACGAGCCATGAGTACCATTTTTCGAGATCATCTGCGCAAGGCTGTCGAATGCTACGTCGATGATATTGCTGTCAAAAGTCATCTAAAGGAAGATCACATCCAAGACTTGAGAACTATCTTCAACCTCATGCGCCAACATCAGCTCAAAATGAATCCCACCAAGTCATTCTTGGGTGTCTCTAGTGGCAAATTTCTCGGCTTCGTCATTACCACTAAGGGTATACACGTGGATCCCAAGAAGATCAAAGCCATTCAAGAGATGCGTCCTCCACGCAACCTAAAAGAGCTACGAGGATTCCAAGGTCGACTTACGTACATCAGGAGATTCATTTCGAATCTGTCTGGACGCTGCAGACCATTTACTCAACTAATGAAAAAGGGTGTATCTTTTATTTGGACCAAAGAATGTTAACGAGCATTTGACGACATAAAGCGATATCTCATGAACCCACCAGTCTTGGTGCCACCGATCTCGGGCATACCATTCTTAATGTATGTCCGTGCTATGGATCATTCATTGGGTGCTTTACTTGCCCAAAAGAACAAAAAAGGCCATGAACAAGCCATCTATTATCTCAGTCGTACTATGATTGGTTCCGAACACCGTTATAGTCCGGTCAAAAAAGAATGCCTAGCTCTTATGTTTGCTGTTCAAAAGACTCGGCATTACATCATTGGTCAAACTATTCATGTCATATCCCGAGTTAATCCTCTTCGGGTACTGATAAAGAAGCCTAGCACACTCAATTCTCGGCTGGCTACATGGGCCATTCTGCTAGCCCAATATGACATGGTATATGTTCCTCAAAAATCTGTCAAAGGTCAAGCACTGGAGGACTTCTTAGCGGCTCATTCTGTTCCAGAGACATCCAAACTCTATGATGAAATTCCAGACGAGATATTAGAATCAAATATGATCTCCAAAGAATTTTCTACTTGGCATCTATTTTTTGACGGTGCATCCAGGATTGGACCCAATGGTGCCATTGTCGCAGAAGTTAGAGTTGTCCTTGTTTCTCCAGACGGGTCAGCTATTCAAAGAGCCTATTCCTTAGATGAGCCTTGCTCCAACAATGTAGCAGAATACAATGCTCTACTTATTGGTCTTCAGTTAGCTAAACAACTGGACGTCGAATATCTGGAAGTCTATGGTGACTACAAGCTGGTTGTTAACCAGGTTAGAGGAACCTATAAAGTTCGCCATCAAGATCTAGTGCCTTACTATGAAGCGGCAATCAACATGGCTACATCATTCATAGCCTTCTTCATCGAATATGTCCGTCGAGCTTGCAATACTGAAGCCGATGCTTTAGCTAATCTTGCAGCAGTTTTAGCCGTCCCTATCAAAAGACAGCAGGTGGTGGTTATCTCTAATCGAGAATTGTTCTACATCGAAAATAATCGTAATATTGAGTTCAGTAATCTTACTGAAGCCAATGTTATCAGTGAAGATTGGAGAGCTCCCTTCATCGACTTCGTAGTTCATGACATACTCCCTGAAGATCCTAAGGAGGCTACGAGTATTCTTCGACGGTCTCTGCGATTCTACTACAATCAGACCACCAAAACTCTTTACCGGCGAACTTATGACGGTTTACTCTTATACTGTCTTGCTGGTGATGAAGCGAAGTAAGTACTGCGTGAAGCTCATGACGGTGTCTGCGGAGCACATCAACCCGATCCTAAGCTACAGGATCGTATCCGACGCATGGGTTACTACTGGCCCTCTATGGTATCTGATACCATCGAATATGCAAGAAAATGTCGAGCTTGTCACATCCATACAGATTTCATTCATCAACCGTCGGAATTCCTTCATCCAACTGCTACTTCCTGGCCTTTTGAAGCTTGGGGCATGGACATTATAGGTCCCATCAATCCTCTTTCTTCTAAGGGACATCGGTTCATATTGGCAATAACCGACTACTTCTCCAAATGGGCCGAAGCTATACCCTTGGCTGAAGTCAAAACCAGCAGCATCATCAACTTCATCAAACACCATGTCATCTATAGATTTGGTGTACCTCGAAGAATCATTCATGACAACGGACCTCAATTCATCAGCCAAAAGTTCACAAGGTTCTGTGACGATCATCAGATTGACAATGTCGCTTCGACAGCCTACAATCCTGCTGCTAATGGCTTAGCTGAAGCTTTCAACAAGACTATCATCAAGCTCCTCAAAAAGTTTGTGTCTACTAACAAACGAAACTGGAGTGAAAAGCTTGGAGAATATCTTTGGGCCTACCGTACTACGGTCCGCAACCCTACAGGCTGTACACCCTTCTCTTTGGTGTACGACTGTGAAGCAGTTCTACCCTTGGAACTTCAAATTCCGTCTTTGAGGATTGCTATCGCCAATGAACTCACTACAAAGAACAAACGATCTTCTCCGACTTCAAGAATTAGAAGCGCTCGATGAGAAGCGGTTAATGGCTCAACAGCATATTGAGTTATACCAAGCCCGCATCTCGAAGACTTTCAATCGCAAAGTTAAAGTCAGAGCCTTTCAGAAAGGAGAGCTCGTTCTAACCGTCAGACGTCCCATGACTATGACTCACATGAGCAAAGGCAAGTTCGATGCGAAGTGGGAAGGGCCATATATCGTGAGCAAAGTCTTCTCAAATGGAGCCTATCAACTCACAGAGCTAGACGGTCGAGTTGCAATGATGCCTATCAATGGCAAGTTCCTCAAAAAGTATTATGTATAAATGTAAAAGACATTGCTTGTAATCATCAGACAAGTATTTACAAAAACAAAAGTGTAGAACTTTATTGATACAAACTTTGTAAAAGATTACAATTTGAATTCTGGGAATAGTACAACTGTAGGAATCCAATCTAGATGACGATTGCTTTATCCCTTGGATGATGTAAACTTTGAAGACGGAGCCTCTGAAGTTGAAGACAACTCTGGAATTGAAGGCAAAAAGCCTCGGAAGTTGAAGGCAAAAGCCTCGAAAGAATGCAGCAGCACTTGGGCAAGAACTCCTGAACTCTCTGATCTCTCTATGATCTCTGATTTCTGATCCTTGATCCCCTTTGAATGGAGACTTAAAACTCTATTTATAGAGTTCTAAGAAATAACTAACTTTTAGTTATTCTGGACTACGCATGATAGATTGCGCAGCAATTGGATTGCGCAACAGTAGACTGTGCAGGCAGTTGCTGGATCATAGGCCAACTGTCTTGGACACATGGCATCATTTGATTGAAATGTGCATGATCGTGCATAGATGATTGCCACGTAATGAGCAATCGATGGCATGAATGCCACGTGTATTTTGTCATTTGTGTTGATAGAACGCGCACACTAAATTACGCTAATTTTAGATTGCGCAGACATGGACTGCGCATGATTGGATTGTGCCAACATGGATTGCGCCAACATAGATTGTGCTGCCAGCTGTCAGCCGTCCTCGAGCGTTGTGTGGCACAATAAATGAATAGTCTCCTCGTTCTTCGTGCTGTCAGCTGTCAGGAAGATTTGATTGTGTCAGGTAATGATAACTTTTGCCACGTCAACCTGCGCAGTTGGGAGTGTGCGCAAACCAGTGTGCACAATCTGAAGAGTGCGCAATCTGATGTCTGCGCAGTTCATCTGAAAGTTGTATTTCTTGATTTTCTGATTTTGTTGATGTGTGCAATCTGATTTTTTAGGACCTACAAGACCCCCTTCAAAGTTTTCGAAATGTGAATTTATTCAAAATTTTGAAATACTTTGAATTTTAAAATTTGAATCAATTTGCGCATGAAGTGAGCTGGCTGCACAATCTGAGGAATTAGCCCCATTTTCAAGCGCAATCTAAGGCGGCCGTTTCGTTTTCGAAAACTATAAATAGTCCTCTTCTTCTCATTTCATTCTTTACTTTGCCTTCTTCGTGCACTTGAGAGAAAATTTTCGAGCTCTTTCTGACTTTCTTCTCCGATGATCTCCATGGCTCCCCGACGATCCTCCGCCGCTGCCAAGGGAAAAGCCCCCGCCGAGTCATCAACTAGGGCTGCGCGACTTGCATCTCGTCATGAAACTGCTCATCCAGCGCTGCAAGGTAGATGACCTATTCAAAAAACTCTTTTTAGAGTTTTGATTTCACTGTTCCTTCAGAATCTATCTCTTTTTAGAGATGTGATCATACTGCGCCACCCTTTTTAGGGTTCTGGTTGCACAAATCAGTTCGTTCTTCATTTTCATGAAAGACGACTCTCTGCGTAATCGGTTGAACTGCGCTGGCAAAAGTCAGCACAATTTACTGATTTGCGCGGGACTGCCAGCATAAACTGATGACTGTTTGTTTGCGCAATCAGATTATTGCGCAATCTAATATTTGTGCAATCTGATATTGTGCAGTCAAACAGTCATCAGTTTGCGCTGGCAGTCCCGCGCAAATCAGTAAATTACGCTGACTTTTGCCAGCACAGTTCAACCGATTGCGTAGAGAGTCATCTTTCATGAAAATGAAGAACGAACTGATTTGTGCAACCAGAACCCTAAAAAGGGTGGCGCAGTATGATCACATCTCTAAAAAGAGATGGATTCTGAAGGAACAGTGAAATCAAAACTCTAAAAAGAGTTTTTTGATTAGGTCATCTACCTTACAGCGCTTGATGAGCAGTTTCATGACGAGATGCACGTCGTGCAGCCCTAGTTGATGACTCGGCGGGGGCTTTTCCCTTGGCAGCGACGGAGGATCGTCGGGGAGCCATGGAGATCGTCGGAGGAGAAAGTCAGAAAGAGCTCGAAAATTTTCTCTCAAGTGCACGAAGAAGGCAAAGTAAAGAATGAAATGAGAAGAAGAGGACTATTTATAGTTTTCGAAAACGAAACGGCCGCCTTAGATTGCGCCTAAAAATGGGGCTAATTCCTCAGATTGTGCAGCCAGCTCACTTCATGCGCAAATTGATTCAAATTTCAAAATTTAAAGTATTTCGAAATTTTGAATAAATTCACATTTCGAAAACTTTGAAGGGGGTCTTGTAGGTCCTAAAAAATCTGATTGCACATATCAACAAAATCAGAAAAATCAAGAAATACAACTTTCAGATGAACTGCGCAGACATCAGATTGCGCACTCTTCAGATTGCGCACACTGGTTTGCGCACACTCCCAACCGCGCAGGTTGACGTGGCAAAAGTCATCATTACCTGACACAATCAAATCTTCCTGACAGCTGACAGCACAAAGAACGAGGAGACTGTTCGTTTATTGCGCCGTACAACGCTCGAGGACAGCTGACAGCTGGCAGCGCAATCTATGTTGGCGCAATCCATGTTGGTGTAATCCAATCCTGTGCAGTCCATGTCTGCGCAATCTAAAATCAGCGCAATTCAGTATGCACGTTCTATCAACACAAATAACAAAATGCACGTGGCATTCATGCCATCGATTGCTCATTACGTGACAACCGTCTATGCACGATCATGCATATTTCAATCAAATGATGCCATGTGTCCAAGACAGTTGGCCCATGATCCAGCAACTGCCTGTGCAGTCTACTGTTGCGCAATCCAATTGCTGCGTAATCCATCATGCGCAGTCCAGAATAACTAAAAGTTAGTTATTTCTCAGAACTCTATAAATAGAGTTTCAAGTCTCCATTCAAAGGGGATCAAGGATAAAAAATCAGAGATCATAGAGAGATCAGAGAGTTCAGGAGTTCTTGCCCAAGTGCTGCTGCATTCTTCCGAGGCTTTTGCCTTCAACTTTCGAGGCTTTTTGCCTTCAATTCCAGAGTTGTTTTCAACTTCAGAGGCTCCGTCTTCAAAGTTTACATCGTCCAAGGGATAAAGCAATCGTCATCTAGATTGGATTCCTACAGTTGTACTATTCCTAGAATTTAAATTATAATCTTTTACAAAGTTTGTATCAATAAAGTTCTACTTTTTGTTTTTGCAAACAAAATGACGACTCAGCTGGGGACGACTTTCTCCTTCGACGAGGAAGTGACAACTCAATATGACGTAGCGTCTATCGGAAAGACGCAGAAGACACTGGTTGTGAAAATCAACCAGACAGCCTACGAGGCTATGATCAATTCCAAGACTATTCCTCGTACTGCAACCACTTCTGCCACAAGCAAAGTGCGCCCAGTGTGGGTCCCAAAGACTGCTGCGCACTCTATTTATGCTGCCAGCAAGACTCCTGCGTAGTCTGCCAGCAAGACTGCTGCGCAGTCCAAAGCTTCTGTCATCAAACCTGCTGCACAATCTGTCTCTGCTACTGCTGTGCAATCTGTTGTTGCCAGTATACAGAGTACTTCATATGCTGCCTTGGCTAAGTGTAAGACTCCTATGCCCCTGACGCAATTGGCTGCCAATCTGTCTGTGCAGTCTAATGCTCCAACATCCAGAGTCCATCCTAAGCACTCTGTAGCAAGAACTCCTGATGCGCAAACCACAGTTTCTGTGGCCAAAACCAGTACGCCATCCATTCATGCACAAACTGCTCCTGCACAATCCAATAGTGACAGCCTTTTGGCTAAACTTTCTTCTTCTCATAACAAGGGGAAAGGCTCTGTTCCTCTTCCCAGACACACTGTTGTTCATGTACAATCTACTGGGGGTAGTCCTTTGGCTATTCCTCTTTCTCTTCAAAACAAAGGAAAAGGCCCGTTGGTCTTTTCTCAAACTTCCTTGTCCCATGACTTAGAAGACAACAGAGGGAAACGCTCTTTAGCTAACCCTTCATCACAAAACAAAGGAAAAGGCCCTTTGGTTTTTTCTCAATCTTCTTTAGTTTTTACTGTAGAAGATCAATCTGAACGTGCCTCTGCACCAATCAGTAATAGAACTCTTTCAAATAAGGATTCTTCTTTCTTTCATGACAAGAGAACTTGTACTGACCAAAGAGGTATTCTGCCTACTCCGGTAGCAGAATTCCAAGACCTTCCAACTCTCAAAATATCCTGTTCAAGACAGGGAAAATTGTTGGTGTCTCAGACAGAAGCCCCTGGGGGTGAGTTTGCAGATCTAAGGACCTATCTCAACAGGCCTACTTCGGCGAAACGCAAACAACCAATGCCAAAGATCAAACATCAAAGAAAAACTTCCAGGGCCAAAGATCCTGACACTTATGCTAATGAAGTGAGCACTTCCCTGTACACTCGAGGGACTAAACAGTTGAAAAATCGGAATCATGTTCCGAATATTATCAAAGAACAGATCCCTCAGAGTTTTTCTCGTCCTGCTGTTATTCCCGATCTCCGAGAACATCTCATGCAAAAGCGGAACAACGTCTCAACACCTCCAGTTCAAACATCTGATCATCATTACAACCACAAAGTCATCATCCAATGTTGTTGTTAAACAACAAAACGATCTGTCTTCGATCGTTTGACTTTTGCAAAATCTGAACCTATGTCAGAGGATGAAGAAGTGTTGTACGCTTCTATCAACATGACTTCCCGGGACACTGGGGGTAGAAAGTGCTCCAAGCACGGCAAACCTCGTCGTCCTAGTCAGCGGTATCTAGATTTACTTCAAGAATCTTCTGAGGGAGTATTTCGACATACCCGTTCTCGAAGCCGAGATACAATCGATCAAGGGAATCTTCCTCAAAACCCTTCGAGTTATCTTCCTACTTCTCAGTCAAGAGACGACTCTTTCTCCGACTATGATGCATATAGCGAAAGCTCTGAACAGACAGTGTCTTCCACTGTACCAAGAGAAGTCACTGCGTATGTTGTCAATGTTGTCAATGAAGACCAAGATGCTTCAACCTCAGCAAATCAAGAACAATGAATTGCTGCACTCAAAGACAAGCTAAAAACCATGGCTGAAATGGTTGCTAGTATGCATTCTATCATAGTGGCACAACATGCCACACCACCGACCGTACCTACTGCAAGTCCGGATATCATAGCATCTTCGATACCCGTCAATGCTGGGCTGGGGGTAGTATCTCCTCAAATGCCTCCTGTACAAGTATAAGTTCAAACTACACCCAGTCAATCAGGAGCTGGGGGTAGTGCTTACAATGCTGTTCCTCCTCCTACTACTCTGACTCAACCTGCTCCTTCTTTGTTGTCGGAAGATGCCAATGAAGCTGTCAAACTCTTGCGAACTCAATTTGAAGCTTTCAAAAAGAAAGAGAACTTGCAAAGGTTGGGGATTAAGCAGCCCTATCCAGTTAAATGGAAGGAAGTCCCGTTCCCGCCAAAGTACAAGATCCCAATGATTTCTTTGTTTGATGGCAGTACCTCACCAAGCCAATTTATCAATCATTTTGAGGTAATGACCGTTCAACTCCAGCCAAATGACGCTCTTCTTACCAGAGTGTTCGTCGGTTGTTTAGCCGGCGTAGCATACGACTGGTACAGAAGTTTGCCCGATGGTTGTATCATTTCTTTCTCAGGTCTCAAGCAAATCTTCCTAGAACGGTTCTATGAGGGATTCAACGACATGACTATGTCGGCTCTCAAAAAAATCAAACAGAAATACAATGAAACCGCTGAGAGTTTAATCGAACGGTTCCGCCGTGAAGCCTTCAAGATGCCTCCCGGAACTCCAGCTGCCGTCACTATTGATACTTATAAGGCAAATCTTTTGCCTATCATCAGTATGTGGCCAGGATCTACCCAGTTTCAAGATTGGCCCTCATTCATTGTCAACGCTAAAGCTGCTGAAGTGAGTACCGAGAAGTTTAAACAATTGGGGGTACAAATGTCTAACCCTGACCGAGATGAACATCAGACATCAGGTGGTGGCAATTGCCAGAACAACCGTAAAGCAAAAGAGACTTTGAACATCAATCTGAACAAGAATAAAGAGTCTCTAGCTGTTAATGTAGCTCAACCTACATCCGCTTCCACTCCTTCTGCACCGCAACCGAGGGAACCTCGTCCGAAAGTAGAATATTCCTTCGACGAGAATGATACTGCAAGTATTTTTGATTGCTTACTCAAAAGCAACAAGATTCAGCTTCCAAACCCAAAGAAACCTGATGAAGTCGGTAAGACAGATCATTCTAAATATTGTGTCTACCACAGGTTCATTGGACAACCCACTCGAGCATGCTACGTGCTCAAGGGCAAAATTCAAGAGCTTGTCAATGCTGTTGTTGTTACTCTACAGCAAGATGAGAAGACTGTGATTGCAAACATGGTTTCGGTCCAATTTGGTGATTTTCCTCCACAAATAGTATAACACGGTGTCATTCCCATTCCCAAGGCTACTCTAGAGATTGAGAATCTTCCACCTCCACCAAATGAAGGTCTCGTTCCCTTGTCTCTTGACAACGGCAAAATTATGTGGATCCATCCCGTTCTTGCACCAGAGTTCAAAGTTTTCTCTTCTTCTAAGAAGAAAGGTCGTTCTAAAGGCAAGTCAAAGATTTGCAACATGGTGTCTTTTGACCCCATAGTTGACGAAGAAATTCTTTTAGATACCAGATCAGGGAAAACCTATTTGAAAGATCATTCTGAAGCTCAAGAGGATCCTGCCTCTTCTTCTGAACCTGTTCCAGTACAATCTACTTCCTTTGAAGAGATTCCTTCTACATCCTCACCAGTTGTAGTGCCTATTCCTCCCAAGCCGGTGGCTACTGACAAAGGCAAGCAACAAGTCCGCTTTGACAAACCCCTGAAGAAATCATCTCCTACAGGACTTGAAAAGCCATACAACTTTGATATATTGGCTCAACTAGCCAATACACCGGCTAGGCTATCAATCTTCGAGCTCTTGCGCCTTTCCAAGGAGACTCGAGAGACTTTAAGTGAAGCTCTAATGCAGGCTGAAACTTGCTTAACTCTCCTCAAAAAGCTGGAATCAGAACCAGTCTCTTGCCGTCACTGTCATAGTGTCCTGGAGTTGATTCCAAACATCATTTTCACTCAAGATGATATGCTGTTGGAGGATAATAGACATGATCGTCCTCTCTACTATACAGGATATATCGATTCAATGAAAGTCGATCGTATCTTGATAGATCCAGGGTCTGCTCTCAGCATCATGCCAAAGACGATGTTGGACGCATTGAAGATACCAGTTCATAGTCTTTCAAGCACAATCACTACTATCTTGGGATTCAACCAAGGAAGAAGTGAACCTTTGGGTAAGATTCGCCTAAAACTCCAAATAGGCAATCTTCGCACAAAGGTGACCTTTTATATCATCGACAATCATGGTTGTTCTTATAATGCTCTTCTGGAAAGACCCTTCCTCCATGAACACAATATTGTTCCATCGACTCTTCATCAATGCTTTAAATATGTTGATGACAAAGGGCAAGTTCACAAGGAAGTTGCAGACCTTTATCCTTTCAAGGGTGTCGGAGCATATTGTAACGACACTCGTATGTATAAGGAGGAATTTATGAAAGTGGTATTGGTAATAGATACTAAAGAAGATCAAGAAGCAGCACCCAATGACACTCTCATCATACCTGTCAAAGGGCGTATTTCTCATCCTCAATCTTCTAAACCACTGGCTATTCACTTGCCAGTCCAAAAGAAATTATTTGACGCTGATCAAAGTCAAAGGGAGCTCACCTCTTCTGAGCCACTTGTTATCGACTTGCATCGTAACAAGGACAAAAAGCAGCTCACTTCTTCTGAGCCACTTGTTGTTGATATAACTCACAACAAGGAAAAAAGGGAGCTCACCTCCTCTGAGCCACTTGTTATCGACCTCCGTCGTAACAAGCCACCTCCACGTCCTTCTTCTCCCCCTCTTGTAATCAATCTGACCAAGCCTGCTAAGGCTAAAGGTCCTGCTATAAATACGAATGTACAGATCAATGAAAAAGCATCTACTTTCCAGTATACTGATGTTATTTATCATACTAAATGCTATTTGGATATGTTAGATAGCTTCAAATCATTTACAGTGGGAGTTGTACAATCTCTTCAAACAGAAGTCTCATTTGAAGATCCAGATGACTCTTACCGTATTGTCCCTGCTCGTAAGAAAGGCGAACGTCCAATACTTTTTAGTAAAGGACCGGAACAAAAATTCAGTTATACGGATGATAGTAAAGTTAACGACACGGGACATCTTCAACTACGTCGTTACAGTCAACAATCAAAAGACATCGTCCGAAAAATGGGCTATGACTTCAAAAGTGGTCTCAATTACGGTAGAGGTAGACGAACTCCTATTCGTACGACTGTTATGAAAGGAAAGTCAGAGATGTACTATAGCAGGACTAAGAAAGGTCTCGGATATGCTTCTCCTCCAGTTTTATCCCCAACAGTCTCCGACTCCGACAGTGAAGAACGTTCTAATTCTTTCGATTCCAGATCATGGGATTCTGACACTAGCATTGGTGAAGTCCATCGTATGATCGTATCCTCTAACATGGTTTCCGCTGGACTTCCGGAAGGCTATGATCAGGACATTGAAGAAAATCCTGAAACAGATCCATGGGTTCAACAGATGGATAGTCAATGGGTACTCCGATTTGAACAAAGAGAACCTCCTACTGAAGATCAACTAGTTCAAGTTGATGTAGGAGAAAGCGGGTCACCTCGTCCGATATTCATTAGCAAGAATCTTCCAGAAGCAGATAAACAAGAGTTGATTCTTCTTATTAAAGAATACATTGATGTCTTTGCTTGGAGTTACGAAGACATGCCAGGTTTAGATTCCAAAATTGCTACGCACAAACTGAACATTCTGCCTAATGCTAAACCTATCAAATAGCAGCAACGGCGATTCAAGCCTAAAATGATAGATGCAATTGATGATGAAGTCAAAAAGATCATTGCTTGTAGCTTTATTCGAGAAGAACAACATCCTGATTGGGTAGCCAACGTTGTTCCAGTCCTGAAGAAAATCGGCAAGGTTCGAGTTTGTATCGAATTTCGGGATCTTAATAAAGCATGTCCGAAAGATGAATTTTCTCTCCCTATTACGGACGTCATGATTGACAATACCTATGGGTTCGAGCGAATATCTTTTATGGATGGATTCTCTGGATACAATCAGATCAAGATGAATCCCGAAGATAAAAAACATACATCTTTTCGTACTCCTCGGGGAGTCTATTGCTACACAGTAATGCCATTTGGTCTCAAGAATGCTGGTGCAACTTACCAACGGGCTATGAGTACCATTTTCAGAGAACATCTTCATAAAACAGTCGAATGTTATATTGACGATATTGCCGTCAAAAGTCGTCTGAAAGAAGATCACATTCAAGATTTGAGAACTATCTTCAATCTTGTGCGCCAACATCAGCTCAAGATGAATCCCACCAAATCGTTCTTGGGTGTCTCTAGTGGTAAGTTTCTCGGCTTCGTCATTACCTCTAAGGGTATACACGTGGATCCCGAGAAGATCAAAGCCATTCAAGAGATGCGTCCTCTACGCAACCTAAAAGAGCTACGAGGATTCCAAGGTCGACTTACGTACATCAGGAGATTCATTTCGAACTTGTCTGGACGCTGCAGACCATTTACTTAACTAATGAAGAAGGGTGTATCTTTTATTTGGACTGAAGAATGTCAACAAGCATTCGACGACATCAAAAGATATCTCATGAACCCACCAGTCTTGGTGCTACCAATCTCGGGCATTCCATTTTTAATGTACGTCCGTGCTATGAATCATTCATTGGGTGCTTTACTCGCCCAAAAGAATAAAGAGGGTCATAAACAAGCCATCTATTATCTCAGTCGTACTATGATTGGTGCTGAACACCGTTATAGTCCGGTTGAAAAAGAATATCTAGCCCTTATGTTCGCTGTTCAAAAGACAAGACATTATATCATCGGTCAAACCATTCATGTCATATCTCGAGTTAACCCTCTTCGGGTACTCATAAAAAAGCCCAGTACACTCAATTCTCGGCTGGCTACATGGGCTATTCTTCTAGCCCAATATGACATGGTGTATGTTCCACAAAAGTCTATCAAAGGTCAAGCATTGGCAGATTTCTTGGCGGCTCATCCTGTACCAGAAACATCCAAGCTTTATGATGAAATTTCGGACGAAACGTTGGAAGTCAACCTGGTCTCTGAAGAATTTCTGACCTGGCGTCTATTTTTCGATGGTGCATCCAGAATTGGACCAAATGGTGCCATTGTAGCAGGAGTCAGAGTTGTTTTTGTTTCTCCAGATGGATCAACCATCCAAAGAGCTTACTCTCTAGATGAACCCTGCTCCAACAATGTAGCGGAGTACAATGCTCTACTCATCGGCCTTCAGTTAGCCAAACAACTGAACGTTGAATATCTCAAAGTCTACGGTGATTCTAAGCTGGTTGTCAACCAGGTTAGAGGAACCCATGAAGTCCGACATCAAGATCTGGTGCCTTATCATGAAGCAGCAATCAACATAGCTACATCATTCAAAGCTTTCTTCATCGACTATGTTCGACGAGCTTACAATACCGAAGCGGATGCCTTGGCCAATCTTGCAGCTGTCTTAGCCATCCCTATCAAAAGACAGCAGGTGGTGGTTATCTCTAACCGAGAATTATTCTGCATCGAAAACAATCGTAATATTGAGTTCAGTAATTTTGCTGAAGTCAATGTTATCAATGAAGACTGGAGAACTCCTTTTATCGACTTTGTGGTTCATGACATACTCCCCGAAGATCCTAAGGAGGCTACAAGTGTTCGATGACGATCTCTCCGATTCTACTACAATCAAACCACCAAGACTCTTTATCGACGAATTTATGACGGTCTTCTCTTACGCTGTCTTGCTGGTGATGAAGCCAAACAAGTTTTGCGTGAAGCTCACGATGGTGTATGTGGAGCACATCAACCTGGTCCTAAATTGCAGGATCGTATCCGGCGTATGGGTTACTATTGGCCCTCTATGGTATCAGATGCCATTGAATATGCAAGAAAATGTCGTGCTTGTCAAATCCATGCAGACTTCATTCATCAACCATCGGAATTCCTTCATCCGACTGCTGCTTCCTGGCCTTTCGAAGCTTGGGGCATGGATGTCATAGGTCCTATCAATCTTCCTTCTTCTAGAGGACATCGGTTCATACTAACAATAACGGACTACTTCTCCAAGTGGGCTGAAGCTATACCTCTGGCTGAAGTCAAGACCAGTAGCGTTATCAACTTCGTCAAACACCATGTCATCTACAGATTCGGTGTACCTCGAAGGATCATTTATGACAATGGACCTCAATTCATCAGCTAGAAATTTACCAGATTTTGTGATGATTACCGGATTGACAACGTCGCCTCGACAACCTACAATCCTGCTGCTAATGGTTTGGCTGAAGACTTTAACAAAACCATCATCAAACTCCTTAAGAAGTTTGTATCTACTAACAAACGGAACTGGAGTGAAAAGCTCGGTGAGTGTTTATGGGCCTATCGAACTACGGTCCGTAATCCTACGGGCTTTATACCCTTTTCTCTGGTGTATGGCTGTGAAGCTGTTCTTCTTCTGGAACTTCAAATTCCTTCTTTAAGGATTGCCATTGCTAACGAGCTCACTACAGAGAATAACGATCTTCTTCGACTTCAAGAATTAGAGGCACTTGATGAGAAACGGTTAATGGCTCAACAACATATTGAGTTATACCAAGCTCGTATCTCTAAGACTTTTAACCGTAAAGTTAAGGTCAGAACCTTTCAACAAGGGGAACTTGTCTTAACGGTCAGACGTCCTATGACTATGACTCATATGAGCAAAGGCAAATTCGATGCAAAGTGGGAAGGTTCCTACGTTGTAAGCAAAGTTTTCTCAAATGGAGCTTATCAACTCTCAGAACTGGATGGTCGAGTTGCTATGATGCCTATCAATGGCAAGTTCCTTAAGAAGTATTATGTATGAATATAAATGCTTGTAAATCATGAGACAAGTTCAAGATCATAAATAAAATTTAAATTTTATTTCATCATGAATGATAGTACATGATATTAAGGAAGATCACTATCATCCTTCTCTACATTTGGACGCGGACCACTGCCGTCCTTCTCGAAAACACAGTCAGCAAAAGAGCCGAGAACCTCCTTGCTGGAACCCACCAGGAACTTGCAAGCAGCCATCCTCATGGCTTCTTCTTTTTCAGTCCTTCCTGGTTCAAGCAGAAAGTCCAGGATGTCTCGCGGTGGCTTGGGTGTAGACGAACCTCCGCCTGCTTCTCCCTCCTTTGGCTGAACTGGATCAGCAGGACGTTCTTCAGTGCCCGTCTCAACCTTCGGGGCGAGTTCAGCCTTCTCGGATCCTTCTCCAGACGACATTTTTTATGTTGAAAAGTGGAAGTGCTCATTCCTGTCAAATTTCTGTTATATTTATAGGCAGAAGTTCCTCAAACAACGAAACGACACATTCATCCGATGGTTCATCAATTCATTCGACGGTTCACCCGTTTCATTATCACTTGACGGTTCATCCGTTCATTTATTACCACCAGACGGTTCATCCGTTTATTTCTTATCACCTGACGGTTCATCCGTTCATTACATTTATCTGATGGTTCATTCATTTATTCGACGGTTCGCCCGTTCATTATAACTTGACGGTCCACCCGTTCATTCACCTGACGGTTCACCCGTTCGTTCATCATCACTTGACGGTTCATCCGTTCATTATCATATATTTTGACGGTTTGTCCATTCATTCTATTATTCGACGGTTTACCTATTCTTCCCGACGATTTATTTCGTTCATACCTTTTTGACGATTCATTTTCGTTCATCATCCATATCAGCAACTTGTCATTTTTGATTAAGTTGTCAATTGAAATAATAATATTTAATATATTCTGCCACGTCCGTATTACCTCTGAGCAGATATAATGAATATAATTATTTTTTACAAAATCATCAAGAAATATATCATGTCTTGCACCTCTGAATATATTTTCTATCTCTATTATTTATATCTGAACAAGATATGCAACAAATAATGGAGCCACAACAAAATGTCTTTTATTAACCAAAATATGAGGCATTACAAAAGCACATGTACTACAAAAAAGACATAAAGGTACAAAATGTTCCACTAAGATGGAGGTATTATCAGGTTGTCAATCTGTTGCTTCAGAGTTTGCAGCCGTTCCTCACGAGTGGACATCACCCTCCTTCTGGCTTCTTCCATTCCGGTTTCTTCATTGAAAACGGGCATGGTCACTGTTCGACGTGTAATCTCGGCACCATGAGTCGTCACGTACTCATCCCTCTCCTGAGTCAAAGCATTGAATTGTTCGATTGCAACTTGATGATCAGTAATTTCATCTTCTAACTCCTTCTGGAGACGAGCAATCTTTGCCCTCAGCTCATCAGCTCTCTTCTCTTTTCTTTCAGCCATCAGGGTTACTGATTCCAGTTTGGAGTTATATTAAGCAGATTTTGTGGAATAAGCCTCCAAAAGATTCTGAAGATTCACCCTTTCAATATCAGCTGCCTGGACCATTCGTTCGAACTCTGCCTGCACTAAAGACTCCACTTCCTCTTTGATGAGCTCTTTATAATTCTTTATGGAGATTTCCAACTCATTCAGTATATGATCGAGGAGAGTGGCCTGAGCTTCGTCACCTTGCTCCCTTATAGCCCTCACCAAGAGAGAAGTCGGATTTCTAACCATGAAAAAATCAGCACCCTCTTTGTCCATCATCTTATGAACTAGAGGTCCCAAGGACTCAAAGAAGCATCTGGTGAACGATTGGATGACTTGCTGGTTAATTTCCAGAGTACCAGGAGTCGCAACTACTCCTGTTGAGGACGAGGCAGCAGGATCTCGTGTCTGAATAGCAGGTTCTTTGAATAAAGAAGCCAAAGTGGAGCTAGTCGCCCCTCCTGGTTGTTCTTCTGCAAAAGTAAAGATTGTCATTTTGCTTGTCGTTTGCTAAATGACCAAGAAGATCAAAAATGAAAACAGTTTTACCTTGGTTCAATCTAGCAATGAGCCTATCCTCTGGCTGAGCAGAAGTAGCTTCAGCCATAACAGCTTGGCTACTGCCCGCTTCAGAGCCACAAGATAAGTAATGACTGCTACTAGCAATCACCGTCGTTACAGGCACTATGGCTAGGCACGTCGGAGGTGCTGGAAGAGTCTCAATATCTACAGGAAAGACAAATGTTAGCTATCAATCTATTTAAAAGGAGATTGCTAATTTCATTCTATACCATGAAGATCAGTGGCGAGAGTTTCCTCCGGGGCTGCTCCTTCATCTGCTGTAGTCTCTGGAGATGCCTCTTCCTCAACATCCTTTTTAGGATCTAAGGTATCATCGGCAACATTTGGAGACATACGCTCTTCGTCATCCCTGTCGGGATCTTGCATATCTTCATTCTCAGATGAAGAGCTCTCCTCATCTTCACCTTCTTCTGGTGCATTCCCGCTAGTAGTTGCAGCTTGGTCAATATAGTCTTCCAGCGGGCTGTAAAAGTAATCTTCTAGAGCCGCAATCACTTCGCGATCCTCCTCTTCGCGAAGGGTTCTAGGAGTAGGAGGAAGTTGAGCCGTCTCCACAGCAGGCAGAGAAAATCGGGCCGCATCATGTTCTTCTTCTATAATCTTGTCTCTGGGCTCGTCGGCCTCATTTTTCTGGTTTATCTCTTCCCTTTGCTCAAACTCCTCTCTTTGTTCTGGACTGTGAGTTCTATGACCAGAATCAGGGATGGGAGTGGGAGATGACATTGTAATTCCTGCTGCAGCGTCTGCCACTACTGAAGACAGGATTTGTCTGGAAGAAGAGTCTGTTAAATGTCCTCTGCGGACCAACCTTTTTCATCTGTGTAGAGGTCTTTCAGGACTCTCTACATTTATTGGCTCGACTTGTCTTTGTACAGAGGTCGGTGTGGTAGCTTCTCCTTGAATTGTCCCGGCCAGTTGCCGAGATTGAGACCTAGTGGTGATCTTTTCCGAGGAATGATCTAATATCAATTTCTTCTTTGCTGTCGGAGCGGGAGGCTCCTCTCTTCTCCTCTTCTTGGCTGGAGATCTACCCACTTTCAAAGAAACACGCAGTGGCGCGTTAACCTCTTGAGGGAACATAATGTCCCTTGAAGCTTCCAAAGGTACATCTACTGGCTCATGCACCTCATCATTTCCTGGGAGCGACAAGTTGATTCTTTCCTTCTTCAATCTTGTTGAAGACGCGAAGCTGTCCACAAAATAGAAATTCTCAGCAAAGGTGTTCGCAGATGTATAGAATACTGAGTATGTAAATAGCATCCGAGGGCCATGATTGCTATTTGCTGGCATCGAGAACGTGACTTTCGTATCTCGAGCATTATAATAAGCCCAAGCTCGGGCCCTATCTATCAAAAAACCCTTTCTTTGAAGACACGTGATGGCATTTCCCACATGGAATTGATCGTACCCGAACTGCCGAGCAAATCGGCTGGGGAGATATGGCTCTAAATAACATTCTTCTTCAAATCGGTATACCAAATGGGACGGTCGAATTGTCTTCAACCACTCAAAAGCTGTACGGCTCAAAGGTTGCATCTTCGAGTCAACCATATTTGTCGGCATTTGTTCATATCCAGCGGGGAGAGGAGCGCAACAAAAGTTCCATCCTCTGTTCAGATTCAGAGCATATCTACATTCGCTCAAAGAAGTGTACTTCTACTTACCATGGGAATATCTCCGCAAAAAGCTGCCGTCGACCGGTCCCATGCCGGGGTCCATCAAAGTAGGATGGTGAAGAAGCAACCACCCAAATAGATATGTATACGGTAATTCCAACCGAGGAAATTCTTTTTCACCCTTAGATTTCAGTATCAGATCGACGTACAGACGAAGACCGGCATTCAACTTACAAGTCATCGCTGACAAAAGATCCATCTTATAGCCGAAGACTAATCTAACGGCGGCAAAAAGAACACCGCGATGGAAGCGGTCTACAGCACTAGATCCTGGGACTACAAACCGACGGAGCCAATATGTCAGAAACCCTGCTAATTGGGCTTCTTTTGACATAGATCTATATCCTACTCTCAAATAACTCTCGAGAGTATCTCCTTTCTTCAAAGGAGGACATTGATGATCATCCTTCATCTCTTCATCAAAATTACCACTTTCTTCCATCATCTTCATCACTTCTGTGTTGCTCAAAGGCTTAAAGAAGTCAGGATAGCATCTATCATGTTCCTTGGTCTTCGGTTCTTTAATATGGTTAAGGAACAGATAAAGTAACCATTTTGAGGAATAGCAGGTATTTGATGTAGCACTTTTGTAGAACAGAGAACAGATCTTATAATGACATAGCAGTTCCTCAAAGACTGCTACCATTTCTGTGTTCTCTTTCCGTATTTTGTCCAACTCATCATTTGTTGGGACAAATTCTTCATATGGGGCATCTTCCATTGGCAAGTAAGAGATGTACCGCATCTCATGAAGTACAAACCCGATTTCTTCGCCAGGAGTCATGAAAGTCCCTGTTCTGTAATTATACCTTTCTGATAGAGCCAAGAACAGTTGCGAGTTAGGGGCAAAACCATAAACAGTGGCATGCACTGCTTGGTATAAGTTAATTTGCTGAAGTTTGTTTTCAAACTTGGTCAAAATCCAGTTTGCTATGCAGTTCCATCTCTTAAAATCTGGATTCACCAATCCAGTTAATCTGATGTCCTGCTCAGGATACTTTCCTTCGACTTTCGCAAATTCATTTACGAATATTGGAGTTCTGACAGGCAATAGCAAGGAAGAATTCTCCGGCGGAATGCAACCGGGTCTCAAACCTCTTAACAAGACACTGTACCGTTCTGAGGAACTGTAGAACATGTCCTTCTTGCTCGGCCCCTTCTTCACAAAAATCCTTCCTGGACGGGCATCTTGGAAAGGTGTAAGGTTCCATTCCATCTTCCTCGGATAGCTCGCATGAGCATACCGGGATAAGGGGAGGCAGCGGGAAATATCTGGTATCGAGAAAGACTTATCCGTCTGATGGACAATCCTTTCTTCCATCCTTGGTCTCGGTTGAGAACTTTTCTCAAAAGCTTCACCGAACAGGAATAATGGCTTCTTGTGTATGACAGCGTCTACGGATTCCAGAGGTTGTCCATTCATCAAATATTGCAATGTCTCATTATCTTGGGATATCAAAATAGCCTAACGGGAGGTTGGCAGATCAAATTGAGGATAGTGCACATGAGATAAGTCCTCATTATATTATGACTCTGAAAGAGTTTCTACAAAATCCTCATATCCGGGATCTTCCCTAATATTAACTGCATCAGACAGAGAAAACAAAAATTCAGTACAAGTCAAGTCAAAATTTTTTGTCATTTAGACTGCGCAATATCAGATTGCGCAAATATTAGATTGTGCAATAATCTGATTGCGCAAACAAACAGTCATCAGTTTGCGCTGGCAGTCCCGCACAAATCAGTAAATTGTGCTGACTTTTGCCAGCGCATTTCAACCGATTGCGCAGAGAGTCATCTTTCATAAAAATGAAGAACGAACTGATTTGTGCAACCAGAACCCTAAAAAGGGTGGCGCAGTATGATCACATCTCTAAAAAGAGATGGATTCTGAAGGAACAGTGAAATCAAAACTCTAAAAAGAGTTTTTTGATTAGGTCATCTACCTTGCAGCGCTGGATGAGCAGTTTCATGACGAGATGCACGTCGCGCAGCCCTAGTTGATGACTCGGCGGGGGCTTTTCCCTTGGCAGCGACGGAGGATCGTCGGGGAGCCATGGAGATCGTTGGAGAAGAAAGTCAGAAAGAGCTCGGAAATTTTCTCTCAAGTGCACGAAGAAGGCAAAGTAAAGAATGAAATGAGAAAAAGAGGACTATTTATAGTTTTCGAAAACGAAACGGCCGCCTTAGATTGTGCCTGAAAATGGGGCTAATTCCTCAGATTGCGCAGCCAGCTCACTTCATGCGCAAATTGATTCAAATTTCAAAATTCAAAGTATTTCGAAATTTTGAATAAATTCACATTTCGAAAACTTTGAAAGGGGTCTTGTAGGTCCTAAAAATCAGATTGCACACATCAACAAAATCAGAAAAATCAAGAAATACAACTTTCAGATGAACTGCACAGACATCAGATTGCACACTCTTCAGATTGCGCACACTGGTTTGTGCATACTCCCAACTGCGTAGGTTGACGTGGCAAAAGTCATTATTACCTGACACTATCAAATCTTTCTGACAGCTGACAGTACGAAGAACGAGGAGACTGTTCATTTATTGTGCCATACAACGCTCGAGGACGGCTGACAGCTGGCAGCACAATCTATGTTGGCGCAATCCATATTGGCACAATCCATGTTGGCGTAATCCAATCCTGCACAGTCTATGTCTGCGCAATCCAAAATCAGCGTAATTCAGTGTGCGCGTTCTAACAACACAAATGACAAAATACACGTGGCATTCATGCCATCGATTGCTCATTACGTGGCAACCGTCTATGCACGATCATGCGCATTTCAATCAAATGATGCCATATATCCAAGACAGTAGGCCCATGATCCAGCAACTGCCTGCGCAGTCTACTGTTGCGCAATCCAATTGCTGCACAATCCATCATGCGCAGTCCAGAATAACTAAAAGTTAGTTATTTCTCAGAACTCTATAAATAGAGTTTCAAGTCTCCATTCAAAGGGGATCAAGGATCAGAAATCAGAGATCATAGAGAGATCAGAGAGTTCAGGAGTTCTTGCCCAAGTGCTGCTGCATTCTTCCGAGGCTTTTGCCTTCAACTTCCGAGGCTTTTTGCCTTCAATTCCAGAGTTGTCTTCAACTTCAGAGGCTCCGTCTTCAAAGTTCACATCGTCTAAGGGATAAAGCAATCGTCATCTAGATTGGATTCCTATAGTTGTACCATTCCCAGAATTCAAATTATAATCTTTTACAAAGTTTGTATCAATAACGTTCTACACTTTTGTTTTTGCAAACAACAAGTTCATAAATAAAATTTAAATTTATTTTATCATGAATGATAGTACATAATATCAAGGAAGGTCACTATCATCCTTCTCAAAATTGGAACGCGGGCCACTGTCGTCCTTATTGAAGACATAGTCGGCAAAAGAGCCGAGAACATTCTTGCCCGAACCCACCAGGAACTTGCAAGCAACCATCCTCATGGCTTCTTCTTCTTCAGTCTTCCCTGGTTCAAGAATGAAGTCCAAGATGTCCTTTGGTGGCTTGGATGCAGATGAACGTTCGCCTGTCTCTGTCTGCTCTGGCTGGGCCGGCTCGACTGGACGTTATTCAGTAACCGCTTCAACCTTTGAGGCGATCTCAGCCTTCTTGGATGCATCTCCAGACGACATCTTTATGTTGAAAAGTGAAAGTGATCATCCCATCTGATTTTCTGTTCTATTTATAGACAGAGATTTGTACGACAACGAAGCGACACATTCATCTGACGGTTCACCCGTTCATTACAGTCATCTGACGGTTCGTCCGTTCATTTTTACGACGGTTCGTCCGTTCATCATATTCATCCGACGGTTCTATCCGACGGTTCATCCGTTCATTTCATCCATCCGACAGTTCACCCATTCATTACATTCATCTGACGGTTCACCTGTTCATTTAATTCATTTGACGGACCATTCGTTCAAACTGACGATTCATTTCGTTCACACATTTTGACGAATCATCCATTTTGTTCATATCAGCAACTTGTCATCTTTGATTAAGTTGTCTACTAAAATAATGATATTTAATAAATTATATTCTGCCGTATCCACATTACCTCTGAGCAGATATAATTGAACATAATTATTTTTCAAAATCAAGAAATATATCATGTCTTGCACCTCTGAATATATTTTCTATCGCTATTATTTATATCTGAATAAGATATGCAATAAATAATAGAGCCACCAAAAAAATGTATTTTTATTGATCAAAATTTAAAGACATTACAAAATTACATGTCACAAAAATTGAAGATACAAAAAGTCTTTCTCATTCCGCTGGCGGGGTCATCAAGTTAATCATTTGCTGCTTAAAGTTTGCAGTCGCTCCTCACGAGAGTCCATCACTCGCTTCCTAGCTTCCTTCATCCCAGACTTATCGTCGAAAGATGGCATGGTTACTAATTTGCGAGAGATTTCAGCTTGATGAGTTGCGACATACTCATCTCTTTCCTGAGTCAGAGCGTCCAGTTGTTGAACTGCAGCCTGATGTTGTGTGGCCTCATCCTCCAGAGCAAGCTGAACAAGTCTCAGCTCTTCTTAAAGACGGGCAGATTCTGCTTGCAGCTCAGCAACTTTCCTCTCCTTCTCTTCAGCAATAGATGCTATTGTTTCCACTTGGGAATTATACTCAGCAGACTTAGTAGAGAAAGTGTCCAAGAGAACTTGGAGATCAACCTTCGCAACTGCAACTTCTTGTGACATCTTCTCAAATTCAGCCTATACCAAAGGCTCCACCTCTCCCCTATTAAGCTCTTTGTAAATCTTAACCGATGCCTCCAGCTCATCTAGTACATGTTCAAGAAAAATGGCATGAGTTTCGTCGCCTTGATTGCGGATGGCATTGATCAAATAGGAGGTTGGACCTCTAACTGTAGAGAAACCATCATCTTCTTTCTCTATCACCCTATCTACTAAGGGTCCCAACGAATTAAAAAAAAGGTTGGAGAAGGAGCTAATGATAAATCGGTTAGTAGCCAGAGCACCAGGAGTAGCAGCTACTCCCATAGACGTCGAAGCAGCAGCAGGTGTCTGTGCAGATAGACGTTCAGCTTCTTCCATTTGAGTGGAGGGCTCCTTAGACAAGGGAGCCATAGTAGAGATGGCTGCCCCTCCCATATGTTCCTCTGCAAAATTTAATGAACCTTATCATTTTGGTTTCATTTACAACTAATCGAAAATGATCAAAAGTAAAAGGCAATCTTACCTTGGCATGCCCTAGTGACAGGTCTATCATCTGTTGGCACAGGTTCCAATCTAACAGAAGTAGCCTCAAACATTACTGCCTGGCTACTACCTGCCTCAGAGCCACCCGAAAAATGTCGGCTACCACTAGCTATAGCCGTTATTGGCACTATGTCTGTGCATGTGGGAGGAACTGGGGAAGATTCAAGTTCTGTATGGATAAAAATATAGATGTCAGCTATTGAATCTATGAAAAGAAGGTTGATAAAATCATTTAATACCTTTGGGATCAGCAGGAGTAGTTTCTTCAGGTGCTACTTCTTCACCCGCATTATTTTCTGGAGACACATGCACCTCAACATCCTCTTCAGGATTCAGCGTGTCATCAACAGCTTCCGAGGATACATGGACATTAGTGTCCTCTTCTGGATTTAAAGTATCATCAACAGCTTCTGTTGATGTATCTTTACTGTCCTCTGGCGCTTCTTCGCTGTCAGTTGCGACGATCAGATCTACATCATCCTGCAGGCTGAAGTCGCAATCATTCAATGCATCGATCATCAAACGATCTTCTTCTTCACGGACTGTTCCTGGTGTAGCAGGAGGCTGTGTGGTTTCCACTGTGAGTGAAGGAGATCGCAAAACTTCAGCCTCATCCCTCTGTTCTGGACTAGGAGTTTCCTGCCTGGGTTCAGGGGCAGGAGTAGGAGATGACATTGTAACTCCGGCAATAGCACTAGCTACGACCGATGACATAGGTCGAGAAGTGACTACCTTCTTTCTCCAAAAAACTATCTTCTTTCTATGTAGAGGTCTCTCTGGACTCTCTACATCTATAACATTGTCTTGCCTTTGGATAGAGGTCGGGGTCGCCGCCTCTTCTCTTTGAGTTGATTCGGCCTGTTGCCGAGATTGTGATCGGGTTGTGACCCTTTCTGATGGTTCCAAGACAAGTTTCTTCTTCGCAGCTGGAGAAGAAGGTTCTTCTCTCCTTCTCTTCCTCTCCTTGGCGAGAGATTTGGCAACTTTCAAAGATATGCGCAATGGTTCGTTGACTTCTTCCGGGAAGTTGGCTTCCCTTGAAGCTTCCAACGGCGCATCGGCCGGTTCACGCTCTTCTTCGTTGCCAGGAGCCACAACAATAGTTGTTCCCTTCTTTAATCTGGTTGCTGTCGCGAAGCTATCGGCAAGACTGAAATTCTCAGCAAAGGTGTTCGTCGATGTGTAGAAGATGGAATATGTGTACAGCATCCGCGGGCCATGGTCGCTCTTCGTCGGCATCGAGAACATTGTTCTTGTGTCTCGAGCGTTATAATAAGCCCAAGCCCGGGCGCCATCGATCAAATAACCTTGTCCTTGCAGGCACTTTATGGCGTTACCCACGTGGAACTGGTCGTAACCGAATTGACGGGCAAAGCGGCTGGGAAGATATGGTTTCAAGCAACATTCATCTTCAAATCTATAAACCAAGTGCGACGGCCTAATTGTCCTCAACCAATCAAATGCTGCACGACCCAAAGGCTGCCTCCCAAGATCAACCAGATTTGTAGACATATATTCATAGCCAGTTGGAGGGGGAACACAATAGAAATTCTACCCTTTCCCGAGATTCAAAGCTCGTCTATAATCTCTTAGGCTGGTATATATCCATTTGCTTCTGGAGAATCTCCGCAAGAAGCTTCCGCTGACCGTTCCCATGTCAGGATTCATCAATGAAGGATAGTGCAGAAGCAACCATCCGAACAAATAAGTGTAGGAAAGCTCCAGCCGAGAGAAGTTCCCTTTCTCTCCTTTCCCCTTTAGCATTGAATCAACAAAAAGACGAAGACCCGCGTTCACTCTGCAGGTCATCGCCGATAGCAGATCCATCCGGTAGCCAAAGACTAGACGGACGGCAGCAAAGAGCACGCCGCGATTGAAGCGATCTACGATGCTCGCTCTAGGGACGACGAATCGTCGGAGCCAATATGTGAGAAAACCCGCCAGCTGGGCTTCCTTTGACATGGGCCTATAGCCCATTCTCATAAAACTTTCAATAATATCTCCTGTCTTGAAAGGAGGATATTGAAGTTCATCATCAACCTTGATGTCCATTTCCTTATTTTCTTTCATCAATCCTATCACCTTACTATGGCTGAGTGGTTTGAAGAAGGTAGGGGTGCACGTACCGTGATCCTTAGTCTTCTTCTCGATGATGTGGTTGAGGAAGAGATAGGGTAACCACTTTGACGAATAGCAAGTGCCAGAGGAACCACTCTTGTAATACATGGAGCAAATCTTATAGTGGCATAGAAGTTCTTCGAAAATGGCCACCATATCAGCATTCTCACGACGAAGTCGGTCCAACTCGTCATTGGTTGGAACAAATTCTTCATTGGGGAAGTCCCCCATTGGTAAGCTCGAGATATACTTCATCTCATGAAGAGCTAGTCCAATCTCTCCACAGGGTGTCATGAAAGTCCCTGTCCTAAAATTGTACCTCTCCGTCAAAGCGAAAAACAGATGAGGGTTGGGGTGGAATCCATATACGGTAGAGTATACCGCCTGGTGCAGCTCAATCTCTTTGAGCTTCTCTTCGAACTGAACCAATATCCAATTGGTTATGCAGTTCCATCTTTTGTTATCTGGGTTTACCCGACCTGTCAATCGGATGTCCTGATCCGGATATCTTCCCTCAACCTTTGCAAATTTATTCGCAAAGATCGGCGTCCTAACCGGCAGCAGCAAGGAGGAGTTCTCTGGTGGAATGCAGCCGGGCTTCAATCCTATGAGCAAGGAGCTGTGACGCTCAGAGGAGCTATAGAACATATCCTTGTTATTCGGTCCTTTCTTCACATAAATATTTCCTGTTCTGGCTTGCTGGAGAGGAGTAATATCCCAGTCCATCCTCCTGGAATAACTTGTATGAGCATAGCGAGATAGAGGGAGGTACCTGGCCAGGTCTGGTAACAATATTCTTTTCTCGCCTCTCTGAAAGAGTCTCTGCTCAACACGAGGTCTCGGCTGCGAACTCTTATCAATAGCCTCACCAAATAGAAACATGGGTTTCTTATGAGTAATGGCATTGGCAGTCTGCAGAGGCTGCCCGTTCATCAGACTCAATAAAGTTTTGTTGTCTTATGCTACTAAGATGGCTTGACGGGAAGATGGCAGGGCATACTGAGAAAATATTACATGGGACAGATCCTCCTTAAACTCTGGCTTAGCTAAAGTCCCTGCAAAGACTTCATAATTCGGGTCTTCCCTGAGGTTGACTGCATCAAACAAAGAGACAAAATTCAGTACATGTAAAATCAAAGATTTTGTTCAAAAGATTAGCAAATTGCGCAAGCATCAGATTGCGCTATATGCATAACATCAAATTGCGCTGATGTAGCCTACATACGCAAAGTATCCAGCTGCGCCAACTCATCCACCTATGCAAGTCATCTGATTACGCTGAACAACTTGCACAAAGCATCAGTTTACGCTGGACAGCCTTGCACAAATCAGCAGATTGTGCTGAACATTAGCCAGCGCTTTCCACCGATTGCGCAAGAAAATAGTTTTCATAAAAATGAAAACTATTGAGTTTATGCAACCAAAACCCTAAACAGGACGGCGCAATACAACCAAATCTCTAAAAAGAGAAAGGTTCGAAGGTTCGACAATGTCAAAGAACCCTAAAAAGGGTTTTTGATCGAGTTCACTACCTTGCAGTACGGGATGACCGATTTCGTGACGAGAAATGCGAGGCGCAGCCCGAGTCGAAGACTCAGCCGGGGCTTTGCCCTTCTCGGCGGCAGAGCATTTCGGAGCCATTGGTGTCGACGGAGAAGACGGAGAAGGATCGGAGTTGGCTCAGGAGTTTTCTCTCTCAAACGTTTGGAAACAAGTAAAGAATAATAGAAAGAAGAATGAGAACTATTTATAGTTTTTTGAAAGTAAACAGACGTCTCAGATTGCGCCGAAGAAATAGGAACTAATTCCTCCAATTGTGCAGACAGGGCATTACTTGCGCAACTTGATTTTAAAAATTAAAATTCAAAGTATTTCGAAGCTTTGAATATTTTCAAACTTCGAAAATTTTGAAGGGGATCTTGTAGGTCCTAAAAATCAAGTTGCACCCATCAAAGAAGTCATGAAAATCAAATTGTGTATCCTTCAAGTGAACTGCGCAGGAGACAGATTGCGCAATAACTCAACTGCGCAGGCTGAACTGCGCACTCACTCAAGTGCGCTAGCTAACGTGGCCTCGTCATCATTATCTGACAGAGAATCAGATCTTCTGACAGCTGAAAGCCCAAAGAACGAGGAAACTGTTCGTTTCTTGTGCAGCACAGCGCTCGAGGACAGCTGTATATGCAGCGCAAGCTACCAGCCCAATTGAAGCGCAATCTGCCAGACTCTCTACAGCACAATTCAATCTAGCGCAATCTAAAGCCAGCGCAGTTCATGTGGCACACTCTATCAAGACAACTAACAATTTATACGTGGCCTACATGCCATCAATTACTCACCATATGGCAACCGTCCGTACACGACCAAGCGCATTTCAATCAAACAATGCCACGTGTCACATACAGGTGGTCCACGATCGAGTAACTGCCAGCGCAGTTCGCTGCTTGTGCAGTCCAATGTCTGTGCAATCCATCCTGTGCAATTCAGAATAACTAAAAATTAGTTATTTCTAGAACTCTATAAATAGAGTTTCAAGTCTTCATTATCACACACACATAGAGATCAGATCAGACATCAGAATTATCACCAGAGATCAGGAGTTCTTACCAAAGTGCTGCTGCATTCTTCAGAGGCTATTGTCTTCAAAGTTCACATCGTCCAAGGGATAAAGCGATCGTCATTCAGATCGGATTCCTGTAGTTTTACTTTCCCAGAATTCTTGTAATCTTCTTACAAAGTTTGTGAAATAAAGTTCAACTTTTGTTTTTGCAAACAATTATATATGTATATATATATTGATATATATAAGATAAGGAAAAAGAGATAAGAAAAAAGAAAAAGAAAATGTGAACAGTGCCAGGTACTGTTCATGCACCCCTTCCCCGAGCTCTGTTCGAAAACATAGAATCCCATGGAATTTTCGTTATTTTGATTTGATCAATCTCGATCAAATCTTGGCCGATTTAATCCAAAACTTTTCCAACCTATTCTAAACTGGATTCTCCTGTAACCTAATCAAAACCTAATCGGATTTGGATTTAAGTCAATCCAAATTAGGTTTTTAAAAACCTTTGTCTATATATATAGCAGTATTTTTAAACTTGGAGAGCTTCTCTAAAAACCCGACCCCAGCCTTCGTTGACCTGTGCACGCGATCCTGAGCCACCCCTGTGAGGTCGCGCACCTGCCTGTCACCTGCCCACGATGGACGACCATGGGAGCGCCGCAACCAACACTCGCAACAGCAAGCAGCACGCAAAAACAGGGGACAGTAGCAGCAATAAACTGTCGCAGGTACCCTACCTTCATACTCTGATTTCTCGCTCGTTACTCAACCAAATCTCGACCTACTCAATTTTTTTAGAAGCTAACCTAACCAACTAGAACCCCTACAGACTAGTTTGGGTTGTATCGGTCTGATCGCGACGAAAAATTTGGTCGAAATCCGAGAAAAATCACGAATCTCTTTGACAGACCCGAAGATTGAAACCCTATTTTTGAAGAATGATTTCTGCTAAATCACGTAGAATTTTGGAAATCTAATTAAACATGATGTTAGACAACATATAGGTCTTTAGAACCTAACTTTTAGTTTCGAATTTTATAAACTATGCACATAGAAATCAGTTATCAAAGATCGACGAATAACCTATTAAAACTGTTTAGAAACTTTAAAATTCTTCTGATCCAACGTGTATCCCGCCAATTCGGGCGACGTGGTTGCGAACCGAAAGCATCGAAAGGTGCGTATCGACTTTGCGGACGTGTGGGCTTTGACGGAATTCAAATTAGTTGCATGTGCACGACGAATTTGATGGGTATCCATCGAAATCACCGTATCGACCTTTTTCAAAATTCTCCAATTACTTTGTTCACTTTTGTCAGATCGAGACGAAACTTGCGCCAACAGGACCGTATCATTTTTTTGGTCCTGTATGCCAAGTTCGGTCCAATTCCGAGACAGTTGATCGGATTGCCGTTTTACGGGTCCCACGATCCGATTCAACGGGCAATTTTGTGCACGGCTTATCGGAATCCAAAATTGGACATACCATTGGGTTTGTATCATCAAAACAAATCCGTAGACATATAGTTTGACAACTTTAGAGACCATTGACTTTGGCACGCTTTTCGGTGCAAAACGGGTCCAACTGTGGACACTGTTTTGACCCGAAATTACAGTTTTGCCCCTGTATCCATAATTGGACTTATGGGTAGCCCATCCTAGATATTTTGCTTATTCTGGGACTATTGGAAATATTTGTTTCAGCATCCGGAGGTGTTTGCGGGAGTTCAGGTTTTGTGGCTCTTTAATTTCAGGACTTTTTGCTACCACCAGGCAAGTACACTTTGCCAAGCTTTACAGTACTTACATGCTTTTTCATATTGCTATTTTTCATGTCTTACTTAGTTCCATATTTCTCATGTTCCATGTCTTGGTTATTCTAGTTTTACGTGCACATAGTTTTTGCTCATTTTCTATATTATTTTTCTGTCTTTATTATCTTGATCGTGTCTCGTGATAGTACTGCTATGCCTGTGCCATGTTTTCCTGACCTGTTGACTTGTACTTTACTTGTACCTGACTAAATAGACTTGGCTTCCTAGTACCCTAGGAGAGAATGTTTTATTAGCCGTGGCTATCCTCTATTGTTAGTGCCTCCCCGGGCTACGATAGAGAACCTATTATAGGACTGTTAGTGCCTCCCCGGGCTACGGTTTTAGCTACGATTAATATTATATTCTCATGACATGTCACCATCTGTAGAGTTTCTTTTCATATTATTCTTTTCTCGATTTGGTATTCCTATTTTTCTTGCATGAGATTTACTGTACAGTAGGCATGTATATTATGTGTCTTGCTAGTCCTCTGAGGACCTGGTGATCTCTCCAGGCTTAGTTAGAGACGAGGACTACCCGGAGGTATACGGTCCTGGAGTCGAGACTGGTGACGCACCTTCGCAGGAGGACGAGATAGTGGCTGAAGACTTCTCTTGAGACATGTCTCTTCATTCATAGACTTGCTATTTTATTTTTTTTCTTTTCAGTGGACATGTAGTGGATTATTTATTTCTTTTACTGTGGTTTCGGGATGTCTTACCCGCACTGTTACTTTCATATTTCATGTTGGACAGATTTTTTTATTAGTATCATTTTATTGGACTTGATATCTCGTGTCTTATTTTTTTGTGTGGAGAAGATTAGCTGTGACCTGTGACTTGTATTATACTCTGGGTTGTTATCATGATTTACAGCTTAAGCATTTCGCTAATGGGCTTACTTTGAGCTTTGGCCCATTGGTGAAGTGTTGCTGGCATGTACCGTATCCTACTCCTATACGTATTTTGGGACTGGGGCATTACATACGAGAATTCAAAAAGATTTCCAAGTGTAGCTAACAGATTAGATATATGATAGTTTGATGGATGTAAGTAGGACAGAGTAATGAAAACAAAAAAAATAATGATAGAGGTTTATCTTGCTCATCTGGTCATAACGAAGTCGTTTCCTTCATTTTTCTTGCACTTGTCCATAATCAACAAAAGTATAAAATTTCTACCTCCAAGCTGTTCACCTTTGTCTAATAATCAAACTCTTCTTCGCTAAATCTTCTTCGTGACTTTCAAGTCACTAACTACTAATTACTGATAATCTTGTGGCATAACCTTCATACCTAAGGTCCTTTATCCATATAAATTCTTCTAGACTTTTACTTTTAAATTTGTCGGGATCTTCTAACAAATGTTTTCACTCCCTTATCATGCACAAAATGTTAACTCTATGTCATTAATTTTTTTTTCTAATAATGAGGTTATAAAATCTAGTCACAAAATTTATCCTTTATCCTATTTAGCAATCTCAATTATTATTTATAGTCAAAAATAAATTTGTTGCCAATCACATAGGAATCATAATTCCTATATAGGCAACCGTTCTTAAAATTCCCTATGTCAATAACTGATCCAAGTTGTATGACTCTTTGGCTTTTCTCAATAGGTCATAGCCTAAGTATTCCAAATTCAATTCCTAGTCACCACTCCTGTAAATTCATTCTAATCCTTCTACTATTTCTGTCTGTCTTGGTAATTCCTTAAAATTTTGAAAATTCTATCCCTTGTATAATAATTACATCTTGTGCCACCTTCTTGACTACTTAAGCAAGAAAGATAATCCAATATTTTCTTCGATGGCTCTTGCTACTGATTTTTTTAAAAACTCCTCTTTAATATTTTCTTTGTCGCAAGTCATACCTACCCTATAATCTTCAAAATTATAATCCATATCTATGAATCATTCTCGGCCTGCCTATATAATCCTTGTTTCTTTGAGTTTGTTATCTTTCATTTATTTCTTAAACCTATTTCATCAAACGCTCAAGTTCCAAAGGTACTATCTTGGTCAAAATTCAAAATTTCTTGGATATAACCTAAAACAATTCTCGACCTTCATATATAAGATTGGCAAATCATTTTCTCTCCTCAAGCTAAATGGTTATAAGTTCAACTCTTACTTTCTTGTTCCTTCTAGAGTTCATAAAACTCATCGTGGTGTAAGAATTGGGCCCGGTAACGGATATGTGTCGTAAAAATCAGGATAAGCAAAAGCAAATGAAAATAGACTCAATATAGTTCAAAGTAAGTTTATCATAGGTCATCCCTAGAATCTATCAAGAGATCCTAATATATGATTGAGTACCAAAACTCCTAGAATATTCTATGATTCAAATCCAAATCCTAGGGCAGGCTCGTAGTAGTACGGCTAAGCATAAGTACTACAACGACTTCGCATTAGTAGCAAAGACAGACCTGCATGGGTCATGATAAAAATATGTCATGATCTGTACCCGAATATTCAGGCACAAGTACATAGGCCACGCCCGACCTACGCTACCGTATCGACAGTAGAATGCTGTCAAGTACCCAATAAATATCTATACCATATATGGCCTACAATAATAACATGTACTCAAATCACATACAGCTTAGAAAGATATGAAATATGAAAGATAGCAATAATACTGAATCAACTAGAGTCTACCAAATGATTATATGTGACAAGAATGTATCGGAGATAAATCCGATAACGAAAACACAATCTAAAAAGGAATAATGGCCTAGAGCTCCCAGAAGAACTCACGATAAATGGAACATCGAGACTCTGTCTCAGCTAGCATCATCATGTAGTCCAAGAATGTGGAACATAACAACTTCTAAAAATATTATTATCCAGTCAGGATTGGAGCGAAATACATAAACTAACACCAGTTCCATTAAATTGACAGAATCTATAAATGACAATAAGCAATGAAAATACATGCTGGATAAGTAATACTGAACAGTAGAAAAGTAGGAAAATCATGTGAGCATGTCATGGTAACAATGTACTGTAAGTAATCATGAGACAGTGTAACAATAAGTGATAACCTAGAATAGAACATGTACTACTAAACAGTGCCTTGAGATAATATTTTATTATGTAATCGGCTTGGAAACAAGATCAAGCTATCCACATGATCGACTATGCACAAGTACAAGCACAGGTAAAACTAGAATTAGGCCGACCATACATGGAAGCTATGCACAAGTACAAGTAAAATTAGGCTATACCCTACGTGTAGTGAGGGTGAGCTATGCACAAGTAGTTTGGGTGTGATCACATAATCTCCTAATATCTTTCCATCTCTTTACTAGTATAATAGATCCAACTATGGCACGTTATGACATGGGGATTCTCTAAGAGGGTAGCAAATCCCATTAGAAATTGGTGTCCATACAAGTACAAGAATAATAATCAAGAACAAGTCATCTACCAGTATACCAGGATAATCAGGAATAACATCTCATGACGGAATCCAATCTATACCAATCCGTGTACTCTCGTGTCAGGAATCAAGCATAGCACTACAAACTGATATCATAGATACTATCAAGGTAATAAAAACTATCATATAATGTATTCGCTTCAATTCGGTTGAAGTCGACGCGCACGACACGAACGGTCGACACGGAATATGTATGATGCTATGCTCCAGAAGATGGTCCCAAACGACGGCACATGCGGTTCCATTGAGTCCAGAATAGTCCAAATCGCCTAGTTTGGTATATAGAACCCAAAATCAGAGTTCGACACGATAATCAAATCAAGAAATAAGAAACGACTATAATAGTCGTGATTTGATTTAATAAGTTAAAAGGAAATTGATTAAGGAATGAAGTCAAAATTATAACTAATATTATTTAACCCAAAATAATATATTTAGAAAGCATTAATATTATCTTAGAGGCTTAGGGCTAAATTTTAACTTGTAATATTAAGCCCATAACCAACTCGTTAATTAAACAATATATAGGGCCAAAAGCCCATTTCAACACAAAAGGAATTCTAATGGACATTAGGCCAATTTATTTGAAAAAAACCCTTTTAAATCATTTAGGGCCTAAGCCCATAAATATTATCTAATAATAATTATAATGAAATACTAATAGTCTCCATAATATTTAAAACAATTTTATTATACATAAATCCATATATATATATATATATATATATATATATATATATATATATATATATATATATATATATATATATATATATACACACACACACACACACAGACACACACACACACACACACAATATTATTAAATTATCTTTACCAAATGTTTTACGTATATACATACAAATGCATAAATTATATATATTTGCAAATATACATGGGCTTAAGGCCTATTCTAAAACTTATATCAAGCAAGCCCATTTAAACTAAACTAATTAACTAAATTATATTGAAAAATTCTAATGGGATCAAAAGCCGAAATACATATAAAAGCTAAATATATAAAAGCCCAAACATCTAATTAAATTAAAACATAAAGCCACAAGGAATTTATTTTGGCCTCAAGCCTAAGGTCCAACAATACCAAAAGCCCATTTTAATGTATACATAAAATTATGTCCAATTTTTTTAGCCATATATATATATATATATATATATATATATATATATATATATATATTTTTTAATATTATATATATATATATATATATATATATATATATATATATATATATATATATATATATATATATATATATATATATATCAAAACACTAATAAAAAACATACTTGGTTTCTAAAAATTTGTCCAGAAATACTCAGCCTGGATATTCCTACATGGTTCTATAACTGGTGGTTGCTACTTGGGGCAATCATTGATATTTTGCCTGTTTCTATTAAGGCAAGTTTTCCTCAATGGGTAAATTCTTCGGTTCCCTGTCAAAAAGAGCATCTTTTTGAAGGGGAGAGTACCCTTCACTTCTTTGTACAAAATGACATTCTATTTATTATGAAATGGACTCTCTAGGAAGAGATTAATGCCCTGAATATCCTAGTATTAGTCATAAAGTTCCATATAAAATGGTGGGAACGAAACGATGAGAATGAAAAATTAGCCGAAATTCAGGCTAATATCAAAGTAAATGAGGTACTCATTGAGAAGCAGTTAAAACAAGATATCATGGACAATAGTCCAATCAAGAAATTAAAAGCTTATTTGTTACTGAAGAAGAATTAAAGAAAATATGCTTCCAATACTTTCAAGCCCAATTTATTGCTGATTTTTAATATGGAAGATACAGTTCCAGTTCAGCCTGATATTTCAATGGAGGATTCTCAGAATCCAGATGATGAAGAAGATTTTGATACCATGTACCAAAAGGCTTTGACTCTATTATGTGCTGAGTCATCATCCTCAAATGCTGAAGAACAGAAGGAGAAGACAAAAGATGGAGGAGAATAGTTCCAAATTAATGTGGTCCGTCCATGAACCGTCCGTGAACCTCTTCTTTCATGGCCGACAAAACTTTTGGGAAGATTCTTTTACTTTACATAAAGTAAAGTCGACATAAAATTTTGATGTGACGTAAAGTAAAGACGATTCCTTTACTTTTCTTAAAGTAAAGTCGACCGACACTTTCCTACCAACAGATCAGCTTTGGTACCGACAGATGGCCTGGTGACCGACAGATGATAGACTGATTACATCAATGAGTTATGTATAAATAAGGGGCTGCGTCCTCTTTTACGGGTGTGCAATTTTCAGTTCAGTTTTTCATTTTCTTCCATTTCTGCAAGCTTGTACTACTACTGTGTGCTGTACTACTACTGTATGCTTAATAAAAGATCTTCTTCTGCCTCTTCTTGCCTTCTTCACCTCTGCTTTCGCACTTTACCTTTCACTTCTTTGTACAAAATGACATTCCATTTATTATGAAATGGACTCTCGAGGGAGAGATTAATGCCCTGAATATCCCAGTATTAGTCAGAAAGTTCCATATTTAATAACTAGATGTTTGAAGATATTTAAATGTTTGAAGTGTTCTTCAATGGTATTAGAAAATATTAGTATGTCATCTATGTATGACAGAATGAAATTAGATTGCTGAATAAATATTTCATTCATAATATTTTGAAATTCAGAGAGAGCATTTTTTAATCCAAAAGACATAACATTCCATTCAAAATGTCCAAAAGGAACAGTAAATGCCGTTTTATATTTGTCTTTCTCATCTATTTGAATCTGCCAATATCCAGATTTCAGATCAAACTTAGAGTATATATTTGCCCTAGCTATCCGATTAAGCAAGTCCTTCTTATTAGGAATATGATATCTTATCCATTTTAAAACCTTGTTTAAGGGTTTATAATTGATAACAAGGCGAGGGACTCCCCTTTCCTTTTCTGCAGCATTGTTCACATAAAATGCAGTGCAGCTCCATGGAGAGTAAGACTTCCTTATAAGTCCTTTATCTAATAGATCTTGTATTTTCTTTTTACATAACTCTAGATATTCAGAGTTCATCTGGCAAGGTCTGGCCTTAGTAGGAATATTAATCTCTTTAAAAGTCTCTTCATAGGGAAGAGACACAATATGCTTCTTTCTATCCCAAAAGGCATTCGGCATATTCCTACAAGTTTGAAGTTTAAAATCCTCTTCAACTTGTAAATTTTTTTGACGGATCTCCGACTTCTCTAATTGTTGAGAAATACCTAATATTTGTATTTCTTCTTTAAGAAAATTTATTTGATTTTCTTTTAAATAAACTTCCTTAATTTTATTTAAAATTTTGACCATCGGGCCAGTAATAAAATCAAACCTAATTTGTTTGTTTTTGTATTCAGTAATGATTCCTTTCTTTCTTATCTCCCTTATTGGAATAAGTTTTTCTAAGAAAGGAGTTCCTAGAATAACATGTTGTGTTATTTCTTTTACAACAATAAAATGTAAAGGAATACACATATTATCCTTACAAATATTTACATATGTAATTTTGTTAGGGGTAGTTAATGCTTTATTATTAGCAGCACTGAGAGTCTGAGTGGTTCGTTTACAGTATTTTATTGGAACAATTCCTTCTTTAACACAATTCAGATCAGCACCACTATTAACAAGTGCAATAAGATCTGTGATATAATACTCATTATTGATGATTAAATTTATTTTTATAAACCATTTATGAGTAATAAACAGATCCATCTTATTTAAAAATGGATCTGGATCATCCTCAGAGTTATTAGGTCTATTGGATAAAGCTAATTCTTTACTCTGTGGGGATATGTTTGAAGTAGAAGCTAATCCTTCTAATTCATTTATTTTCCCTAAAACCGCTAATTTTGAGTTTTTTAAGCCTCTCTTGAGTAATCTCACCCTGTACTTGTAAGGACTTTATTTCCTTTTTTTAGAGTTTTAATCTCCCGATTGAGATCGCTAATTGTAACAGGTACATGATTTTTGTTTTTATTCCTATTAATAACTTCAGTCATGTTATAAGTATTTTCCTCATGTTGCTGAATAATATCTTCTTCATTCTTCTCATCAGTAAGAAGATCAAGAATTTTAGTACGAACAGTACTCGTAATATTATTATTCAAAAGAGACTATAATATTTCTCTTTTATCACCTTTAGTCAGGGTGTGAATGGAAAGACCATTCATCTCTACTATAGATTTATAGTAGTCAATATCTTCCTGTATTGAACAATTATTGCATTGACAATCACTATCACAAATTTCTTCATCTTCCTGTATTGAACAATTATTGTATTGAATCTCTTCTATTTTCTTTTTCACATAGCATTTGCTAGCATAGTGGCCTAATTTATCACATCTAAAACACTTGATTATTTTATTAGATCTTTTTGGAGGATTCTTTCTCCTATGAGAAGAAGGATGATCTTTATCTCGATAAGGAATATTTCTTTTATTTTTCTTATAATTATTTTTCTTTTTATAACTTCTATCCAAGTTTTTAGAAATTTTCTTATCATTAGGAGGTTTATGAGTATCAATAGCAAACTGACTACAAAATTCTCCTAATTGATTACGCTCAGTTAATCTCTGAGATTTTAACTGATTTAAGATCGTTGCATAAAGCTAATCCTTCTTGTATGCAAATACTTACCAAATATCCGTAAGTAAATTTATCATAAGGCACAATTCCCGCATGCTTATTACGCATTCCGTGTTTGACTCTTTCAGCAAACAAGTTTGGCAATCCATCAATAAATTTGGATTTCCAATAAGCACTGTTGGCATCGCCTAATTGCATAACCCTACTCAAGAAAGTATCTTTATACCATCTAAAGTGAGTCAAAGTCGGGCATCTGAGGTTTTGTAAGAGAGTTCTTATTTTCTCTCCCTCATCAGAAATGCCACCAGTAAAATGTTCTAATATAGTACAAATTAGAGTATAAACCGCATCATCAGAGCCAACCATATTCTCAGTTTTAACAGCAGTATATATTGTTTCCTTTTGGGTTGCTGAAATACGATGATCCCACCAACCTTTAAGGATGCCTGTAAAATCGCAGGTTATGAATTTAGCAATGCTAGAATCCGTATTACCACCAGTTCTTGCAATTCTGGCATACATAATCATCCTATGTAAAGTATCATGAATCTGTTTATCAGATTGGCCATCTATGTTCCCTTCATAGATAGTACCTCCTTGATAATTATTTTGAATGATATCATCATTCTCTTCGAAGAGCACATCCATTGGTGTAGGTCATTTATAATAATATTTAGACAATCTTGGCTTAACATAGTTCATCTTATTTATCATTCTTGATGAAGAAGCCGGAATATCAGAGGATTGAAACGATCTTTGTATCGCGTCAATACTGATTGGACTTATCTCCAAATCTTCTGATCTATATCCTAGGCCATCTGAGGCTTCAGTTATATTACCATCTACTGAATCTTCAGCATCAAGCATATGTAGAGACATATCTTTAACCTTTTCTATTAAATCTTTGATAGAAATTTCAGGATTCAGTTTGTAATCCTGAATCTCAACCGGAGGTTGAATCGAAACATTCTCAGTCTGTCTTATTTCAGACTTTAAAATTTGAGGTATTTCAATATTGATTGCCCTTAATTTATCAACAACCAGATCAAGTGCAGTTTCAACTCTTATTAATTGTTGCCCAATAACCTGAATATAGTTATTGGTATAATTATTTTGTTTTATTATATTCTGCATCTCTTTTATAGTTTCTTCTTTACTTGTCACGACCCGCACCCTAGAATAAGGGCACGTGACGTGGGTACGTCTAGCCTACGCCGCAGTGTCGGCGGTAGAACACTGTCCTAGGTCACAACATCTAACCGTTGAAGGTAATAGCAGTTATACTCCCCGAATGGGGGTGACATAACACAATATATAACTCAACCACAGCTAAGGTAGAACAGGTAAGATGGAATGATAATGAAAGATAAAATATCCAGAACAGAGAATCACAGAGATACAATCCAGAATTCTAAGTGTCTAAAATAATACATCTCAGAAAATCTCAAAGTCTAATACAGTGATCCAAAATAGTAAGACAATCCTAAACTAGTGGAGTGTCGTCTACTGCTAATGGATCCTGCTGCTGGTCCAAGTCTGGGCACTCATCTAGTGTGGCTCCGTAGTAAGTAGGGCAGAACGCCACAGCCTCATCCTCTGTAATATTTCAACAGGTCCAGTCAGGACAGGAACGAGCACATATCTCTCAACAGTTCATAGCAGGTTAGGAAAATAAATCAGGCAATAGAGTAGAATACAGGAAGTGCAGAATGGAAGTACAAGTAAACAGGAGATATTTTGTAACTGAAAGTAAATACATGATAGTAGAGACTGTAAGTGACTACGTAATTTAGAGTACAATATAGTTATGTAAACGGCTTGGGGGCACATGAATACAAATAAGGAGCACATGAATACCTACTGGAGATTGTGTCCACATAACCAATTCTACTCACCCCGCCTCAATCAATACACAAGGATCCGTTCAAGTTATGTCATAAGCACATGAATACAACTAAGATACGTGAACTCGTGTAATGAGTAGTACATGAGGCACATGATAAGCACATGAAAGCACATGAGAATATGTAAAAACATGAACTAGTACGTGTACAAGGAGTACCTGATGCACATGATAAAGTACATGAACATGAAATACCCGATGCACCCATAGAGGGATAACATCTCAAGAAAGGATCCATATAGTACTAATCCGTGAAGATACGTGTCAGCATCATGTAGAGTAATCTAGAGCAAGAATATAATCCAGACAGGTATGAAAAGATCAGAGAATGTACTCGCCTGCTATCTGAAAGTCCGAAATGAAAGTACTGTCCGAGGAGTGGTGTCTGGCTCCTATTTAGAATAGTACGAGTCACAACAAGTTCAGAATAAAAATGTAATGCGCTACAATGCGTTCTACATGAATCTAGGTCAATCTAGACCAAAGTCAACTCTTGGTCAACTCTGGTCAACCCTAGAAGTCAAACAAGGTCAACCAAGCCAAATCTAAGTCAAACTAGTCTAATCTTGGTCTAGCAAGTTATTCTATGTTCTAACAAGTCTACTCTAGGTTCCACTAGGCATACCATGCCTAACCATGCCTTAGTCACATAACCAATTGGCATGACTATGACTAATAGTCTATTAGAAAACATCTATCCTATAGTCACTATTCAAACCCACCCATATATCATAACATATCAAATGATATCCCATATTTATATATACAATCATATCACAATGTATCATGTATATATATACATTATCACACATTCCTATATATAATTAATATGTATAGGTAAAAAAACTATGATACATTATATAGATTACGAGTGTATATAACAATGCACATATCATATACATACATAGGGAGTGAGGGGGAAAACACATGAGTACATGTGTGTGTGTCATGTTTAATGTGCAACTGGAAAACAGAGAAAACAAATCCTGAAAACAGTGAGCCATGTAATGTGCAATCTGGATGTGTGCATAGGAGACAGGGTATAGGAAACAAGGAAATTCAGTTTGAAATACAAGACAATACCTCCTTAACTCAGTTTTGGCCAATCAAAAGAAGGAAACAATGTAACAGTTAACAGGAAATGCCCTATAGCTAAAACAGTTCACAACAAATAACTCCAAATCTCAGAATTGAAATTCTAGGTTTAGAAGAATTTAACTCAGTTATCAATGAACAAAAAGGGAAATCAGTTTGCAGTTATTCTCAGGTCCACTAACCCCAAATCTCATAGTAAAATACATTCTCAGTTTAATACATAACATGAATCACATGCAAAGCCAACTCATATACAATTTAAACAGTGAGCATACCACATCTTAGATTAATGTTGAAAAACTGGGAACAAACTCAGTAATCAAATACAAATCCCAACTCAGGCTTTCTTCTACATGACAGTGAATCTAAATCTCTGGTATAGAAGAATTCAAACCCAGTTAATACAGTTTGAATCTAGGTTATCAAAGACTGAAATCACAAACTAATTCCCAGGTTAATGTTCATTTCAGTAAATGGTTTAACTAGTCCCAGGTTTTAAGAAGAATGAATCATTCATATCACTGGTTTCCTCATAAATCAAATCACCCATATATCAAACTCTTTCCAACAGTTAACACCAAGTTTTAAATGGAAAACAAAACTGGAATTCAGGTTATTAAGAAGCAAACTTTAAAAACAAGTGAAGAGGAAACTCAGGTTCTACATTCAATTCCAGGTTTTCAATAACTGGAAACACCAACAAATCTCAGGTTGTTAAAGAACTGAAACACAACTAAAACCCAAACTCAATAAATCAGTTCATAATCCGAAATCGACTAACCCATATACCAATTTCCATATCACACCATACAAATCCAATTCTCGAATGAATATACTTGGCTAACATGAATTATGAATTGTGGAAATCATCATTAGTTGAAAACAACCACAAACAGGGAAAATAGATGGTTTGAATTATCTGAAACCAGGGTATCAGAACATTGTATCTGGAATAATAAAGAAATCTAGGTTCGAATGTATATCCTCATTAAAACCCAAATTAAACATGTAACTAATATATCAGAGACTTTAAACATCAAGTTTAGGATCTTAACTAATAATTAAACATAATTAAAAAGCATTAAAAATAATTCAAACACCAGAACACTAAATAACACACTAGACCGCACAGTGTAACACATGTGCAAGCATGAACCCGTGTCCGTCACGACACGAGAGTTCCTGAAACTCTAGGGATCTCGTGTCAGTCGTGGACACGACTCACATGTCAAGTTTCAAGGGTTGAAACCCTCTGTGCACAGAGAAAACGTGCACGAGCAGCAGGGAAGAAATCTGCCCGCGCGCGTGGGTGCACGACCGCGTGTCCACGCGCTCGTGTCGGCTCAACCCAACACGAAAATGTGCTAAGTGTCCAAGAAATGCATAAGCGAGCCTAAAATGGATTTTTTTCATTCAAACACAATCACAAACATCGAACGAAATGCCCTTTGAGGTATTTCGTCGAACACTAACCTATACACATTGATACGTGTCCGATACGGACACGTAATGGGTCCAAATTCTAGGGTTAGCCTATCCTACTGTTAGGTTAGGGTTAGGACATCCTAGAAATGATTTTTAACAGAATTTAAAAGCAATAGAAGGAATTATACCTATAGGTGAACAATGGGTCAAAATCCCCAAATGGGAAGAGTTTCACAAGCCACCAAACTTCCTCAAATTGTGTTCTTCCTGTAAATACTCATCAATAACAGTAAGAATACTAATATTAGGTCCTATTGCAATTTGTTTGAAGGAATTTGGAGTAGAAATGGATTTTTTAAGAATTTACAAGGATGGTGACTCACCTCTTCTAAATGGCAATGTTTCCTAAAGAGGCAACCCTAATTTCAAGAGGATATAAATAGGGGGGGAACACACTATGGCTGGTCAGTTTTTTAGGGTTAGGGCTTGGTTCAATGGGTGTGGGCCTATGGGCCATTAAGCCTTTAAGTCATGAAATGACTTGTGATTTCACAAGCCATTACTTAATCAATATAGCTCCTAATTTCCCCAAATTAATTCCAATGAGCTAAACCTCACTAACTTAAGTCAACCTAGGTTTTCATATCCTACCAGTTAGTCATGACCTAGGTTAGCCACTAGGTTAGTCTCCAAGGTCAACATAAGTCAAAGTCACAAAAACACCAAAATCAATTATTCTAAAATCACTTAAAAATCACATTAATTATAAATAATAATAATAATTCGAATTAATTTCCAAAATTTTGAAAATGACCAAAATACCCTCAAGGTAGAAAAGTGGTAGTGACAAATCTACCCCCCTTAAATTAATTTCGTCCTCGAAATTTAAAGGCGAAACTAACTGCTAAGAATGATAGAAAAGTATACCTCAAGGTCCAAAAAGATAGGGGTACCGCTCGCGCATCTCATCCTCCCGCTCCCAGGTAGACTCTCCTGGAGAATGATGCCTCCATGCGACGCGTACCAAGGGTATCACCAGGTTCCTCAATACCTCCTCCCGACGATCCAAAACCTCCACAGGCTGCTCTGGATAACTGAGAGTAGGTCCAACCTCTATGTCCGAGTGATCGAGCACATGGCTAGGGTCAGCCACGTACCGTCTCAACTGTGATACATGAAATACGTTGTGAACTCCCACTAGTGCAGGTGGCAAGTCTAGCCTGTATGCCACGTCACCGACTCTCCCGCTGATAACGAAAGGGCCGATGAAGCGCGGGCTAAGCTTCCCACCTCCACCAAAACATATCGTACCACGAGTCGGAGATATACGTAGAAAAACTATGTCTCCAACCTAATCACAAGCAAGGTCTCAAGTTACTAAAAATTAAACATGATCAATCAAACAAAACAAAACAAAATACAACCTACTTCTAATCCTATCTCTAAATCTGTAACTCAAACTCCAGCGGCCTCCGGTGGCTATCGGCCTAGTGCCGATGTCTGTCCTGCGCTACGCGAAGTCTGTCCCTGATGAGCTTCACCTTCTCGGCTGCGTCAACAACCATCTCTGGTCCCAGTAATGTTCGCTCTCCAACATCATCCCAAGATAAGGGTGTACGACACCTACGCCCGTACAGAGCCTCAAACGGTGACATCTCAATGCTGGCTTGATAACTGTTATTGTAAGCAAACTCCACCAAATACAGGTGATCCTCCCAGGAACCTCCAAAATCCAGGACGCACGTCCGCAGCATATTCTCAAGGGTCTGAATAGTCCTCTCCGACTGTCCGTCCGTCTGGGGGTGGTATGCGGTACTAAACTTGAGCTGAGTGCCCAAGCTAGTCTGCAGACTCCTCCAGAAATGGGAAGTAAAGCGACTATTCCGATCTGAGACTATGTTGACGGGAACTCCGTGAATCCTGACTATCTGTCTCATATACAACTCCGCCAGCCTCTCTGTAGACGTACCCACCTTGAATGGCAAGAAGTGGGCCGATTTGGTCAACCTGTCAACGATGACCCAAATCGCGTCTTTCCCTCCTGGTGTACGCGGCAACCCCGATACAAAATCTATGGTAATATGTTCCCACTTCCACTCTGGAATGGGCAACGGCTGCAATAATCCTTCGGGCCTTTGCCTCTCTGTCTTGACCTGCTGACAGATCAAGCATCTAACTATGAAGTGGGACACCTCCCTCTTCATTCCGTACCACCAGACATGCTCTCGCAGATCCCTGTATATCTTGTTGGCACCAGGATGTATAGAGTACTGCGATCTGTGAGCCTCTTGCATAATCTGCTCTTTGAGCTCCCCGCTGGGCACACATAACCGGGAACCGTGTCTTAGGGCAACATCCTCTGCAAGTGAGAACTCAACATCCTCCACTCCTGCACTGATCTGCTCTCGGATACACCACAGAGCCACATCATCAAACTGTGCCGCCTTGATCCTGTCCATCAAGTCCGACTGTATCTGAAGGCCCCATAACTGCATCTGTACCCCTGGCACAATCACCTCTATCCCAAGGCTCTCCAAGTCTGCAAGCAGGTGCCAATCCATAGTCAAACACATGGCTGTCGGATACCTACTCAAGGCATCGGCAACCACGTTGGCCTTTTCTGGGTGATACTGAAGTGCGATGTCAAAGTCCTTCATCAACTCAAGCCACCTGTGCTGCCTCATGTTGAGCTCCTTCTTTGTAAACACATACTTCAAGCTCTTGTGATCTGTGAAAATCTCCACCCTCTCGCCATACAGATAGTGCTTCCACAACTTCAAAGCAAAAATCACTGCCGCCAGCTCCAGGTCATGGGTAGGGTAGTTCTTCTCATGGGGACACAATTGCCTAGAAGCATAGGCAATCGCCTTCCCATGCTGCTGCAAGACACAACCCAGCCCCTTCCCTGAAGCATCACTATAAATAGTGAAACCACCTGATCCTGAAGGTAATGTCAGAATCGGAGCTGTCGTAAGCCGCTTCTTCAACTCATCAAAAGGTGCCTGACACTCCTCTGACCAAACATACTCAGTATCCTTCCGGGTCAATCGTGTCAACGGCTCTGCAACCCGGAAGAAATCCTGCACAAATCTCCTATAGTATCCTGCCAGCCCTAGAAAACTCCTGATCTCTGCCACTGAAGTTGGCGCTGTCCAAACCTCAACTGCTATAATCTTCTTGGGGTCAACTGAGATACCATTTCCAGTCACCACATGCCCCAAGAAGTCCACCTGGTCCAAGAAAAACTCACACTTGGAGAGTTTCCCATAGAGCTTCTCCCTCCTGAGAGTCTCTAGCACTATCCGCAGATGCTCCTCGTGCTCCTCCTCTGTCTTGGAATATATCAATATATCATCAATGAACACCACCACGAACTTATCCAAGTACTGGTGGAACACCTTGTTCATTAGATTCATAAACACTGCTGGTGCATTGGTTAGCCCAAACGACGTAACCAAAAACTCAAACTGCCCGTACCGCATCCTGAAAGCGGTCTTGGGAATATCCTCCCTCTTCACCTTCACCTGGTGATAACCCAACCTCAAATCAATCTTGGAGAACACCCGAGCTCCGCTTAACTGATCAAACAAATCATCGATCCGCGGCAGTAGGTATCTGTTCTTGATTGTCAGGTTGTTAAGTACCCTGTAGTCGATACACATCCGTACCGACCCATCCTTCTTGGGTACGAAGAGTACCGGTGCACCCCAAGGTGAAGAACTCGAGCGAATGAAGCCCTTGTCCTGCAGCTCATCCACCTGCTTCTTCAGCTCCACCAACTCGCTGTTGTTCACTCGATAGACATGCTGGGAGATCGGTTCCGCGCTGGGAACCAAGTCTATCGAGAACTCTACATCTCTGTCCGGTGGAAGCCCTGGCAACTCCTCTGGAAATATGTCCATAAACTCTGCGATCAAGGGATACGGAGCCACCTGCTCCTCGACTGATGCTCCACAGAAGACTCCGCTGTCCTGCTCTGCCTGCCGTCGGGTGTACTCAAACTCTGGCTCTCCTGGCGCCCCGAACAAAACTCTACACCCACGGCAATCAATACGGGCATGGTGTCTACTCAGCCAGTCCATACCTAATACAATATCGTAGTTCGGTAATGGCATGACTAGTAGACTCACCCCCAACTCTCGGCCTCCCAATATGACACTGCCCTCTGCAAACATCACTCACGAGGATGACCCCACCCCCGGTCGTGATCTTGCAGGTCCTAGGCAATGGTTCAGAAATTAAACTATGTCTAATAGCATACGATACTGATACAAAGCTGTAGGAAGCCATGAAATTAAAGAGTGCAAAAGCTGGAAGGGAATCTAGGAGAACCGAACCTACTATCAGCTCTCCGATGGCCTCGGCATCCTCAGCTGCCATGACAAAAGCTCACCCCTACTGTCTACCTCGTGCCTGCTGCTGGTGCTGTTGGAACCTCTGCTGCTGGGTCTGCAGGGCAGGTCCCCTCTGCTGGCCTGCTGGAGCCTTGGCTCCACCTTCCTGCTGTCCTCGCCTAAAAGCCCCTGGGCAGTCCCTCAACTGGTGATCTCCAGCACCACAAAGTAGGCACTTGCCTAGCTTCTTCCTGCGCTCATGGATTATATGCCCCGGCTTCTTGCAGAAGGCATAAATGACTACCTGACGAGGTGCCTGCTGCCCTCTCTGCTGCTGGTGCTGCTGAAAGGGTGCATGACCCTGCTGCTGATACTGCTGCTGAGCTGGCCTCTGCTGCTGCTGCTGCTGCTGGAAATGAGGCCTCTTGGCCTGCCCCTGACTACTGCTGCTACTCTGGGAGTCACGACCCCTCTTCTGTTTCAGCCCTCGGTCGTCTTCCTCCGCCATAGCCCCAGAAAATATCTCAGCATAAGTAGCATTCCGATCGCTCTTAGTCAGCGACCGAACCTCTCTAATCAAACCCCGGCGAAACTTCCTCGCCTTCGTCTTCTCAGACAAATCATCAATGAACCGGGCCAATCTGCAGAACTCCCTGGCATACTCAGCTACTGTTTAGTTCCCCTGAGCCAGAGCCTTGAACTGTGCCTCGATACCTCCCAAGGCCACATCAGGAAAGAACTGCTCCTTAAACAGCTCCTTAAACTGGACCCAAGTCTGGCCCTCAACCCCTACTTTAGGATCTGCCTGATACCATGCACGGGATAAGTCCTGCATCTCGCTGCCCGTCGCCTCGATCTGGAGTCGATCTGGTATCTCCGCCAGTCGGAAGATCTCCTCAATATGCTCTATCCAGTCGTCTGCAATGTGGATGCCCTCTGTGCCGAAGAACTTTCGAGGATGCATCTTCTGGAAGTCCTGAATGTCCTTCTCCCTCCGACGGGGCTGCTGGACCCCCTGAGCTGTGATCATCTCGACTGTGGTACGAACCAGCTGGTGCGCCTCATCGATCCCCTGCCGGAAATCGGTAGTCTGCCTCGTCTGCTGCTGCTGGTGCGACTCCAGAATCCTCTCCACGAAGGAGAAGAGATGGGCAGCATCTACCATCCCTGCAGGCGGAGGCTGCTGCGTAGGAAGGATCTCTGGAATCACAACTGGCCTCCTGGCTGCTGGAGGTGCTCCTCCAAAAGTGGCAGAAACACCGACTCCTGAGGGCTGCACTGGCCCTGTGGCACTGGGAGCTGGCTGCTGGACACGAGAGGTGGCAGACCCCTCTCCAGCCTCTTCCGTCACGGGGCTATGCGATCGCATCTCAACCATCCTGGAGACACAGATCAAACAAGAAGCAATTACTGAGAATGAGTCAAAAAATCAAAGGAGGACAATTTAAATTTCTAAGGAAGACAATAAGCAGCAAAATAGATATACGAAATCTGATAAGGAATTTTCCTAGTGTGATTGAGTACCTTCAAAAAAAATATATGCTAATTTCTACTGCAGGCTGCAGCGATATTCTAGTTCGAATACTACTATATTTCCAACTTAGACCTGTATGGGCCACCACTAAAAACGTGTCACAACCCGCACCCTAGAATAATGGCACGTGACGTGGGTACGTCCAGCCTACGCCGCAGTGTCGGTGGTAGAACGCTGTCCTAGGTCACAACATCTAACAGTTGAAGGTAATAGAAGTTATACTCCCCGAATGGGGGTGACATAACACAATATATAACTCAACCACAGGTAAGGTAGAACAGGTAAGATGGAATGATAATGAAAGATAAAATATCCAGAACAGAGAATCACAGAGATACAATCCAGAATTCTAAGTGTCTAAAATAATACATCTCAGAAAATCTCAAAGTCTAATACAGTGATCTAAAATTGTAAGACAATCCTAAACTAGTGGAGTGTCGTCTACTGCAAATGGATCCTGCTGCTAGTCCAAGTCTGGGCACTCATCTAGTGTGGCTCCGTAGTAAGTAGGGAAGAATGCCTCAGCCTCATCCTCTGTAATATTTCAACAGGTCCAGTCAGGACAGGAACGAGCACATATCTCTCAACAGTTCATAGCAGGTTAGGAAAATAAATCAGGCAATAGAGTAGAATACACGAAGTGCTGAATGGAAGTACAAGTAAACAGGAGATATTTTGTAACTGAAAGTAAATACATGATAGTAGAGACTGTAAGTGACTACGTGATTTAGAGTACAATATGGTTATGTAAACGGCTTGGGGGCACATGAATACAAATAAGGAGCACATGAATACCTACTGGGGATTGTGTCCACATAACCAATTCTACTCACCCCGCCCTAATCAATACACAAGGATCCGTTCAAGTTATATCATAAGCACATGTATACAACTAAGATACGTGAACTCATGTAATGAATAGTACATGAGGCACATGATAAGCACATGAAAGCACATGAGAACATGTAAAAATATGAACTAGTACAAGTACAAGGAGTACCTGATGCACATGATAAAGTACATGAACATGAAATACCCGATGCACCCATAGAGGGATAACATCTCAGAAAAGGATTCATATAGTACTAATCCGTGAAGATACGTGTCAGCATCATGTAGAGTAATCTAGAGCAAGAATATAATCCAGACAGGTATGAAAAGATCAGAGAATGTACTCGCCTGCTATCTAAAAGTCCGAGATGAAAGTACTGTCCGGGGAGTGGTGTCTAGCTCCTATTTAGAATAGTACGAGTCACAACAAGTCCAGAATAGAAATGTAATGCACTACAATACGTTCTACTTGAATCTAGGTCAATCTAGACCAAAGTCAACTCTTGGTCAACTCTGGTCAACCTTAGAAGTCAAACTAGGTCAACCAAGCCAAATCTAAGTCAAACTAGTCTAATCTAGGTCTAGCAAGTTATTCTAAGTTCTAACAAGTCTACTCTAGGTTCCACTAGGCATACCATGCCTAACCATGCCTTAGTCACATAACCAATTGGCATGACTATGACTAATAGTCTATTAGAAAACATCTATCCTATAGTCACTATTCAAACCCACCCATATATCATAACATATCAAATGATATCCCATATTTATATATACAATCATATCACAATGTATCATGTATATATATACATTATCACACATTCCTATATATAATTAAATGTATAGGTAAAAATACTATGATACATTATATAGATTACGAGTGTATATAACAATGCATATATCATATACATACATAGGGAGTGAGGGGGAAAACACATGAGTACATGTGTGTGTGTCATGTTCAATGTGCAACTGGAAAACAGAGAAAACAAATCCTGAAAACAGTGAGCCATGTAATGTGCAATATGGATGTGTGCATAGGAGACATGGTATAGGAAACAAGGAAATTCAATTTGAAATACAAGACAATACCTCCTTAACTCAGTTTTGGCCAATCAAAAGAAGGAAACAATGTAATAGTTAACAGGAAATACCCTATAGCTAAAACAGTTCACAACAAACAACTCCAAATCTCAGAATTGAAATTCCAGGTTTAGAAGAATTCAACTCAGTTATCAATGAACAAAAAGGGAAATCAGTTTGCAGTTATTCTCAGGTTCACTAACCCCAAATCTCATAGTAAAATACATTCTCAGTGTAATATATAACATGAATCACATGCAAAGCCAACTCATATACAATTTAAACAGTGAGCATACCACATCTCAGATTAATGTTGAAAAATTGGGAACAAACTCAGTAATCAAATACAAATCCCAACTCAGGTTTTCTTCTACATGACAGTGAATCTAAATCTCTGGTATAGAAGAATTCAAACCCAGTTAATACAGTTTGAATCTCAGGTTATCAAAGACTGAAAACATAAACTAATTCCCAGGTTAATGTTCATTTCAGTAAATGGTTTAACTAGTCCCAGGTTTTAGGAAGAATGAATCATTCATATCACTGGTTTCCTCATAAATCAAATCACCCATATATCAAACTCTTTCCAACAGTTAACACCAAGTTTTAAATGGAAAACAAAACTGGAATTCAGGTTATTAAGAAGCAAACTTTGAAAACAAGTGAGGAGGAAACTCAGGTTCTACATTCAATTCCAGGTTTTCAATAACTAGAAACACCAACAAATCTCAGGTTGTTAAAGAACTGAAATACAACTAAAACCCAAACTCAATAAATCAGTTCATAATCCGAAATCGACTAACCCACATACCAATTTCCATATCACATAATACAAATCCAATTTTCGAATGAATATACTTGGCTAACATGAATTATGAATTATGGAAATCATCATTAGTTGAAAACAACCACAAACAGGGAAAACAGATGGTTTGAAATAACTGAAACCAGGGTATCAGAACATTGTATCAGGAATAACAAAGAAATCTAGGTTCGAATGCATATCCTCATTAAAACCCAAATTAAACATGTAACTAATATATCAGAGACTTTAAACATCAAGTTTAGGATCTTAACTAATAATTAAACATAATTAAAAAGCATTTAAAACAATTCAAACACTAGAATACTAAATAACACACTGGACCGCACAGTGTATGTAACACATGTGCAAGCATGAATCCGTGTCCGACACGACACGAGAGTTCCTGAAACTCTAGGGATCTCGTGTCAGTCGTGGACACGACTCACATGTCGAGTTTCAAGGGTTGAAACCCTCTGTGCACAGAGAAAACGTGCACGAACAGCAGGAGAGAAATCTGCCCGCGTGCGTGGGTGCACGACCGCGTGTCCATGCACTCGTGTCGGCTCAACCCGACATGAAAACGTGCTCAGTGTCCAAGAAATGCATAAGCGAGCCTAAAATAGATTTTTCCATTCAAACACAATCACAAAAATTGAACGAAATGCCCTTTGAGGTATTTCGTCGAACACTAACCTATACACATTGATACGTGTCCGATACGGACACGTAATGGATCCAAATTCTAGGGTTAGCCTATCCTACTGTTAGGTTAGGGTTAGGACATCCTAGAAATAATTTTTAACAGAATTTAAAAGCAATAGAAGGAATTATACCTATAGGTGAACAATAGGTCAAAATCTCCAAATGGGAAGAGTTTCACAAGCTACCAAACTTCCTCAAATTGTGTTCTTCCTACAAATACTCATCAATAACAGCAAGAATACTAATATTAGGTCCTATTGCAATTTGTTTGAAGGAATTTGGAGTAGAAATGGATTTTCTAAGAATTTACAAGGATGGGGACTCACCTCTTCCAAATGGCAATGTTTTCTAAAGAGGCAACCCTAATTTCAAGAGGATATAAATAGGGGGGAACACACTATGGCTGGTCAAATTTTTAGGGTTAGGGCTTGGTTCAATGGGTGTGTGCCTATGGGCCATTAAGACTTTAAGTCATGAAATGACTTGTGATTTCACAAGCCATTACTTAATCAATCTAGCTCCTAATTTCCCCAAATTAATTCCAATGAGCTAAACCTCACTAACTTAAGTCAACTTAGGTTTTTATATCCTACCACTTAGTCATGACCTAGGTTAGCCACTAGGTTAGTCTCCAAGGTCAACATAAGTCAAAGTCAAAAAAACACCAAAATCAATTATTCTAAAATCACTTAAAAATAACATTAATTATAAATAATAATAATAATTCAAATTAATTTCCAAAATTTTGAAAATGACCAAAATACCCTCAAGCTAAAAAAGTGTTAGTGATATTACTTTCAATAGTTTTCAAAAAAGAGACTGCTTCTATTTGGTCAAGCATGTGCTGGACACGAATAATGATTGGATCACATGGAGGATATAAGGAACGATGCTTTATTCCCTTATCAGTGGTCCAATTAACATAATTATCTTCTAGTACATTAATCTGTATCAACTCATCTTTGATATAGTTTTCTATGAACCATATCAGGACTTGTAGCTTGACTTGTAGCTTGACTGGACTTGTAGCTTGTCAGAGAGTTTAGAACCTGAGGTGATGATACACTCTCACTCCTCCAATTCCTCAGCCTAGGGCTCAGATATCAGTATCGGTCAGGCCTTCAAGAATATATTGTCAGTCAATATGGTCTCTACAAACCCCCAGTTGAGGAGGATGACCAAATGCTGAAATTCTTCGAAGAAGAACCCTGGGCTCAACACCTAGGATCTCAATAGAAGTGGCGCTTTGAAAAGCGAGAACCTCCTACTGAAGATAAGGTCGTATAAATGACCTAGGAGATGAGTCTTTGCCTAAGCCCATCTTTATAGTAAAAGCCTGACTGGGGAAGACATAGAATCTTTGATACAACTTATCTGAGAGTACATCGATGTCTTCGTCTGGAGCTATAAAAATATACCGAGATTAGACCCATGGGTCACAATACATAAGCTTAACATTCGACCAGATGCTAAATCGGTCAAACAACAACAGCAACATTTTTGCGCGCATGTTATGGACGTTATTGAAACCGAGGTGAATAAGCTCATCACCAACGGCTTCATTCACGAGGAGCAACACCCAGATTGGGTAGCTAATGTTATTCCTGTCACCAAGAAGAATGGGAATATTCGAGTCTGTATAGACTTTACGGATCTCAACTCGGCCTGTCCAAAAGATGAGTTCCTCCTACCAACTACGGACATAATGATCGATAATACTTGTGGTTTCGAAAGTATATCCTTCATGGACGGGTTTTCGGGCTACAACCAGATCAAAATATTCCCTGAAGACAAAAAACATACTTCATTCCGAACCCCAAAATGAATCTACTATTACACGGTAATGCCTTTCGGTCAGAAGAATGTTGGGGCGACATATCAGTGGGTTATGAGCACCATATTCCGAAAATACCTCTATAAAATGATAGAATGTTATGTTGATGTCGTTGTCGTCAAAAGTCGGAGAAGGGCCAATCATTTGGAGGACCTGAGGATAGTATTTGACTTAAAATGGACACATCAACTAAAGATGAACCCAACTAAGTCTTTCCTGGGGTTTCCAGTGGCAAGTATTTTGGGCTTCATCATCACCGCCATGGGTATTCACATTGACCCTGAGAAGACTAAGGCCATTTTATACATGGCTCCCCCGAAGAACCTCTGTGAGCTTCGAGGCCTGCAAGGACGCTTGGCATATATTCGAAGATTTATAACAAAACTTTTTTGGTCGATGCCAACCCTTCACTAAACTAATGAAGAAGGTGGTTTCTTATGTCTGGATAAAGGACTGCCAACAAGCATTCGACTACATCAAGAAATATCTCACCAGCCCCCCGGTTCTGGTAGCCCCGGTCGTGGGAAGGCCTTTTCTATTATACGTCCGGGCTATGGACCATTCTCTTGGCACTTTGGTATCCCAGAAAAGCAACGAAGGCCGTGAGCAAGCAATCTAATATCTAAGCAGGACCATGATTGGTGCCACATATCGGTATCATCTTGTTGAGAAGGAGTGTCTCGCTCTAGTCTTTGCTATCCAAAAGACGCGCCGCTATATAGCCAGACAATCTACGTCATCACTAGGGTCAACCCCCTCAGAGTCCTTATGACAAAGTCGGGAGCGCTAAACTCGCGATTGTCCATGTGGACAATTCTAATGTTGCCTTATCACATAGTGTTTGTACTACAAAAAGTGGTTAAGGGTAAAGCATTTGCCGATTTTTTGGCAGCACATCCTGTTTTGGAGACATCAAAACTATATGATGGCATTCCCGACGAGGTATTGGAGTCCAACTCGGTCGCAGAAGATCCCGTATGGCGAATGTTCTTTGACGGTGGTTCAAGAACAAGCCCCAAAGGCAAAATTATTGTGGGAGTAGGAGTAGTCCTCGTCACCCCCGAAGGCCTAGTCATTCATCGTGCGTATTCCCTCTTGGAATCATGTACCAATAATGTCACTGAATACAACACTCTCATCATTGGACTCCAGTTCATTAAACAGTTGGGGGTTGACTATCTTGAGGCTTACGGTGACTCAAAACTGATAATAAATCAGGTTAGAGGTCAATACGAGGTCTGGCATGAGTAGGCCATTTGGTCATGGTCAAAACGGATTTTAATAATTGGTCTAACCTTGTCTCGATATAAGGGCTACTTGGATGAACTGCTAGAACTGTTACTGCTACCGTTGAAGACTTGGAGCCGTATTTGTAATTACGTCTATATTTTCATTTATCAATGTATTTTTCATATTTTATTGAGTCTAGGAAATACAATGTACACCGAGTCTTACTGGTAAATAGGCTACCCAAAAATGTTTTCAAAAATACACATTCGTTTTGAAAACAAGCCTAAAACCAAAGGCCTTGAACATTCGAAGCCCAAAACCTGAGTATCAAAGCCCAAATTCACCCATTCAGAACTACAGAACTCTGGGCAAATTCGTCTCAAATTCGGCCCGATTTTGGTTGGTGGAACATTGCTTTTTAAACTCAGTCTTCCCGTAATTACGGATGCAACGGCTATATGCCGATATCCTCTAAAAGAATTCAGCCCAAATTTTGTCCGAATTATCCGTTTGGAAATCCTATAAATATGAAAGAATTTCTATCATTTCAACACACCAATTCACTTTCTCATCTCTTCTCTCTAAGCTTACTACGTTCTTCTAAAGCCTTCTAATCATTAATTTTCAAATTCCAAGCCAGTTACAATCCTGTAGTCAATTTGCCAATACGGTACGGTCTAGAAGTTCAGAATGATTATAATCAAGAGGCTTGACAAGAAGTAAGACACTTCACAGTTAAAGTTGGTCGAGTGCTTCGGATCAATGCTCGTGTTTATAGAAGTTACAAGGACTTCGTATCAAAACTTGCGGTTTTCTATAGTGGATTTCAATTGGGAGCTAGAGTTATCTCGACTAGATTAGTCCTCACAAGAGGAAGACCTGTATATACCGCCATTTTTGTATTTTCTCTCTGTACTCTACTTTTACATTTTTATACTTGCTACTAACTTTCTTTAATAGCTAATATTCCGCTGCCTACTCTATTCAACCCCCTCTAGAGTACATTGCTTTACATTTTGATCCTATAATTGGTATCAGAGCGGATTATATAGGTAAAGTGAGGTAACATTGTTATTATTTTCTTTAATATAATTATTGTTACATATATCACTATATCACATATGTTAACTGTGAAATTCATAAGTGAAGGCCAAGCCACAAATAGACCTCCACTGTGTGATGGTACTAACTACACTTACCGGAAAACACATATGAGTTTCTTCTTGAAATCTCTAGATTTTGACCTATGGTTCATTGTAGTTGATGGCTATAAAAAACCTCCCCGTGTTCTTATTGACGGAGAATTGGTTGGAAAAGTACATGACAAATATACTGACTCTGAAAAAAAAGAGTCCAGCCGTAACACACGTGCTATTAATGCTTTTTTAAGTACTTTAGACATGACTGAATTCAATAGGGTGTCTATATGCACTACATCCAATAAAGTATGGAAACTACTCGAAGTTACACATGAAGGCACAACGCAAGTCAAGTAGTCTAAGATCAATATACTTACTCAAGAGTATGAGGCATTCAAGATGAAACCAAATGAATCTGTTACATAAATATTCACAAGATTTCTGGATATTGTAAATCCTTTGTCCTACTTAGGCAAGGAATACAATAATCATAAGAAGATTCGTAAGCTACTGCGAGCTCTCACAAAGAACTGGATTCCCAATACAACAATTATTGAAGAAAACGACCTCACTACCATGTCTTTCTACTCATCACGAGATGGAACTTCAAGACTTTAGAGATGCTGCACCAAAGGAGAAATCAATCGCCCTCAAAGTTCAACACCGAAGGACTATTGAAGAAGATTCTGATGACAGTGATTCCGCCACTGAGGATCAAGCACTCCTAGTGAAGAAGTTCATGAGATTCAACCGAAGAACAAAGGAACACAATAGCAACAACAACAACAATAAAGAAGATCCAATCTGCTACGGTTGCAAGAAGAAAGGACACATCAAGAAGGACTGTCTGACAACATCATCATCAACCAGAAAGGACAATAAATATAAAAAAAGTTACTTGAAGAAATCTACTTCTAGAAGATATGCCAACATCAGCATATGACATAAAAGTGAAGCTAGCGACTCAGAAGATGAACCATCGGACGACGTTGCAAATATATGCTTGATGGCATATGATCAGGTAAACTCAAACATTCTGTTTGATATATATGATAATTTTACCTTTGAAAAATTAGGTGAAGCCTTTAGTGACCTCTTAAATGACCACAAAAAGCTGCTTAGAAAGTATCAAAACTCTAAGAAGGTACTCAAAGAGTACAAAAGTGAAATAGAAAGACTTACCGACTTACTAGCTCAGGTTAGAAGTAATACAAACCCTAGTGAGAATGGTGAGCTTTCTTCTATCAAGTTACAACTACATGAGTCTACACGATTATTCGAAGAAAAAGACAAGACCATTGCTAAACTTGAGGAAGACTTACTCAAAGAAAAGAAGAGCCATCAATGTGCACTAGTTAGAAATGATGCACTCACAGCTGACTACAACACACTTTATGACACCTCCAAAAAGTTGAAAATATGCTAGAAAAATAGCTTGAAGTTGCTACTTAATATCCTAACATATGTCAATTATCGAAACATCGGAACATAGTCGACCCAAATATTGTCAGACCAAACATAGCTAAACCTTTACCCAAGAAGGCTAACCTACATGCATTCTAGTACAAGTATCCAACTAGAAAACTAAGACCTACCAATCATGCACAACACACTGCACCTAACACTCATCATACTAGATGTCACTATTGTGGCACCATTAGTCATATCTCTCCTGCATTTGTGTAAGAAAATTAGTTAATTTGAATATATGTGTATGGATACCAAAGACTAACATATTCGGACCCTACAAAAAATGGGTACCAAAAGTTTTATCTACAAATTTTTTTGTAGGTGGAACATCCTACTCATGATGGAAGCAATTGGATCCTCGACATCGGTTGCTCACGGCATATGATCGGTGATGCTTCTCTATTCGCAACACCGTTGAAGAAGAAAGATGGATACGTCTCCTTCGGTAATAACTTTAAAGGGTATATCGTAGGTATCGGCAACATTGGTAAGGCTCCCTACCCCGTGATTAAAGATGTCTGTCTAGTTACTGAGCTAAAACATAAACTACTCAACATAAGCCATTTAGCGAACCATGGTTATGGTATTAACTTTGTCAAAGACAAATGTAATATAGTTGATATCTAAACTGGTAGTACTATCTTTGAAGGTATTAGGGAAGACAATATATATATTTTCTATTTGTTGGAAAATACTAACAAAGCAGGTATATGCTTACTAGCCAAGAATGATGAGAGTCAACTAAGGCACATGAGACTCGATCAGGCAAACATGGACATAATTTCAAGATTATCCATGAAGAAACTGATATGAGGCTTACCAGACATTGTTTTCAAGAAGGATATGGTATGTAGTGAATATGAAAATAACAAAGCTACCCGATCCACTTTTAAGTCCAAAAATGTTGTAAGTACCAATAGACCTCTACAATTACTACATATGGATTTATTTGGGCCTAGTAGAATGATTTCTCTAGATACACGTTGGTATACTTTCTCACACGCAAGAATGATGCACTATCTGAATTCGTCATATTTTACAAGAAATTCTAAAATGAGAAAGGATTCATGATCACTCATATTCGAAGTGATCATGGCGGCAATTTTGAGAATGTAGAGTTTGAGCAATTCTGTGACAAATACGGATATTTGCACGAGTTCTCCTGTCCTAGGACTCCACAACAAAATAGAGTTGTGGAACGTAAGAACAGAACTCTATCTGAAATGGCTAGAGTAATGTTAAACTAGTTTAGTCTACCCAAATATTTCTGGGCAGAAGCTATCAATACAGCTTATTATGTTCTCAATCAGATTTTAATTCGACCTAAATCGAAGAAGACTCCCTATGAGTTATGGTTTGATAGAACACCCACAGTTTCTTATTTCCAAATCTTTGGTTGTAAATAATTTATTGTTAATACTAAAGATAATCTGGATAAATTTAACGAAAAGGCCGATAAAGGTATCATTTTAGGATATGTAGCCAAAAATAAAGGGTACCGAGCCTTCAATAAAAGGACAATGATCATCGTAGAATCAATGAATGTCACCTTCGATGAACTAAATCAACAGACGATCGACGATGATGATGAAGACATTAGTACACCAAGCAAGGCACCTACATAACCGAAAACTGGAACCAACTATCTTGAGAGTCTGCCAAAAAGAATGAAGTTTATGGCTGACCATCCCAAGGACATAGAAATAGGTGAGATCACCAAGGGTGTAAGTACTCGTTCCTCTACCAGTGATATAGCTTCTTGTGTTGCATTTATTTCACAGCTAGAACATAAGACTATTGTTGAAGCATGTAGTGATAATTATTGGTTAGATGCTACGCAAGAGAAATTAAACCAATTTGAATGGAATCAAGTTTGGGAACTTGTTCCCAAGCCTATTGATCGTCCGGTCATTTGCACCCGCTGGGTTTTCCAAATAAATTAAATGAGAATGGTTTAGTCACTCGTAACAAGGCTCACTCGTAGCTCAAGGTTTAGTCACCCGAGTTGCGAGATTAGAATCCATTCACATGTTATGTGCATTTACATATTTTTATAATTTTAAACTTTTTCAAATGGATGTAAAGAGCACATTTCTTAAAAGTTTATAAAAGATAAAGTTTATGTAGCTCAACCTTCAGGTTTAACTGATTTTAAAAATCTTGATTATGTATTCAAGTTGAAGAAAGCCTTATACGATTTGAAACAAGCCCCTCGTGCTTGGTATGACCGTCTAAGCTCTTTTCTACTTGATAATAGTTTTTCAAAAGGCAAGGTTGACACTATACTATTTATAAAGTGTTTTAATAATTATTTACTTTTAGTTCAGATTTATGTTCATGATATTATCTTTGGATCTACTGATGAATCTCTCTGTCAAGAATTTTCTAAGTGTATGCAAAATGTGTTTGAGATGAGCATGATGGGAGAACTCAAATTCTTTCTTGGATTGTAAATTAAATAAACCAACAATGGGACGTTCATCAATCAAGCTAAGTACACAAAAGATTTGCTAAAGAAGTTCGATCTGGAGTCCGTCAAACCTCTTGGCACTCTAATGGCAACTTCAACCAAGCTCGATATTGATGAACAAGACAAACCAGTCGACATAAGTTAGTATCAAGGTATAATTGGTAGTTTACTTTATTTAACTACTAGTCGTCCTGATATAATGTTTAGTGTTTGCTTGTGTGCAAGATTTTAAGCTAACCCTGAGGAATCACATATGTGGGCAGTTAAGCATATCTTTTGATACCTTAAAGGCACTTCTGAAGTAGCGTGTAGGTAACTCTAGGGGGGTGAATAGAGTTTTTGCCTATAATGACCAATTAAAAATAACTCTATGCTAACTCCAGAAAATAACTACTAAGAGAATATATAATCAGAGAGTAATAATGCAGAAAGTAAAAGATTTTCGAAGAACAAACGCAAACACAGCGATATATCCTGGTTTACCTTGTGGAGGACTAGTCCAGGCCCGAGAACTCTTGCTCGGAGTTGAAATCCACTATTTATGAAATAGGGTACACATGTGCCTTTAGTCCAAAGAGCATGCCAACTTCTTACAGACACGAGCCTCTGAAGCGCTCGACTACTTTAACTTCGCAGATGCGAAACTTAGAATTTTCCAAGTGACTTCTTTTCAACTCTTGCACAAAACTTCTAGCTGAATCGTACTGAGCAACTTGGGGCTTAGAAAGTTTTGTGGCTTGGGTATTTGGAAGAGTAAGGCTTAGAGCATATAAGGCTTAGAAGATTAAAAGCTTGAGGGTGAAAGATGATTTTAAATGAGAGGAATCAAGCTCTATTTATACCAGGCAGGGGTGGCAGAGTTCGGCCAGAGTTCTATCCCAAATATTCAAAAATTCGAACGTTGGACAGCTCACAACAAGGTGATCCTAAAAATCAGGTTGCTGATTTTAAGGAGGCCGAGTTCGGTCTTCGACCGAGTTCGGTCTGCCTCAGACCAAAATCCTTATATGGGTAAGGGTGGTTTGGTTTGGTTCAGGAATATGTTTGTTTGTATGGTGGAGCTTGGAAAAATATGTTTAGGGGTTGAGCTGGCATAGTAAGACTCAATGTACATATTTTCCTAGGCTCACTAAATCAAAAATTGTAGACTGAGAACAAATTACATTTGTAATGCAACAGCTTATAGATTACGTTTGTCTTGAACTTGATGTGCATTACTGGATCATAGGTTATGTTTTGTCTTGCACTTGATGTGTCGTATTGGATCATATCAGATATCAGTTGTTAATTATCTAAATCAGGTTGATTGTGATCCAGTTTGGGTCGACAACTTCTTCTGTCGGCTTATGGTATCCCAAAACTAGGTCCTTTGATCTAATCAGTTACTGGGATGCTGATTTTGCTGGATACAAAGTGATAAAAAGTACGACCGGCACGTATCATTTCCTAAGTAAGACACTAGTCTCTAGGTTTAGCAAAAAACAAAATTCCGTCGCATTGCTGACTATTAAGGCCAAGTATATCGTCGCATGACATTGTTGTGCATAAATTTTGTGGATGAGGCAAAACTTAGAAGACTTTGGTTTATACTACACACACATACCATTTCTGTGACAAAACTAGCACTATCAACTTGACTAAGAATCCTGTATGTCATTCTCGCACTAAGCATATTGAGATTCGACATCATTTTCTTAGAGATCATCAAACAAATGGAGACATAAATCTAGAATACATAGACACAGAGAATCAATTGGCTGACATCTTTACAAAACCTTTAGCGGAAGATCGATTCAATTATTTACGTCGAGAATGAGGAGTTTTCGTTGTCAATAATAATAATTAATTTTATCTTATGAATTATTTTTGTAATATGCAAAAACTGTTTCTGAGACAAGCCTACAAAGGGTCTGTCTGTCGCCACGGCTACGGCTAAAGCGAAACGGTACTTAAGCGTTCCCCTGTGAACCTCCGTTAGCTAGAACAATACCCCTACAGCTAATCTGAGACAGTCGTTGCGTAACAAAATTTAATTCATAAAATAAATTTAATTAGATTAATTAAAATTTAAAATAACTAAATTTGGAATTAAATAATTGAAAAGGAATGATGAATATAAAAGTGCCACTTTTCGGTGCAAAAATACTTCAAAATAGCTTCAGGCGAACTAAGTACGAGTTTGGTCCGAGTTCGGCTGACGTCCGGTATTTTAAAACAAATTTGATGTGCCCCCTTTTCTATTTATCTTTCTCCTCCTCCTCCAAACTAGCAGCCACGCGAAAAACCACCAAAATTCTTTCACCTTTGATTTCTCTCAACTCTTTTGGAATTTTGCTTCCAAATTTTGGATTCGAGCGTAGAATCTCCTCTTCTTCCACATACTTGATTTTGAGAAGGTATAATCTCTTCCTTCTCTCTGTTTCTCATTTTCAATTTTTCATAGAAATTTTATATTTCTATTGGAAATCATGCCTAGAATCCATAATCCCTTCAAGAGAAATAAGAGCCTAGTAAAGAAGCCTCATCTTCGGATCCTATCCAAGGATCTCTCTTTTTGCCTGTCCAAACGATCGACGGGGCGTTCAATGAGTTGTTCTTTGAAACTCTTGAACAATTGTTGTTATGGCATACATATTTTTTAATTCGTAACATTTGCCCAAACGCACCGATAAAGTGGACATTTTTTCCGTTTTACAAACCCTACTTTGAAACTTTGGGATTGCACAACCTTGTTACACTTTCTTTTTCCATCGCCACAAATTCAATTCGGCTATTTCATTGCAATTTTATTTTAGTCGATAATGATAATCTTGCTAAGAGTCGTGTCGCAGGCATAGATATTCAATTCAATGATAACGATTTAGCAAAGATCCTATAATTCCAAATGTAGGTGAGCCGCTTGTCGATATCACTGACTTTGAATTTTCAAACGATACGACTTTAAACAAATTTAAGACTCAACTTTGTGCTCCTGTACTCGTCCGTCCTGACAAGTTGAAAGCCATACACTTGAACTTGTTCTTTTATGAGTTGCATCATATTGTTTATTCTACTATTTCACAAAATCTAATTCAAAGGACGATGCAACTAGTATTGAAATGCCTGCTCTTTATCACATTCGTCATGGGATTCCATTTTCTGTCCCTAAGACGATTATCCAGATGATGGCTAGGTGTCACGAGAGGAACAAGAATCTCCTCAATGCTATAATCCTTCCTATCATCTTCCAGTACTTTGAGATTGACTTGTCCTCTTGTGCTCGTAACTCTGAGCCCATGTATCTTCATCTCTCTCGTTGCAGTACATCTGTCCCTTCTGCTCCTCCTACTGTACCACCTCCTCCACCTCAGACTTACCCTATGTCATTTGGGGGTCTTTATCAGCATTTCGATGACATGCGGCGTGCTTAGTTGGATGAGCATAATCTTTGCGAGCGTTTATTACTGACACATTGAGGGAACATGAGTTTTGCGATGCCAGTCGATTTCATGCACTTGTAAACTCTTTTGCGGATCTACGTTTTGCCCAGACTGGTCAGCATGCCAGTTCTCTTCCACGAGATCCTACTATTTCTGGCTACCGCTATGAGGACAAGGTGGTTCATCATTTCTTCGAGCCCGGTAACGCATATGATTGGTACGATGGTTCTGGTGCTACTCCATATCCATCTCATAGAGTTGGCACTTCTAGGGCTTGTCCTTCTGGACATGGTGCTGCTACTGACCGTACTGATGATGACGAGGACTTGATCTAGACGTTACTGTACTTGTCTAGATGTTATCTTATTTAGACTCTGTCTATAACTATGTATTCTTGGAAATATTCCTACATTCCAAGATAGTATTATTTGTTTTAATGCACTTTTAGGACTGTTTGTTATGCTAAGTTGATATTTTTCAAACTCTTATTATTATGCATTTTCAGTTCAGTATTATTGTCTCGTTTTGGTATGCATTTATGTTAGCATTTAGCTACTGCTTTATTTATAACCTGCTTGTAAAATTTGTATCTTATTTTTATATTATCTCTGTATTTTTCAACGTTTGTTACTTATGCATGAATTGTGGGGGAGCTTATCTCTTTGCAATTATTTTGCTAAGTGACAATATAAGAGAAAAAGATCTAACATCTTTTTCAGGTTAACTTTTACCAAGAGAAGACAATACCAAACATTTTGATATTTTTGTTAAATCAAGATCAAGATGTTATATCGGTCAAGGTTTGTCAATTATCAAAATGAGAAAGATTGTTGGCCCATTGGTCATGGTCGAACCAGATTTTAATAATTGATCTAACCCTGTCTCGATATAAGGACTACTTGGACAAACTGCTACTACTATTTTTCAAGACTTAAAGCCGTGTTTTGTCATTGCATCTGTACTTTCATTTATCAATGTTTTTTTTCATATTTTATTGAGTCTAGGAAATATAATGTCACCGAATCGTATTGGCAAATAGGCTACCCAAAAATATTTTCAAAAATATCCATTTGTTTTGAAAATAAGCCCAAAACCAAAATCCCTAACTGCTTGAACATTCGAAAGCCTAAAACCTGAGTTTCAAAACCCAAATTTACCCATTCTGAACTAGCAGAACTCTGGGTTAATTCGCCCTAAATTCGGCCTGAGTTCGGTTGGCGTGCTTTTTAAACTCGGTCTTCTCGCAGTTACGGATGCAACGGCTATATGCCGAGATCCTCTCATAGAATTTTACCCGAATTTTGTCCGAATTCTACCCGAATTCTCCCTTTGGAAGTCCTATAAATAGAAAAAAATTCTACCATTTTGACACACCAATTCACTTTCTCATCTCTTCTCTTTAAGCTTACTACGTTCATTCAACGCCTTCTAATCTTTTATTTTCAAATTCCAAGCCAGTTACAATCCTCTAGTCAATTTGTCGGTACGGTACGGTCTAGAAGTTCAGAGTGATTGTAATCAAGAGGCTTGAAAAGAAGTAAGACACTTCACAATTAAAGTTGGTCTAATGGTTCGGATCAAAGCTCGTATTTGTAGAAGTTGCAAGGACTTCGTATAAAAACTTGTGATTTTCCATAGTGAATTTCAACCGGGAGCTAGAGTTCTTTCGACTAGATTAATCCTCACAAGAGGGAGACCAGTAAACATCGTCGTGTTTGTGTTTGCTCTCTGCACTCTACTTTTACATTTTTTATTTCTGTGGTATATTTCTCTGATCTTGCTACTAACTTTTTTTAATAGAAATTATTCCGCTGCCTACTCTATTCACCCCCTATAGTATATTGCTTTACATTTCGATCCTACAATGAGTACCTCATTCCTTACGATCAAGCGACAATCAACATCATCTCTACCTTTACAGGGTTCTTTATAAAATATGTACCTCGATTGCAAAATCTGGTGACTGATGCGCTCGCGGGTCTCGCTGCTTCCTTAGCAGCTCCGGCCGGGACCCAGTACTCTGTTACCGTCATAAGATGAGAATTGGTGTACCCAAAGAATAAATTATGCACGTGTTTGAGTTACTCTGTACAAATGGACACCAATGTTGACATTCGGGACTGGCGATTCCCATTTATAGACTTTAAGGTCTACGAAATCCTACCCGAGGACTCAAAGGAAGCCACTTCTATCAAAAGGCGCTCGCTCCGGTTCTATTACGACACAGCTACAAAAATACTGTATCGTCGTTCATATGAAGGACTCCTCCTTCGGTGTTTGTCTAATGCCAAAGCTCAAGAGTCATTCCGGGAAGCGCACGATGGTACTTGCGGAGTGCACCAACCTGGTCCTAAGTTGCAGGACCGACTACGATGTATGGGCTATTTGTAGACACTTACAAAAAAGAGAAGAATCACTGTCTTTTCTTATTAGCACAAGGCACTACAAATCGAGTACACCTGAGAGATTCTGCACTGAGAATCCCCGAGAACAAAAAGAATTCTGGGAAATAAAACGATGGAGATCGAGCGATAATTTCTCCTTTACTCCGTTGATACTCCGATTTACGAAAGTGGGAGAGAACAGAGAGCATTTCAGAGCCAAATTGCTGTCCTTTTTGCCAATGAGCCGAGAGTTATCAATTTCCTTAGGTTTTCTCCCACTTTCGTAAATCAGAGTGTCAACGGAGTAAAGGAGCAATTGTCGCTCGATCTCCATCGTCCTATTTTACAGAATTCTTTTTGTACTCGGGGATTCTCAGTACAGGATCTCACAGGTGTACTCGATTTGTAGTACCTTGAGCTAATATGAAAAGACAGTGATTCTTCCCTTTTTGTAAGTGTCTACAAAAATGGCGACTCTGCTGGGGCCTACCTTTTACTTTGACGAGAACGTGGTAACGCAATCCGATACTGCTAAGGTGGGGAGCACTCAGAAGATGCTGATCGTAAATTTTGATCAACAAGCGTTCGAAGAGATGCTCTCGAGGGATGGCTCTACTCCCTCAAAATCAGTGAAGCCAAACAAGTCTCGCGAGACTTGGCTTCCGAAGGCTCGTGTCGCATATCCTACCAGTGTTGTAGAAGATGTACAACCGAAGAACTCTGTCATGTGGGCGTATAGGCCTTTCATGGAGCTCCTCTGTGGGCGCATAGCTCTGCCACAGAGGCTCCTGATGCGAAGAAGGTGTATGCTGTTCAGGGCTCTACTAGCCCGGCGACTCCTCTCCTGAATAACAAACAAAGAGTATTCAATACTCGAGACTCGGCAAAGGAAAACACTATGATGCCAAGAATCGAAGTGCTCGACACTCTAGGCAAACTCAGCAAAGCTTGCAAACGAAGAAGGAAAAACTGGGGAAAAATGTCGATGTTTCCCAATGTACACGACCAGTGCCATGCGCCTAAAGGAGCATGTGGGCGCATAATTCTGGTCAGAAGGCTTCTATCTTCCATAGACTTTCTGCACCCATGCGCCCAGGCTCTGCTGACCCCTTCTATGTGCCCATAGCTAGGAAGGCCAAGCGTGCTGCCAGATTTCTTGGGAAGCATGTGCCCAAAGGCATGCCCCAGGGCCTATGCGCCCACAACAAAAAGGCAGAACCCAACACGTATAACACGGGGCTGTCTTCAAGGTCATCACAGAACTTAGGTGTGGGGGTTGCCCTTGCACACGAACTAAGTCCGGATGTGCCAACTTCCCTTACAAATCCATATGCAAATCTTGGCAATGCATATGAAATGGGTTCTAAGGCGAAGCTCCCTTCTGCCAATTTACGCGACATGATAACTCACAAGCGTAAAGCGAGGAAGATCATTACTACTCATAAGGTGCCTCTATCGGAGCACTCGTGTACTAGTATTGTCGTCAACTGTTGTTTCTCCAAAATAACAAAAGTTCCTCCAAGACAGTCCGTATTTCGACGACTGTAATATTCTGATGATGAAACGCCACTATGTGTTTCATCTAACATGGCTTCGTAGGGTCCTCCCTATAGAAGCCCCAATCAAAGAAGGTTGATCACTAATCCGACCTTTTCTTCCAGTTCTGCGAACAAAAAAAGAAGAAGTCTACCAGCAAACAGCCAGCGAGCTGTTACATCTGAAGGAGTCTATATGGGTACTCGGTCAAGGATGAGATCCCTTATAGATGGCGATGACTCTCAAGCTAGGGGTGGTGTTCCCTCAGAACTTCAAGCTTGGGGTAGTATTCTATCAGAGTCTGAAGTAGACGACCTCTACGTCGGGGGTAGCCTTCCAGATGATGATGATCTCTTCGAGTCTGACGATGACTATCTGCCTCCCCTGCATGAAGATGAAGGACTCTTCAACTCTGTGACAGATAATATCAGCACCAACTGTACTGTTCATCCTCGTGTGCTATCAGCGTACATGGCGGATAAAGAAAGACTTGAAGCCAGTGATCAAACCAGCTAGCGACTGGAGAACCTTGGAGTGGCGTTTGCCAAGATCACTGATATGCTTACCAGCATCATGGCTATCCAAACTGCTGGTGTTGCTCCCTACTTCAACCAAACGTCTCAGCACACGCTAGTCCGGTTCGTAACAACAACCCTTCTTCACTATAAAAGGAGTACCATTCCGTTGCACCTTCTACAAATCCCGTAAATGCTGGGGTGGTCCTTTGCCGACAGCACTTGACAACCGTACATCAGCCGTTTCTCAATATCTTCTCAATAAACAGGATGTAATTGATTTTCTTGTTGCCTGTCTCGATACCATCTCACACAAAGATGAGCTTCAGAAGATGGGGATATCTCAACCTTATCCTCCTGAATAGGAGAATGCCACTTGTCCTCCTAACTACAAGCCATTGACGCTAAATTCGTTTGACGGGATGACTTCTCCTTGCCAACACATGATATACTTCAACACACAGACGCTGCACTTACCAATAGACGATGCATTCTTGTCAAAGTTATTTATCAGCACTTGCAGGGAGTAGCTTTTGAATGGTTCTACAGTCTGCCTGATGGTTGTATTAACTCCTTCAAAGACTTGGAGAGGCTATTCTTCAATAGGTTTTACGAGAGTGGCAAGCATGTTAGTATGTCCACCCTCATCGAGACCAAGCAGAGGAAAAATGAGACTGTGATTGCTTTTATCGAACGCTTTAGGCGACTAGCCTTGAAGATGCCCTTTGGTATACCCGACTCAGAGCTTATGGATACTTGTCGGCATAACTTCCTTCCTACAGTAAAGTTCTGTCTGGGTATACATAAGTATGATACATGACACGCTTTTATCGGTGCCGCTGATGCTGCTGAAAATGATGTTCCTAATCTGGAACTACTGGTGTTGAAGACACCCAAATCTGAAGACAAAGGTAAGCATCGCCAAATTATCCCTATCCGTAGGGGTAAAGGAAAAGAAGTCTTGAAGGTTGACACTTCCAAAGGAGCTCCCAATTCTCAGAATTCTCCTGACAGACCCAAGGATACTTTCTTCTTTGACGAGGATGATGTTATTACCATTTTTAACACGTTGATGAAGGACAATAAACTGGTATTGTCTCTACCACGACATCCTGAAGAGGCAAGGCGACTCAACGACCCCAAGTACTGTCTCTATCATCAGTACGTATACCATTCTACCAAGGATTGCATCGTCTGGAAGTAGAAGATACAAAAGCTCATCGACAACCAAGTTATCAACCTCGAAGCTGAAGACAAGGTCGTATCTTCTAACATGATCTCTCTTCAATTTGGTGACTTTTCTTCCACATAAGTTCCAGACGGCGTAGTTCCAATTCCCAAGGCAATAATGGAAGTCATCAACCTACCACCAGCTCGCGATTCAACATCAACTCTGGTGCCACTCACGACGAAGCGTGGTAAGATTATGGGGGTCCATCCCAACCTTGTGCAAGAAATGAAGCAGGGGGTAGTGTCTTCCAAAGCAAAAATGGGCAAAAAATACAAGCCATGCCATATGGTGTCTTCTCATATTTATGAAGTCCTATCCGGTGAGACACGATCCGACAAGACTTACCTGCGGACTTATGACCCCGCACAAGAGGACGTAATGACTTCTCAAGATCCTGCTGCCCCCACAAGTTCAGAAGCTGGTCCATTTAAGTCCTCAACTGCCGATAAAGCTAAGCAGAAGGAGACGTAATTTGACAAATCTCTGAAGTCACCAGCTCCCGAAGGCATGGATCGGCCTTACAACTTTGACATACTGGCACAACTAGCCACTACACCTGCTAGATTGTCATTATTCGATCTACTGCGGCTCTCTGAAGAGACACGTAAAGCTTTAAGTGAGGCATTACTAAATGCCTACTCTTATCTCGCTGAAGTCAAAGCTCCCGCTGAAGATCCGGGCTCTTGTCCTCATTGCCATAGCGCTATGGAAGTGGTTTCCAACATTACATTTTCATAAGAGGACATGCTACTCAAAAATAATCGTCATGATAGACCTCTGTACTATGTAGGATATATCGGGGTGATTAAGGTGGATCAGATGCATATCGATCCAGGTTCCTCCCTCAGCATCATCCCTAGAAGTTTATTCCAAATTCTAGGTATCCCTTTACACAAGCTGTCTGCAACCAATACAACTATCATGACTTTCAATGCTGGAAGAAGTCATCCTCTGAGCAAGATCCGTCTCAAGTGCCAGATTGGTGATCTCCGGACAGAGGTTGCTTGCTATGTAATCGATGCCAATGTGACCTATAACATCTTGTTAGAACGTCCATGGATACACGAGAACATGATTGTTCCTTCTACCATTCACCAGTGCTTTAAGTACGTCAAAAGTGATGGCATCATAAAGGCAGAATTTGCCGATGTCGATCCTTTCAAGGGTATTGAAGCCTACTATGGAGATTCGATACTCTATCAATATCAGCCTCCCAAGGATGATGGCAACGAAGCTGAAGTTAATTCATCCGCCAGTAACGGTCCCCTGGTTATCTGAGTCAAAGGACGTACTACTCCACAAAGTACTACAAAGCCTCTCACAATTCGGGTCAAAAAGAAGCGTCTTGATGTTGTCGCACCATTGACCATCACTCTCTGCAAAACAACTCGGGTGAAACCTGCTAAAGCCCATCCTCCCAATCCTGATGAGTTACCCTACGTAGTAAACTTGACCAAGTCTGTGACTCCTGGCCCGAATGATGATGCCTTTAATGAGTATATCAATACTCAAAATAATGTACCTTTAATATATGATGTTATCCTGAAGAAAAACTTGCATATTTTTTGAGTAAAGGTTTATCTTTGAATTACTCTGATGTCTACAAGTCTGTAAACCAGTACGTAGATACATTTTATGCCTTAGAGCATGGCATAAGACCACATCTCTACATACCATTCACGACACCCCGTCTGTGGGAAACAGTCTGGCCAGGGGATATCCACTACTTCATCATTCCAACGAGAAAGAAGGGTGAAGAACTAATCATCTTCAGTCGAATAATTGGCGAAAGAAAGTTCGTTCAAGACTTTACTACTCCCAATTACAACGTCGAAGCTGACTATGATTCAGGTACAATGCAGCTTTACCGATATAGTTGGCAGGCCAAGAATATGGGATATGATATAAAATACGACCAGGGACTAAACCACGGTAAAGGACGACGATTGCCAATACGCCACTTTGCTTCTCCCGGCAAACCTGAGAACTATTATCAATAAAACGGTGTTGCATTGGGTTATATTACTCCTCCAACAACTCCTGAAGGATCAGACGTTGAAGTTGATCATTGTTCTCATTCTTTTGATTCCTGCCTCTGGGATTCAGACTCCAATATTAGAGACATATTCAAAGCAACTCTATCCGTCAACATGGTGTCAATTGACCAAATTACAGAAGATGTCCAATCAATCGAGCTCGAACAATGGGCCCAAAAGATGGACACCAGATGGGAGTTACGTTTCGAACAACGTGAACCACCTACTGAAGACGAAGTCGTCCAAGTTAATTTAGGAGATGAATCATCTTTTAAACCAATCTTTATCAGCAAAAGTCTGTCTAGTGAGGAACGACGATATCTTATACAGCTTATAAGAGAATATATCGATGGCTTTGCATGGAGCTATGAAGACATGCCAGGCTTAGACCCTAAAGTTGCTGTGCACTGCCTAAATATCTCGTCTAAAGCTCAGCCAGTGAAGCAGCAACAACGACAGTTTCGACCATATATCATGGAGGCCCTCGAAAGTGAAGTCAAAAAGCTTATTTCAAGTGGTTTCATTTGCGAAGAACAACACCCTGACTGGGTCGCTAACATTGTTCTAGTCATGAAAAAGAATGATAAAGTTCGAGTCTGTATCGATTATCACGATTTGAACTCTGCATGATTTGAACTCTGAATGATAAAGTTCCAAAAGATGAGTTTCCTCTACCGATTACCGACGTAATGATCGACAATACTTGTGGCTTTGATCGAATATCCTTCATGGATGGGTTCTCAGGCTACAACCAGATCAAGATGTTCCCCGATGATGAGAAACACACATCTTTTCAAACACCGTTGGGGATATACTACTATATAGTGATGCCCTTCGGATTGAAAAGTGCGGGTGTGACATACTAGTGAGCTATGAACACAATTTTTCATGATTATTTCTGCAAAATAGTAGAATGCTATGTAGATGATATTGCTGTTAAAAGTCGTCTTAAGGGCAACCACCTCCAAGATTTAAGAACAGTGTTCGAACTGATGCGTACACACCAACTCAAGATGAATCCAACCAAGTCTTTTCTGGGAGTCTCTAGCGGCAAGTTCCTTGGTTTTGTTATCACTTTAAAGGGTATACATCTTGACCCGTAGAAGGTTAATTTTATCCTCGATATGCATCCTCCAAGAAATCTCAAAGGGCTACGCGGACTCTAAGGAAGGTTAGCCTACATCATACGATTCATTTCAAATCTTTCTAGAAGGTGTCAACCGTTTACTCAGCTCATGAAGAAAGGAGTATCTTTTGTCTGGACTGAACAATGTCAGCGCACATTTGACGACATCAAGAAGTATCTCACAAGCCCCCAGTGTTGGTGGCTCCGATAGTCGAAAAGCCTTTCTTGTTATATGTTCGTGCTATGGATCATTCTCTTGGCGCCCTATTAGCTCAGAAGAATGAAGGCAGTCATGAACTGGAAATCTATTACCTCAGTCGCACAATGGTTAGTGCCGAACATTGATACACACCTGTGGAAAAGGAATGTCTTGTACTGGTATTTGCTATCCAGAAGATACGTCACTATGTGTCTGGACAGGCTATCCATATCATATCTAGAGTCAATCCTCTCAGAATACTCATAACTAAACAGGGTTCTCTTAATTCCCGTATAGCTACATGGATAATGTTGTTGACTCCATACGTTATGATGTTCGTTCCTCATAAGGCAGTAAAAGGCCAAGCATTAGCTGAATTCTTAGCAGCTCATCCAGTGCCAGAATCTTCCAAACTCTATGATGAAGTCCCAGATGAAGTGGTTGAGTCTAACACTACAACTGAGAAAATCCCTATTTATCGAATGTTCTTTGACGGTGCGTCAAGAACATGACCTAAAGGAAATATTATGGCCGGAGTAGGGATTGTGCTTATTTCACCCGATCATCTGGTTATACACTGTGCGTATTCTTTCGTGGACCCTTGCACCAACAATGTGGCCGAATATAATGCCCTACTGATTGGCCTTCAACTGGCAAAACAACTGAGAGTTGACTATCTTAAAGCTTATGGCAATTCTAAGCTAATAGTTAGTCAGGTTCTAAAGGATTATGAAGTTTGTCATAAAGATCTCATCCCATATCATAAAGCGATGGTCGAGTTGGCTTATACCTTTGCTGGATTCTTCATCGAGCACGTACCTAGATTATAGAATATAGAAGCAGATACTTTAGCCGATCTGGCTACTTACTTGACCGCTCCTATCAATACTCAGCATTCGATCACAGTGTCTGGTCGAGAGTTATTCTTTGCGACAGATGCCTTGCATATTCATCATAGATACGCAACAGAGACGAACGTCGACATCAAAGACTGGAGATTTTATTTCATAGACTACACTGTCTATGGAATCCTTCCTGATAACCCGAAGGAAGTAATGTCTATCCAACGACGATCCCTCAGATTTTACTATGATATAGCAACCAAAATGCTGTACCGACGTTCTTACGTTGGGTTACCGTTACGATGTTTATCAGACATAGAAGCCAAACATGCACTACGCGAGGCTCACGACAAAATTTATGGTGCACACCAACCAGGCCCCAAATTACAAGATTGCCTCAGACGAATGGGTTATTATTGGCCCATGATGATTGCAGATGTTGTTGAATATACAAAGAAGTGTAGGGCTTGTCAATTCCATACTGATTTCATTCATCAACCTTCGGAGTTTCTACTCCCGACGATGGTATCTTGGCCTTTTGAAGCCTAGGATATAGACGTCATCGGCCCAATTAGCCCGCCATCCTCCAGAGGACATCGGTTTATCCTGGCTATAACTGATTACTTCTCCAAATGGGCGGAAGCTATACCGCTCATCGAAGTAAAGACATCAAATGTGATCAGTGTTAGCCCAATAATTATATCATGTTTTTGAATATGGCTAATCAATTAAGTTTACCATAATGACATCACTAATATTCACGTAATCACTATCATGTTGCTACTTAAACATAGCACTGTCCTAAATATTCTATATCATATTGCTATGCTTGTATCATATTGTTTTGTTCGTCTAACATGTTCTTATAGACATGTAGTAAGCATGATCAAGCATTATCAAATCAGGACATATGCATTGGAGAATTATTAATGATGGGCCAAAGACGGCGTCATACAAGAAGATTTCTCTGAATCGCCCAACGACCTATCCGTGGCCTCGCGTCGGGGGTTCCGTTGCCCGGTCAGCGGACATGGGTCAAGGGGGCAGCACCATCCGTAGGGGTTCAGTTGCGAAGCCCCCAAAAGGTATTCATATTTCTAAATCTGTTTATTTCTGGACGACCGCAGTTATGGAAAAAGGCGTCTTTAGGTCTGCTCAAATTTTAGAAGAAAGACTACCCAAGAAATGTTTTCAAAATATCCGTTCATTTTGAAAACAAGCCCACTTACAAAAGCCCAAACTACTTCCTAATTGCTTGATCTTTTTAAAAAGCCCAAAACCAATTTGCAAAAACCCTGACAGAACTCCAACAGAATTCGGTCCAAGTTCGTCCGAATTCGGCCAGAGTTCGGTTAGTGGACATTGGATTTTGAACTTGATCTCCCTGCAGTTACGGATCTTGCCGAGATTTTCTCATAGAGTTCTGTCCGAATTCTGCCCGAATTCTGACAGAATTCTGCCTTTGGAAAAACTATAAATAGAGAAGAATTTTGATCATTTTAACTCACCAATTCACTGTCATATCTCTTCTCTATAAGCCTACTACTTCTTCCAAAGTGTTCTGAGCTATTCATTTTTAAATCCCAAACCAGTTACAATCTTCTAGTCGATTTGTCAGTGCAGTACGATCTAAAAGTTTCAGAGTGATTGTAATATGAGGCTTGATTGAAGAAAGACACTTCACAATTGAAGTTGGTCAAGTAATTTGGATCAAAGCTCACGTTGTAGAAGATGCAAGAACTTCAGATGAAAACTTGTGGTAATTTTCTATAGTGGATTCAACTGGAAGCTAGAGTTCTTCCGACTGGACTAGTCCTCACAAGAGAAAAACCCGTATACATCCTTGCTGTAAAACCCCTGAATTTTTGGAATTTTTTATTATTTAATTTCCTTAAATATGATTTTATGGAATTTATGGGTAGTTATATATTAAATTTTTATTTAATATGGCCTTAGCCATTATTGAGTTTTGGAGCACAAGACGGCTAGGATTTGTAGCACAGAAGATGTAGCAGTGTGCCATGACTAGTGTATTAGCCATGCCATGAGAGGCCTAGCCATAGTTCTGTCCAAACTAGGAAAACCAGGCCAAGTTGTGAAATGACTCATTTAAATCATTTAACTAGTTATTATTTAATATATTAATTTTTAGATGACCCGGTTGGACCAAATCAGCCCGAACTGGACCCAAACCAATTCCAAACTCATGTAGGCATGTAGTTGACCAAAGATGGCCAGGTAGGCGTATTTTATGTTTGTAAAAATATTTCTTAAACTATTTTAGAACATGATGTATATTTTTCTAATTATTTTATTATTGTACAAGTATTTGTATTTTCATTATTGAATAGGTGTTTGTCAATATTTGTACAATTTTCTGGACTTGAATAAAGTGTTTAGTGTAAGTTCACTAAACTTGGTAATTTTTAATATGATTTTATTATTAAAGTGATTTTGTGATTTAATAATCATAATTATTATTAGATATTATCGTTATTTGATTTTATGGCCAATTGAATTGATATGCATATGTACATATATTAAATAGACTAAATATATAGATAGATAATATTGGGATTTTTTTAGATTTATTCGTGTATATTTAGATGTATACATATCTATACATAAATATATATATATATATATATATATATATATATATATATATATATATATATATATATATATATATAGATGTATACATATCTATATATATATATATATATATATATATATATATATATATATATTAGTAAAAAAAGAAAAAAAACAAAACGTGAACAGTGTCTTGGGGCGCTGTTGCTCTTCCCCACAGAGCCCGAGCCCGCGCCCCCTTCGTTAACACAGTGAAGTTTTTTGAAATTTCAGATTTGAATACAACCAAATCTTTTCGAATTTTTTTTTGTGCAATCCTAGTTAGATTCTCCACCAATTTAAACCTAAATCCTATCTAAATCTGGGTTAAATTCTTGGAATTAAACTCAAAACTATACCTATATATAAATATTGTTCAGAAAGGAAGTTTTTATCGAAAACTTTTGAGACTTACTCTAGATCAACTCCATGCGACCCTGAACTCACACGCACCTTCCTCGTCTCTTCCGCGATCGCTTACACGCGCGCGTGCCACCGCCGGAGCCGCCTGAACGACGGCAAACTACGCGGGACAACAGTAACAGCCGCAACAGCAGCCAACCCAGGTATGCTACTTCGGCACCTCTTTTCTTCCTACACACGCGAGTGTTTTCGATTCCGTAAAGTCCTATGCACAGGCTATATGACCCTCTGCTAATTCCCCCAATTAGTTTCAGTAATGGGAATCTGGTCGTAGTAAAAACTCTGCCAAAGTTTCTGAAAAATTTCTATAACCAATGTCTGTTTGACAGTTTTTTACCCATATTGGAAGGCATTTATCTGCCCACCCAATTCAATTTTTTATAATCTAATTACACAAACTCAAAGACAACATATAGGACTTCACAGGCCTTTTAATAGATTGTGAATTGATAGACTATGCATCGAGAAATCGGTACGTGAAATTTGAGAAAAACTTATAAATTCTATTTTTAGAAAATTAGAGAAATGGTCGACACGACGTGCGTCCCGCCAATCCGGACGACATGGTCGTGAACCGTAAGCATAAAAAGGTGCATAACAACATTGCGAATGTGTGGGCATTGACGGAATTCGAATTGGTTGCGTGTGCGCGACAAATTTGACCCGTATCCGTCGAAGAACGCCGTATCGGCCTATTCAAAAATTTCCCAATTACTTTGTGCACACTCGTCAAGTCGCAACGAAACTTGCACCATTGTACTCGAAATATTTTTTGGTCATGCATGCCAAGTTTGGTTCGATTCTGAGAAGGTTGATCGGAACGCCAAAATTGGCGGGCCTGCGACCCGATCCATCGGGCGATTTTGTGCATGGCTCATCGGAATCCAAAATTGGACATAACGTTGGGTTTATCTCGTCAAAACAAATCCGTAGACATGTAGTTTGATGACTTTAGAGACAGTAGGTTCTGGCATGCGTTTCGGAGCAAAGCGGGTCCAACAGCGGACATCGTTTTGACCCGAAATTACGATATTGTCCCTGTTCCGGAATTAGACTTTCGGACAGACGTTTTCTAGGCATATTTTTGCACTGAGAACATTTTTGATGTTTGTTTCAATATTCGAGAATGTTTGCGGAGTTTCCACTCTTGTAGCTTCTTCTCACTAGCCAATTTCATCTACTGTACGTCGTCAAAACACCTTCCAACCACCAGAAAAGTATACCTTGCTATATTTACTATCATATTATTTATTTTGTTTCATATTTTTGTCTTATTTGTTATAAACTGTGCATCCAACCCACACTTGGGTGCAAGCGACTCTATTAGTCATTTTTCTATTGCTTTATTTTATTTGATGCATGTTGACTTAGTTTTGGCAGACTACCTTCTTGTTGTGGGATATCCATATATCTCCATTGGCCATGACACTCATACTACACGATTTGAGACATGTTGCTAGGGACACGGCTTGTATATTGACTGGCCATCTTTATGTAAGAAGTCGTGTGACGGATAGATGATCGTAACTACTATGACTAGGGTTTTAGAGACTCTAGAGTTACAAAACTGGACGAGCCATGGGCATGACTTGGACAGTAGAGAATAGTGGGGGAGGGCAGTCGCTAGTGCGTATGGGAATCCTAACAGGTAAACCACAGTCTCCGGATGGAACTGTGGCGATTATATTTGCAGATGCCTTCTGACGTCTTGGACGTTACGGACGGATACAGATGACTGGCTGCCAGTTACGTACACATAGCCTAAATTCCACCCATGCGCATAAAAGTTGTCCTCTAAATTGCACAATAGATGGTTAGAATTTCCTTGGCATATTGGTGTCTAGGAGAGTCTTGCATATTATTATTATTCTAACAGTTCATATTAGCATGTTCTTCCTGTATCTTGTTACGTCCCTCTGAGGACCTGGTGATCTCTCCAGGTATAGACGACGAGCAGTATCCTGAGGAGTACGATTCTGGACTAGAGTCTCCATTTGCAGCTGAGGAGGTATCGCCTTCGGAGCCTATTTGATTCTATTCTTAGATGATGGACTTATGTAGTTGATACTCTTTTTCATATTCATTTCAGTTGATTTCTTTCAGTAGCTCGGTAGTGGATTTTTTTTTCGCCCGATAGATATTTTTCTTTATTTTGAGTTGAGACATTGGATTTGTTATTTCTCTTATTTTTCATTGTGGATGAGATATAGATACTGCCTGTGACCATGTTATATTGTTATGAGCTTGAGCTCTCTTATTACAGCTTATGTGTGTATACGTAGATTCCATATATTAGAGTAGTCTGCATATGCATACAGCTGGCATGTACGTATTTCCAAGTCCTATGTATATTGGGACTGGGGCGTTACATGTTTTTGTGGTGGCCCATGCAGGTCGAGATAAATTATTTGGTTACTTTACCGTACCAAGCAAGCCTGTATATAGGAATAGAGTTTAGGAATCTCATCCACATGCTTAATCACCTTCCTTGATTTCAAAATTTTTGGATTCTCGTTTGACTTTTGTATTGCATCTAGCTTGATCTTGTCCTAACAAAATCTTTATTTCTGTGCCAATAGGATGAATTTTTGTAGTAGTCGCTCTACTCTTCTCGTTATTACTGATGGAAACACCACTGCTCAAGAAGGACCAGCGGATCAGCCACCCATGTCCCCTACCACTCCAGTACTGTCCGGACTGCAGCCTATGATGACACCACCCACTACTCAACAGCAAGCCCCGATACCCTAAGTAGGACAGACATGCCCCGACAACCTAGCATCTCAAGAAGAGTACCTGCCACCTCCGCCACCCTATCAACCTCAGTTTCTACCACAGATTCCACCTCCATATCCACCATCATATCTAACCTACCAGCCTCCACAGTATCCACCATCATATCCACCCCAGCAGCCTTCATAATATCTACCATCGTATCCACCCTAGCAGCCTCCACAGTATCCACCACCATATCCACCCCAGTATCCTCCATAATATCCACCTCAGTATCCTCTCTCATATCCACCACAGTATCCCCTTCCATATCCCTCATGTCCACCACAATATGGGCCACAGGGTATCCCACAGATCATGTCCCAGATGCCATACATCCCCCCACAGCAGCCCATGCCTCAGGCTGGTGGGACTACTACAGATTAGATCCTCCAGAGCTTAGTACAGGCTAAGATGCAGCAGAGCGAAGCTATTATGAGGAGTTTGGAGATGGCACTGACCCGAGCACCCCAAGCCTCTGTGGGCACTATCGAAGGATTCCGTAACATGAATCCTCCATAATTCAAAGGCACTGAAGACGTCACCGAAATTACCAATTGGCTGGTTAAGACAGAAAATCTCTTGAAGGCTTCAAAGTTATCTGTAAACCTATGGATGACGACAGTAAAGTTATAATTGTAAGGAAATGCTTATGATTGGCGGGCTGCAGAGGAGAGACGACTAGGAGTTGACCAGACATGGGAGTAATTCAAAGAATTGTTCAATAAAAAGTTTTTCTCCGATACTGCCAAGGACGCACTTTATGACCAGTTCCTACATCTAGAGCAAGGAAGCATGACAAATGATGAATATGATGCCGACTTCAGTCGTTTGAGTCGATTCATTCCCAGATTAGTTTCGAGAGAGTTGGAGAAGGCTAAGAGATTCCACAAAGGATTGAGCATAGAGCTTCAACAATACACTAGTTCCGAGTCCCGAGTCTCACATGCAGCAGTATTGGCCGAAGCAAGGACTCAAGAGGCCATAAATAAGAAGGCACAGCAACGATGATCTGTTTCGACCGTTGTATCAGCGAAGACGACACCAGCAGGGCCCACCCGATATCCAGTGACGCAGCAGCAGACTAGAGCTTCCCCACAACCAGTGAAGGAATTACCTACATGTCATTATTGCGGTAGGAAAGGGCATTTCCAGAGGGATTGTCGTCGTAGGTTGGGATTGTGTATGGCTTGCGGATCAAATCAACACCAAGCTCGAGATTGTCCTTTTGGATGACTGCAGATGCAGGAAGTAGCATTACCAGCACCAGGAGGAGGAGGAGCACCACGCCCGCCAGCAGCTAATGGATATCAAAAGGGCAACCAAAACTCGGGACACGTCTTCAGTATGATCAGCGCAGGGCCACCAACCCAAGGAGCCATAGGGACATGTATGACGTCTTAGTTAAATTTACCATTGCATGACCATAATCATAGAATGACTTAGAAATTTTATGTTATAAACCTTGATAGATATAAAAACACGAGGGTATCATATCTAGTTAGAAACCACCACCACAGTCCTTGTAAGTACCATAATTTGTTCCACTCCCATGGATCGTATGTCAACGTAGTGCCCTGCTAAAATACGGAGGCACGAAGGCGACATACACAACCGTTTATCTCTTTTGCACGAAAACTGTGACACGATTTTTGTGCTATATTCTTCCTCCATCTTGCACTTCGTTTTCACAGATCGTGCGTTATTTTATTTCGAGGACGAAATTCTTATAAGTTGGGTAGGATATAAAACCCCTGAATTTTTAGAATTTTTTATTATTTAATTGCCTTAAATATGATTTTATGGAATTTATGAGTAGTTATATATTAAATTTTTATTTAATATGGCCTTAGCCATTATTGAGTTTTGGAGCACAAGACGGCTAAGATTTGTAGCAGAGAAGATATGCATTGTGCCATGACTAGTGTATTAGCCATGCCATGAGAGGCCTTGCCATAGTTCTGTCCAAACTAGAAAAACCAGGCCAAGTTATGAAATGACTCATTTAAATCATTTAATTAGTTATTTTTTAATATATTAATTTTTAGATGACCCGGTTGGACCAAATCAGCCCGAGCTGGACCCAAACCAATTCCAAGCTCATGTAGGCATGTAGTTGACCAAAGATGGCCAGGTAGACATATTTTATGTATGTACAAATATTTCTTAAACCATTTTAGAACATGATGTATATTGTTCTAATTATTTTATTGTTGTACAAATATTTGTATTTTTATTATTAAATAGGTGTTTGTCAATATTTGTACAATTTTTTGGACTCAAATAAAGGCTGTAGTGTAAGTTCACTAAACTTGGTAATTTTTTTATATTTTATTATTAAAGTGATTTTGTGATTTAATAATCATAATTATTATTAGATATTATCATTATTTGATTTTATGGCCAATTGAATTGATATGCATATGTACATATATTAAATAGACTAAATATATGGATAAATAATATTGGGATTTTTTTTAGATTTATTCGTGTATATATATATATATATATATATATATATATATATATATATATATATATATATATATATATATATATATATATATATATATATATATATTTATATATATATATATATATATATATATATATATAAGGATATATAAGGATATATATGTATAAGCTTTTAGTAAAAAAATAAAAAGCAAAGCAAAACGTGAACAATGCCTTGGGGCACTGTTGCTCTTCTCCACAGAGCCCGAGCCCGCGCCCCCTTCGATAGCACAGTAAAGTTTTTAAAATTTTTGGATTTGAATACAACCAAATCCTTAACCAAATCTTTTCGAATTTTTTTCTGTGTAATCCTAGTTATATTCTCCACCAATTTAAACCTAAATCCTATCTAAATCTGGGTTAAATTCTTGGAATTTAATTCAAAACTATACCTATATATAAACATTGCTCTGAAAGGAAATTTTTAGCGAAAATATTTGAGACTTACTCTAGATCAACTCCACGCGACCCTGACCTCATGCGCACCTTCCTCGCCTCTTCCGCGATCGCCTACATACGTGTGTGCCACCGTTGGAGCTGCCTGAACGACGGCAAACCACGCGGGACAGCACTAACAGCCGCAACAGCAGCCAACCCAGGTATGCTACTTCGGAACCTCTTTTCTTCCTACAGACGCAAGCATTTTCGATTTTGTAAAGTCCTATGCACAGGCTATATGACCCTCTGCTAATTCCCTCGACTATTTTAGTAAACGGGAATCTGGTCGTAGTAAAAAATCTGCCAAAGTTTTCAAAAAATTCTATAACCAATGTTCTGTTTGACAGTTTTTCACCCATATTGGAAGGCATTTTATCTACCCATCCAATTCGATTTTTCATAATCTAATTACACAAACTCGAAGACAACATATAGGACTTCACAGGCCTTTTTATAGATTGTGAATTGATAGACTATGGATCAAAAAATCGGTGCATGAAATTTGAGAAAATCTTGGGAATTCTGTTTTAAAAAAATTAGAGAAATGGTCGACACGACGTACGTCCCGCCAATCCGAGCGACATGGTCGTGAATCGTAAGTATCGAAAGATGCGAAACGACTTCGCGGACATGTGGGCTTTGACGGAATTCGAATTGGTCGCGTGCGCGCGACGAATTTGACCCATATCCGTCGAAGAACGCCGTATCGGCCTATTCCTAAAATTTTTAATTACTTTGTACACACTCGTCAAGTCGCAATGAAACTTGCGCCATTGGAATCGAAATATTTTTCTAGTCCTGCATGCCAAGTTTGGTCCGATTCTGAGAAGGTTGATCGGAACGCCAAAATTGGCGGGCCCGCGACCCGATCCATCGGGTGATTTTGTGTATGGCTCATCGGAATCCAAAATTGGACATAACATTGGGTTCATCTTGTCAAAAAAAATTTGTAGACATGTAGTTTGACGACTTTAGAGACAGTAGGTTCTGGCATGCATTTCGGAGCAAAGCGGGTCCAATGGCGGACATCGTTTTGACCAGAAATTATGATTTTTCCTCTGTTCCAGAATTAAACTTTCGGACAGTGTTTCCTAGGTATATCTTTTACACTGAGAACATTTTTGATGTTTGTTTCAACATTCGGGAATGTTTGCGAAGGTTCCACTCTTGTAGCTTCTTCTTACTTGCCAATTTCATCTACTGGACGTCGTCAAAATACCTTCCAACCACCAGGCAAGTATACCTTGCTATATTTACCATCATATTATTTATTTTGTTTCATATTTTTGTCTTATTTGTTATAAACTGTACGTCCAAGCCATACTTGGGTGTAAGCGACTCTATTAGTCGTTTTTCTATTGCTTTATTTTATTTGATGCATGTTGACTTAGTTTTAGCAGACTACCTTCTTGTTGTGGGATATCCTTATATCTCCATTGGCCATGACACTCACACTACACAATTTGAAACATGTTGCTAGGGGCATGGCTTGCATATTGACTGGCCATCTTTATGTAAGAAGTCGTGTAACGGATAGATGATCGTAACTGCTATGACTAGGGTTTTAGAGACTCAAGTAGTTATAAAACTGGACGAGCCATGGGCATAACTTGGATAGTAGAGAACATTGGGGTAGGACAGTCACTAGTACGTATGGGAATCCAAACAGGTAAACCACAGTCTCCGGATGGAACTGTGGCGATTATATTTGCAGATGCCCTCTGACGTCTTGGACGTTACGGACGGATACAGATGACTGGATGCCAGTTACGTATACATAGCCTAAATCCCACCCATACGCATGAAAGTTGTCCTCTAAATTACACAATAGATGGTTAGAATTTCCTTGGCATATTGGTGTCTAGGAGAGTCTTGCATATTATTATTATTCTGACAGTTCATATTAGCATGTTCTTCCTGTATCTTGTTACGTCCCTCTGAGGACCTGGTGATCTCTCCAGGTATAGACGATGAGCAGTATCCTGAGGAGTACGGTTTTGGACTAGAGTCTCCATTTGCAGCTGAGGAGGTTTCGCCTTCGGAGCCTACTTGATTCTATTCTTAGTTGATGGACTTATGTAGTTGATAATCTTTTTCATATTCATTTCAGTTTATTTCTTTCAGTAGCTCGGTAGTGGATTTGTTTCTGCCCGATAGATATTTCTCTTTATTTTGAGTTGAGACATTGGGTTTGTTATTTCTCTTATTTATCATTGTGGATGAGATATAGATACTGTCTGTGACCATGTTATATTGTTATGAGCTGGAGCTCTCTTATTACAGCTTATGTGTGTACACGTAGATTCCATATATTGGAGTAGTCTGCGTATGCATATAGCTGGCATGTACGTATTTCCTTGTCCTACATATATTGGGACTGGGGCGTTACACTTATATTTTCGTTTTCTTTTTGCTCTCTATTTTTTATTTACATATCTGTGATATATATTCTATGATCTTGATGCTAACATTTTTAATTAGATAAATTCTGTTTCCTACTCTATTCACCCCCCTCTAGAGTATTCTGCTTTACGACTTCGTTTCTACAATCAGTTTCGTCAAACATCACGTCATCTATCGCTTTGGCCTACCTTGCAGGATCATCTATGATAATGGTCCATAATTGGTGAGCCATGCATTCTATCGGTTCTGCAATAAGAATCGAATCTAGAATGTAGCCTCTATCGCTTATAATCCAGCAGCTAATGGATTAGCAGAAGCTTTCAATAAGACTATCATCAAACTTCTCAAGCAATTTGTGTCTTCAAGCAAGCGCGATTGGAATGAGAAGCTCGATGAATGTCACTGGGCCTACCGCACAACGGTTCAGACTCCAACAGGAAGTACGCCATTCTTTCTGGTTTATAGAAGTAAAGCAGTTCTTCCTTTAGAAATCCAGATTCCCTCTTTTCGAGTAGCCTTAGCCAGTGAGTTGACTGCTGAAGAAAGTTACCGTCTGCGAATACAAGAGCTGGAAGCGCTAGACAGCTTATTAGCTCAACAGCATATTGAGCTATACCAAACACGCATTTCTAGAGCCTTTAATAAAAATGTGAAGGAAAGAATCTTTCAAGTTGGTGATCTGGACTTAGCAGTGAGAAGACAAATGGTCATGACGCACAAGACAAGAGGAAAATTATAGCCTAAATGGGAAGGTCCTTTCGTTATAGAATTATTGTATTCTAACGGTGCGTATCAAATAACCAAGCCTGATAGTGACTTGCTTATGATGCCGATCAACGGCAAGTTCCTGAAGAAATATTATGTGTAACCTTCAGCGTTCGCAGATACCCTACTTTAATCATGTAAATGTACAGTGTGATGTTTATGTGATTCAGAGAATCGTCTAAATATTATCCGTATTTCAAGAGTCTTGAATACGCCATGGATAATGGGTCCTCTAAAAATTATCTTCGTTTGAACTCTATCCAAACTCGATCTTATGAAAACAGTCACGTCCATATTACCTCTGAATTATTTTTCGATAATTATTCCCCAGTGGGATAATTAAGAAACGTGGGTTTTTAAACTCAGTTTTCTCGCAGTTACGGATGCAACGACGATATGCCGAGATCCTCTCGTAGAATTCTGCCCGAATTCTGTCCGAATTCTACCGAAATTCTCCTTTTGGAAATGCTATAAATAGAAAAGAATTTCTACCATTTCAACACACCAATTCACTTTCTCATCTCTTCTTTTTAATCTTACTACGTTCTTTCAATGCCTTTTAAGCTTTTATTTTTAAATTCCAAGCCAGTTACAATCCTCTAGTCAATTTGCCAGTACGGTATGGTCTAGAAGTTCAGAGTGATTGTAATCAAGAGGCTTGACAAGAAATAAGACACTTCACAATTAAAGTTGGTCGAATGGTTCGGATCAAAGCTCGTATTTGTAGAAGTTGTAAGGACTTCGTATAAAAACTTGTGATGAGAATTCTTGATTACAATCACTCAGAACTTCTAGACCGTACTGTACTGGAAAATTGTCGCTCGATCTCTATCGTCCCATTTTCCAGAATTCTTTTAGTACTCGGGGATTCTCAGTGCAGGATCTCTCAAGTGTACTCGATTTGTAATGCCTTACGCTAATAAGAAAAGACAATGATTCTTCTCTTTTTTGTAAGTGTCTACAAAAATTGTTCTCTCCCACTTTTGTAAATCGAAGTATCAACGGAGTAAAGGAGCAATTGTCGCTCGATCACCATCGTCCCATTTCCTAAAATTCTTTTTGTACTCAGGGATTCTCAGTGCAGGATCTCTCCGGTGTACTCGATTTGTAGTGCCTTGTGCTAATAAAAAAGACTATAATTCTTCTCTTTTTTGTAAGTGTCTACACTATTATTGGCCCACAATGATGGCAGATGTCGTTGACTACACTAAGAAGTGCCGAGAATGTCAACTGCATGCTGACTTCATCCATCAACCCTCTGAGTTCCTACACCCCACCGCGACCGCTTGGCATTTTGAAGCATGGGGCATGGATATCATCGGACCAATTAGCCCTCCATCCTCCAAAGGATATCGGTTCATCCTCGCCATTACCGACTACTTTTCTAAATGGACGGAGGCGATACCACTGACAGAGGTAAAAACCTCAATCGTGATTAGCTTCATGATGTACCACGTTATCTACCGCTTCGGAGTTCTTCTATGATAATGGCCACCAGTTTATGAGCCATGCCTTCCACCGATTCTGTAATAAAAATCGGATACATAATGTAGCATCGACGGCTTACAATCCCGCAGCAAATAGGATGGCTGAAGCATTCAACAAGACTATCGTTAAGCTACTCAAGAAGGTCGTATCATCTAATAAATGCGACTAGAATGAGAAGCTAGGCGAATGTCTATGGGCCTACCGTACAACTCTTCGAAAATTCGCTGGCAACACGCCATTCTCTCTTATCTACGGGAGTGAAGCAGTACTCCCCCGGAGATCCTGATTCCATCCCTGCGGGTGACTGTCACCAACCAGTTGACAGACAAAGACAATCAACATCGTCGACTGGAAGAGTTAGAAGCGTTGGATGAAAAATGTCTACTAGCTCAGCAACGCATCGAGCTGTATCAAGCTCGAATTTCTGGAGCTTTTAACAAAAAATGTCAAGAAAAAGACGTTTCAAGTTGGCGACCTCGTACTATCGGTTCGAAGGCCTATAGTTATGACTCACAAGTTGTCCGACAAATTTGAACCCAAGTGGGAAGGTCCCTTCTTCATAGAGACGGTCTACTCTAACGGTGCCTACCGACTTGCTAAACCTAATGGAGACTTGTTGATGATGCCAATCAATGGCAAGTTCCTAAAAAAAACACTTTGTCTAGTTTTGACAATATTTTCTTCAGAAAGTGATCATGTTCAAACCATGAATCACTTTCTATAATTATGTCTTGTTATATTTGTTTAAACCTTGAGCAAAATATTATGTTTTACCATATTTACCTCTGAGTGAACAGTTCTATGTTAGTCGTCCTTGCGTCGCTACCAAACCCTATATGAAAACATCCATATTGGCATGACCTCTGGATTATTTTTATGAACCTACAGAGCTTGATCTTTCCATGTTCGTACAACCTCTGAGAAAATAAACCATGTTATCAAAAATGTTTGCTACGTCCATATTACCTCTAAGCAAACATCTCCACAAATCCCCAGCGAGTTACCTCCATCCTGTCAAGTTAAAACTACCTCTGATAAGGCTTTTACTACCGTAAAAGTTCATCACAAGTGGACAAATAAGAAACCAAAATCAAGACTTTTATTTATTTCATAAGGAAAAAAGTTCTACTAAAGCAAATAAAGCCTCTCCGAAGAGGAAAACAAAAAGAGAAAACAATAAAACATCTGTTTAAGATGGACGGTGCGACAGGTCACCGATCCGATTCTTCAGGAAGGCGATCCTAGGCCCGACAGATTCTCTTGCCCGACGCTCTGTCTTCTGACGCCTGGCTGCCTATTCTCTAAGATGGGACATGCCTCGATAAGCATTCTCCAGCTCTGCCTGATGAGCGCCGGCATTCTCAGCCTCTTGAGCCAAGGCTTCTGACCGCTGGCGAATAGACCTCTACTGGACCTTTGACTTCTCCAATTCACCCTCTGCTGTCGCCAGCTTTTCTTCTAAGTGCCGGATCTGTTCACGGAGGCCTTCACACTGTTCCTCCATAGTTTCTTGGAGACAGACTTGGACCTCCTCAGCCGTGACCACCTTCCTAACCTGTACATCGATTTCAACAATCCTGCGTATAATAGCTTTTCACTCCAATTCATATTGGGAGACTCAGCAGCCATGTTTTTCAGCTCTGCGTCTACCATGACAAAAATTATGCTCAAGACCTTGAAGCTCGAGAAGAGTAGCCTCCAATTCCAACATTACGGCTTCCAGGGCATCAGCTTTTGTCTAACACCCAGGATAATCTTGCAGTGCTGCCAACTGGACTGTAGCCACAGACTGAGCCAGAGCAAACATTTGGTTGTGTTGTAAGACGCTCTCTACACCTCGCCTGTAAGCGTTCTAAATGGTGCCGATGATTAGCCCAACATAATAGTCTTTTTCAACTATGGCCATGGGAGTCATTGGAGGCGCCACGATAGACGGCCTAGGAAGAGGAGGAGAGGAGCAACAGCAGCCACAGTTGCTACATGACTAGAGGTTGTTACCGAGGTAGGAGTAACCATAGCCGAGGCAGAGGCCACCAACGGAACAACAACACTATCTCGAGGTGCTGTTTGACTCAGCTCTTACACCATCGTTTCAGAAGTAGTCCCGTGAGTGGCTCACTATAGGACATATGTTGTTTTGGGACTTCCTAGAGTGGAAGGCTCCCCCACCACATGACCGATCTATATTCTTCGGCAGGCAAAAGTGGATCAACCACCTCGACAGAAACTTTCTCTGTCGTACTTGGCTCTTTAACAGCTTCTTTGGTTGACTCATCAGCCTGGTTTTCAACGACTTCTTCAGTCGACTCTTCAACAGCCTTCTTGGCTGGTTCATAGGCCTGATCCCAGGCATCTTCTTGGGTTGATTCATCAATCACCTCACTTCCCTTACCGGCCCGATCTTCAATGGTCTCCTCGGCTGCTTTATGTAGGGGAGGTTCTGTATGGGTATCTGGGGCCACACTTTCAGTATCCCGAGTTGCCTTATCCATCTCAGGCACAGACTTTCTGGCCTCGTCTTCGGCCACCGCTGGACAAACCCTAGGTATTACGACAGGTTTATTTTTTATCACCCACAGGTGCCCCTTCTCAATAAGCAGCCAATAGATCCAAAAAATCCTGATGCTCATAGTCCAAAAAGGCAATTTGAGTAAGCGGAGGTACCTCTTCTGCCTCGACTCCCGGAGCAGTAGCCTTCTCAGCCTCCATAATAGCGGGCACCTCCACAGTCGAGGGGACCTCAGCAGGAGCAGTTCCTCCTACCCTCACCGAGGAAGGACCTTCAGATGGAGCAGGGGTTTCAACCCTAATCGCCGAACGCATTTGGTGCCCGAAGGGGCACCCTAATAGCAGGTGCCTCGGGGATATTCTCGAGGACTTCGAATCCACAGTCGGTCATATACTTCTTCGACCGCCTTGGCTTCTTCTTCAAATGCATGGACAAAAGCGAAAGTTAAGCAAGAATTATTAAACGAACAAACTAAAATAATATACGTATATACCTGTGGAGAGGACTCAACATGCGGAGTTGCCTTCCGCTTCGTAGGTGCCGGGGATCGTCGTTTAGATTCGGTTTGCTTGTGAGTGATCCGCTTAATCCTTTTTAAGGGTGGAGAACTTGCCTCTGCAGAAGCTCGGTGTTTCAAAGGCGAAACTATTGGCGCGTCTTCTTCTTTCTCCTCCCGAAAGGTGCTAGATCCTTCTGAGGTCCTATCCCCTGACGATACATAACCCTGAAGACGCTTTAGGATGTCCTCTGTGGCCTCTATCTTCATTCCCACGTTAAAACTCTGTTTCTGGTTGTAGCCCAGAGAAATGTTGTTTCCCGAGGTGTAAAACTTCACGACGGAGTAAAGAATATAGGTCTTAGGATGGACCATGAGGATCATAAAGCCTGCTCCAGTAAATCTAGTATTATAATAATACCATGCACGCGTGCCATCGAGTAAAGTCCCCTCGTAGCTCAAACATGGACTCGGGTTATCCATCATCATTTGACTGTAGCCGAATTGACGTACAAATTTACTCGGCAGATAGGGTTCCAGGAATTCCTAATTATGGTTCTTGTACACAAAATATGATGGGCAGATGGCCTGTAGCCAATGGAAGCCTCCATGCATCAGGCAGCGCCCCTATTCGCCCTTGTCTTCCAGTTCATCTCCCACCTGAAAACATGAGTGGGGGGCGGAATCCTGAAAAAATCATAACTAGTCGGAGTCCTCAGTGCCCATCTGTAAATGGGGATACCATAATGAAGCCATTTCATCCGGCGATAGCTGCGTTTAGAGGCATCCCCGTCCTAACGACCTTCCGCCGTAGCAGGGTCTATCAAGCCTGGGCGGTGCAAAGCTACCCAAGCTATTAAGTAATGATACGAGAGCTCGATCCGAGAAAATTTGCCATCCTCCACCATGCTCTATTATCCTCTTTGAAAGCTCCCGCAAGCCTCGTAGAGTGTTACAAACCATGGCAGGAAGCTGGGCCAGCTTTTGTCCAAAAACTAGCTTTACGACAGGCATAATGAGGTTCCTACTCACAAGACCTACGGATCCAGAACCACCGGGCACTACGGCCATGCGTAGCCATATCACTAAGAAAGCAGCCAGTACCGCCGTTGGGGATAGGGTAGTCAGATTTTTGCAGAAGTAATTATGGACCAAGGAGTTTGGTCTTCCCTCGGAATCTACTGAAGGGCTCGTCTCTCTAGCATCGACCATCAGTTTTTTCAACTTCCATAATAAAATACTCCCTACAAGTAGAAAAGTGGACCTGCTTCGGTCATGCTGGATATTCTGTGAAGATGTACTCCCTCCAGACAGAAGTATGAGGATAAGTCCCCTGAGCATCTTGGCACATGTATACCTGGTGGTGACAGAGCAACTCTTTGTATACCTCCATAATTTTTGGCTATTGAGCTTCCAACCCTATGAACTCCTCGTTGCAAGGAGTATACTCTTCATATGGCATTTTGCCCCAAGGAAGTCTTGAGATCACGTGCATCTCATGAAGAGCCAGCCCCAGCTCTCCCCCGGGAGTATAAAATATCATGTTGTAGTGATTGTACAGCTCCAACAATGCTAGAAACAAATGATGGTTGATCTACATTCCGTACTCAGTGGCCTTTACAGCACGATATAGGCCAACTTCCTTCAGCTCTTTTTCATACTTGTCCAATATCCATATGGTCAAGTTATGCCACTTAGGGTTGGGATGGATCCAGCCTTCATCCCAAAAAGCTTCTTTAGGATATGAGGTTTCCGCCTCAAGAAGACATTAGAAAAAGATAGAAGCCCCATATGGGTGAATGGACGGAGTAAATTCACTAAGCAGATGGTCGAGGCGCAGTATCCGTAAAGTATACGATGGGCCATCACTGATGTACGTGAATGAATCTCTTTTGCTAGAGCGAAAGTCCGATTTGAAATGGCCTGTCAACACGCCTATCTGAGAAAGGGTCAGGTCCCACTCCATACGGCATTTTTTAACAAAATAGAAGAAAACTGAAAGCAGGAGGTGCCAGTCGGTCTCCTTCATCATCAGCTTATCGCCAAAAAGGAATTAGGGCTTCAACATCTTACCCTCAGCATCACATTCAACTGACAGTTTGTCGTGATCCATCATACTTCGAAAATAGGCGTAGTGCTGGAGGTTTATCATAGTCAATCGTCGTTCCGATTGACCTTGGGCAATCCTCTCTTTGGTAGGGTTCACTACCACCTTGTTGAAATTAACGCCTAGTGCACAGACCGATGAGTCAAAGAGGATCTCGTCGAATCAAGGGATGACCAAAGAACTACATACAAAACAAACAAAGTCAAAAAAATATACGAAGTATTTTTCTACAAAAAAGAGGAAAATGTGCAGGCACTGTTAGTAGCCCTGTGCATCAGAGAGCTAAACTCTGCGTAGGCACTGTTTAGTAGCCCTACGCATTAGAAAACTAAACTTCAGCACGGGCTCTATTTTAGTAGCCCTGTATGTCATCAAGCCAACTTCTGCGCATGCACTATATTAGTGGCCCTGCGCATCGGCAAGCAAACATCAGCGCAGGCACTATTCAGTGACTCTGCATGTTAGCTAAAGCGTCATCGCATCTTTCAGACCCTACTTTGAAAAGTAGCACCCATGCGCATCAACGAAAGAAGCATCAGTACATCTTCCCGATGCTACTCCAAAAAGTAGCATCCATGTGTATTAGCAAAATAGGACATCGATGCATGACTCAAAGTATTGCTCACACTCATGCATCGAACCCCTATTTTTGGCCATCTCTGTCAAAGCAAAGACATAAGGGCCTACTCGCGACAGTTTTTTGCACATCTTCATGCGCGTCGGCATCATTGGTCGGAGCATCGTCAAAATCAAAAGCTTCAGTCATCGACCTCTTCTTCTTGGCCCTACTAGTACTCGCAACACCAACCTCAACGTCCTTGGAAACTTTGGGGACTTGTTTTGAGGGCCATAGAAAGAAATTAGGGTTTTTCTCTCTCAAGGAAAAAGAAGAAACTCTCTTTCAAAAAAAAGCTTAGAGGAAAAGACAGAGTAAAAGTTTCTTCTCTCTCCGTAGACCACTATTTATAGAAGGGAATACGTGTCAAAGCAGATGACGTTAAGAGACACTTCGGATAAAGAGAAATATTTTAGGATTCATGCAAAGGTAGAACGAAATCATTTCTGATTTCTTTCTAAAAATGAGGAGTCATTATAATTTAATAAAATAACGACCAAAGGCACTAATTATGATGGGTACTAGAAACTTTCTTAATAATGATAGTCTGTCAGTAATATGCTTCGCACTACCTATGTTACGTGTCATTCATGCTTCTTTTCAAAGTGTTTCGAACTTTATCCAAAGTTTGAAAACTTTGAAGGGGGTCTTGTAGAAGCATGAAAAAGCACAGCATCTATAAAGTGCAGCAAAAGCAACTGCTTACCTCAGAACAGAAAGCACAGAAAGCACAAGTATATAAAGAAGATTCTTTATTTATTAATGATTACACGAGTCTATTACAGATTCTTCATGATTACATATAAAGTTATCTGCTCAGCGTATAAAAGCTCAGCTCAGCGTACAAAAGCGTAGGACACAAAATGTATAGCACACAGAAGTGCATGAGCGAATCACTTCCTTGTCAGAACGAATCACTTCCTTGTCAACGAGCGAATCTCCTAGTAATTTTAGCCAACCAGTGGCTCTTCCAGCATAACGAAGGGTGGGCAATCAACCCAAACTATGTAGTCAACATCTTGACGTCCCGAAGAAGAACCCAGTCAAGATGTTTTTCAGGTCCGAGTCTATCATACCAATTTCTCAAGTGCATCTCGAATCTTTGAAGGAGTTCTTCACTAAGACTACGACTTCTTTGAGCGAAGAGATATGCAACCAACAGTCGACTTATATTCCAAAGGAGAGTCCTATAGCCATCCAAAGCTAAGTCGGGATCGAGCATGATGGTGGAATAAACAATGGCTCCCCGAAAAGTTCCTATTTATAGGCTGTGTATGATCTAACCCGCATGCCAAGTGGCAGTTGGTCAAAGGCTCTAAATTAGTTGAATGAGCCTAGAATTAATCACAATGAATCTCAATCAATGAATTATTTGACTAAGTCTATAGTCACCACTTTTCGAGCCCCACAAAGGGGCAAGAATTAATGAGTCATTGACTCAAAATACCCCCAAAAGCGCAGTGGTTCAGGGCCCCAAAAGCGCAGGGGTTCAGCACTCCAAAAGTGCAGTACCTTGGATACCCAAAAGCGCATCATCCAGAAAACAGTACATCTTTTGAGCCATCACTTCAGCACTGATGGCACATTAAACAAATATCAGAAGACAGCTATTTGACAGCTATCATTTGTCGGTTGTCAAAGCATCAGATGTCATATAGCAGTCGTCAGATGACAGCCAAAAGCATGGCTTCCAACACAAGCTTCAAGAGCATGGCCTCTTTGACGCTCCAAGAAGCGCAGTGCCTCAGAGCCCAAGAAGCGCAATCTCTTCGACGTCTCAGAGCACAACACTCAAATATCCAGAAGCATAGTCTCTTTAGAAGAACAACTTCAAATATCTAGGAGCGCAGCCTTTATGATGTACAACTCCCTCTTAGCGTAGCATTTTTCTACGTGGCTAGTAAGGCAACCATATCTTTTTAAATACAATCAAATCCACTCTGTTTCAACAAAAAAATATCTTTGAGCAGTGTGCACACGCCATGTGTCATTGACTCGGTCATGTTGAAGAACGGGTATGTATCAGCTCATCAGCAGCCCCCACAGTATAGTTATAATAGATTCTCCAGCATTTTTGTGCGCACAACGCTCCTGTGCGCCAAATACCCCTGCACACATCGCATATGTGTTCGCCTATAAATAGAAGAAGTCTTTCTTTATTTAGTATCTTCGACTGCTTCTTGATTGGCATACCTAGATCACCCACTCACAGACATCCAGAGAGTCAGAGCAAGTTGGTCTCATCGTTAGATCATTAACGGAGTAAAGGAACACTACAGTATTCGATCTCCATCATCACACTTTTCCAGAATCAAAATTGTACTTAGATCTCCTATCTAGGAATCTTTTGCAGTCTCTCTCATTTATAATACAAAAGTTGTTCAACTTTTTGTCCATGGCAAATAGTACACTCAGATATCCATGACTTTTACGAATTCTCTACAGAGGCCGAATTGGTGTTTCTCGAAGTACATGTTCGTATGTCTTCTCAAGTCGAAGGACGGAACGTTCGAGACGTTTAAGGACTTTAGGGTTGAAGCTGAATGTATAGCCGGTCGATAACTCAAGAGACTCATAAGTGATTGAGACAAAGACTATTGTTTTCTTGGATTCGCATGGTTATACAATAAGCATGTAATTGGCTGTGAATTGACTGCTCTGTAGTCTCTTTATATACTCTGGTCTGATCAAGGCTGAGAGTGCTATTTTCTTGGATTCGTATCGTTCTGCTATGAACATATAATTGGCTATGAAATGACTACTCTGTAGTATCTCTAATCCAAAAGAGTTTCAGAGAGGAAGATCATGATGTTGTCAAAGATGATGATATCTATAGTACAAATCTTCCAATATGCTTCTGGGGATAGATTGCATGTACGACTTTGTTTATTACTGAATAAAGTACGGTACACATATCTGACGAAGATTCTTATTAACACTAGTTCAAGGTCAGACCTGATTTGAATATCATTCGAGTGTGGGAGTATCTAGTGTATGTGAAGCTTCTGGATATCAAGATTCAGAAGCCAGGGACAAAGACCAAAAAGGTCGTATTTTTGGATAAGTTGTTGAAAGCTGTGGTCGAATATCCTTTGATATTATATTATTGAGTCTTGCGACACAGAATTCTTTAAAAACAAGTTTGCTAGGGACGAGAACATTTTTCTCACAGATGTTCGGAGAACATTATTGGTGTCGAAGAAGCAAGTACTTCCAAAGAAGGAGTAGTCTAGAAGGTGGTTGTCGTTGATGAGACAACACTTGAACTAGTATTCGCTAAGCAGTTAACAAAGTGAGTAAGAAGGTCGAAAGACTTCAGAGATGACTTTATCACGTATCATTTGTTGGCTGATAAGGCGATAAAGACCAGAGACGCTATCTTCTGACAGAAGTGAGTCAATAGTAAGATTGACTCTATTGCATCCAATTACAAGTGGGTGTTAGTTAATTTACTTGAATGAGCTAAACCTATCGAATCTTCGAGAAGAAGAAGACGAAGGCCAAAGGAATTGATGATGAGCTCGAGGCTAGAATGGTTACCAGGATGGTTTGATCAAGAACAGAAGATTGGTGAGATTGACACATATGCTCTAATGGCTAAGATGTTAACTATCATGATGACAATTATCGTGGCTGATATTCATAAGTTGTTCTATCATCAGATGGATGTCTAGACATCATTTTTAGATAAAGAAAAAAAAAGAAAGATTCACATACAACAACCAGATGGATTTGTCATTAAGAGTCTTGAAGACAAAATCAGTAAGTTGGTGAGTTCTATGTACAATTTGAAGTAAGCTCCCAATCTGTGGCTCGAGGAGTTTGACCAGGTTATTAGGTCAAAAGGCTACAAGGTCAACGAGACTCTGTTAATTGTGATTACACGAAGTTCGCTGATGATAGAGGAGTCATTATTTGTCTCTATATGGGCGATATACGGATATGTTACTAGAACAAAGATGTTCCTTACGTCCAGATTCAGTATGAAGGACATAGGAGATACTGATGTCATCCTGGGGATTTAAATATTCTGGACGGGAGTTAAGCTTGCTCTGTCACAAGCTCACTATGTAGAAAGTTGCTCATACGCTATGGATATACATTTAATAAGGAAACTATTTAAAAATACGTTTAGAGCTTAATAGATATTTGAAACCCATTTAAGTAATATCTATAATTTTTATCAAATATATTAAAATACTTTATATATAAATTAAAATACTTATCTATATTTTTGAAAATATATATAAGCCCAAAATCAAAGGCTAGTATAGCAAAATAAATCTGAAATGAATAACCTAATTGGCTCACGTCCAAGGCCCAATATAATGATATAATAATAGTAGAAAGTTGCTCACATCGACGACAAGGATGAAGAGGCTATGCAGTGCCTTAGTGTCTCCGTGCTGGATTAGAGAGGAGGATGGGGGTCGGGGAGGAGGACATGACAGGAAGGAGGATGGGCCATCGGAGAGGAGGGGGTCAGTTATGGTGGAGGAGGATGGGGGCCGGGTTGGAGAACAAGATTTAGAGGAAATAAAATTGGAAACAAAAGGTTAGTCGTTTGGCGGCTAGTTTAACATTTTGTAGCAACGGAAGCTATCCATTGCTAACTCATCGCAAGGTAAATTCTGATGCCTTAGCGACGAACCAGCAACAAAAATTCGGTCATGTGTCTCATGGCTACACAGTCGTTGCTGGGCGGGCAGCGATGGATTTGTGTTCCGTCGTTGTTGTCGGTCGTTATTTTATAATATTTTTGTAATGAGTTAAATTACTTAACCTAACAAATAATACATAGTAATTACCGAGAGTAATAAATAGGTAATACAAATAATTAAAACTATATACTTAAGAAATTATACAAATAAATGATTTATAATTAAAAAATAAAAAATAAATAAAAAAATAAATATAAAAGAAAATGAAATTAAATGAAAAGAAAAAAAGAGAAAAGGAAAACAGAAAATTAACATAACACTTCTCATCTCCTTCAAAGCCCAAGCCTGCCCTGCTCAAAAAGAGGAACCAAATAGCCTTCTTCGAATAAAAATAAAAAAACATCCAGAAATTCAAATATATGGAATTTGAATGAGATCTGAAATCTTAACGAACTTTTAAATTCAAACAAAAATCTCATCATTTAAGCAAGATAAGGATTCAAATCAAAATTGTATATATTTAGTTGAGCCCTTTATTATCGACACCTTTCCTATCCTTACCATCCTCGAGAGCCCCAGAGTCCCTCCGACCGATCCTGACCCATTCGCGTATAGTTTTTGACCCTACCCGACTGTCCCTGACCACTTAGAAACCCACAGCCGACGTCCCATGCTACACGGTCGGTCATAGACACTCGACTTTGACGCCACTGGCCGCAAATGGTGCATAAAAACTCGTCGCCTCACCACCAACTCAAACGACCCTTCGCAGTCCTTCCTGATGTCTGTATGTGCCACACCACATCCCCGACCACCGGCGTGCACTATACAGAGAGATTTGCACTTTGGAGACAGTGAGTTTGGAATTTTTTTAAAGGTTTTTTGACCCAACTAAACTCTGCGTACGATCGAAAAAATTGTAAATCGATTCCTTAGGTGCGTAGCACAACAATCCTAGTTAATCCCTATCAAATTTATTATCTAATTTGAATAATTAATAGGTTAAATCGACATGTAAAGAAGAATTCCTAAAATTTATTTTTTATATAAATTTTTATCAATCGAGGGTCGTCGCAAAAAACTACACTTCTCCAACTTGAACCGCTTGCACTGTAGCGATTCCCTGACGTGTGAGATTCAACGAAAGTTAAATTTGTTATGTGCAATAAATTTGACCTGTATCCATCAAAAAAAATTCGTGTCGAGAAACTTGGAAATTTTGTAATTATTTTGTGTACGCTCGTCGTATCGCGGCGAGACTTGCGTCGATGGACTCGCAGCATCTGGTTTGTCAATGACCCAAGTTTTGTCTAATTTTTAGGGACATTTTTGTGTTCATCTCACTGAAATTCAATTTTGGAAGCTCCGTTGAGACTGTATCATTATTTTGTTTAACGTATAACTTGTCCCGTTTGCCGACCAAAATTGACCTAAGTTTGACATAAACTGGTCTCATCTCGCCTTACACACGAACCCCATTTGACCATGAAACCACTTATTTTTGCCATGTATCTAAATTAGACTTATGGATAGTAATTTTAAGTATATCACCCATTTCAGATGCATTATTGATGTTCATTTTAGCATCCGATTATGTCTGTTCATACTACTTTTTCTACCACTATTTATTTATCGAGTTTGCAGCCAAATATTCATCAAATCTCCACCCAAATTCTAGACAAGTATACCTTATCATTATTTACTATTTATTTCATATTATGTTGCATGTTCTATTTATGTTATTTTATTGCTTCCTTTATCACATGACATATTTTGCACGTCTAAGAAAGACTTGGATGCGATCGACGATGACTTCGATTCGTGTCTTTTTATATATATGCATCATCCCTAGTTTTTAGTAGACTAACATCTATTTGTGCAATATTTTCATCTCTCCTATGGCCTTGACACACATAAGACACGGTATATGACATTCATGATATGGCACAGACTATCTTACTTGACGGATCATCGATACTTACAGAACGTGTGATGGATAGAACATAACTGCTATTATTAGTGTGTTGGTAGCCATATTAGTACAAACTTGACATATTGTGCATACGACTCAATCAGTCTCATGGGGATTGGGAGGACAATCACTAGGCATAGGGCTACTATTTACTTTTACTTGATGGTTGTTAGTGACTCGGATGAGCACTACTTGTTGCTTGTGAACCTTTTATTATTTTCAGATAGCCCCTGCATACGAACATTGTCCTAAACTGCATTCACATACATGATTAGATCACCCTTTGCATATTTATATTTAGTATTTAGTATCTGGATGTTTTTATATCTTGCTACATATCTCTGAGGACTTGATTTCCTTTTATGTTAGTTGAGAAGACATGTGTAGATTATTCTAGAAGAACGTGGTTGGTTGTATTCTCATCTTCAGGTATGGTTGACCATTCATAGTTATGATTTCATCTCGTTCCTCTATTCAACTATGTTAGCTTAGTATTTACAAACTATATTCCTTTTCTTGAGCTTGTTCAAGCATGTGTATTATAGGCGGTCGAATGTAGTATATATTGTCCTCTTAATATTCATTATTTATGTGGAATGAGATATAGTTGACATGTTATTCTAGATAGATAGATCCGACCTTGGATAACTTATACGTATTCAATCTGGACGGGAGTCCACATGATACATAGTTGGCCAATGCCACGTATTCTAGTCCTAGGTATTTTGGGATTGGGGTATGAAATCTTTCCAAAATTTCTTTCAAGAAGGATATTGCATGTGAGGAATGTGAAAAGAGTAAGTAAACTAGTTGTAACGTCCGTATTCGGAATACGTATTTTAATTAGGCTTATATGTATTTCGGACCTGTATTTTATTTTTTCAGATTCTGGCCTGTAATTGTATTTTGGCTTAACTTGCGGATTTTGCTTTTCTCGTAAAATGGGTTTTTGGACCTGGCGTGGTTTTATTTTATGGAGAAGGAATTGGTTTGGTTTGGTTTAGTATGCATTGGACCACACTTAGCTAACCTCCACCCTCAACACAACATACCCTCCCTCATTAAAATCCCACCTAACTTTCTCTCTCCTCATAACTTCCATTAATTTTTTCATCTACTTCTTCCTTCCTCCACACAACACCCAACCTCCATAGGCAAGTGCACCTTGCCACCAAATAAGCACCCCATTTTATTTGTCTATTAGCTAGATTAGGCCATAGTGAACAACAATAGAACTTGGCATTTTATGATTTGGAGCTTCCATTTTGCTAGATCTAAGTTTTAACCATTTTCAGATTTTCTTAGTTTTGATCTATTAAACTTAGATTTTTCCTTGTTTTGAGGCTTCCATGTGGAAGAGAATTCAATTTTACACAAGTTAGAACTTTGAAAATCCAAATTTGGTTTTGTTTTGGCTAAGTTATGAGGATTGGAAATTTGGAGTTCTTGGGGTCTTCCTCTCGGCTTGGTGGAGAAGATGACCCTCGGCCAACGCTCTTTAGCGCAAGGCCGAATTGTGCTAACTCCTCGGCCAGCACTTTGTGCTGGGATGACCCACGCTGGCGCTATTTAGCTCCAGTGCCTTCCTTCCATTGACGCACTTGACCGTTGCGCAGGTCGCTCCCAAGCGCCTCTTTCCCAGCGCAACCCGCTCTCAGCACAAGCCGACCCTAGCGCAACCCAACCTCGGCGTAGTTCATTCCCCTGTGCAGTCCATTTCCCCAGCGCAATCTAATTTCCACTGCAACCCAATTCCTGCGCAGCTCACATCCTGCGCAGCTCACTCCCTGCGCGGCTTGGCTCCAGCGCAACCCGTCCCTAGCGCAGCTTGACCCAGCGCAACCCGCTCTCAGCGCAAGCCGACCCTAGCGCAACCCAACCTTGGCGCAGTTCATTCCCCTGCGCAGTCCATTTCCTCCAGCGCAATCTGATTCCCAGCGCAACCTGTTGCTCATGGTGATTTGGTTTTATTTCCTTAGACTTGGCTACTCTTTTATGGATTAGAGTTTTGAGATCTTGTTCCACACAACACGACTGTCTCGACCCAACACGAACTGGCACGGTTTTTGGTGTTTTACTTATGACTAGTACGGTTTTCGTGAATTTTGTGATTTATGATCCTAGTGCTTTCTGATCTTCTTAGTGACCCGATGGGGTGCGCTCTTAACTTGTGACCCGTGATTCATAATTAATCTTGGTACTGGATAACTTGATAGTGGCCTGTGGCGGCGCACTCCTGACTTGTAACTTGTAACCTGTAACTTGTAACTTGACTTGACTTGATGCTGTTACGATGGCTAACTTGACCCATATAATAAACTCTGACTCCGTGGGTGTTCATTCTTGTTGCTTTGTGCAATCCACTTGTCTTGCCCTGTCTTGCATCATGTCTAGGACGTGACTCCCTGGTTACCACGGTCAGGGATTCACACTGAATATGGATTAGGCTAATGACTAGATCAAACTATAGTTTATGGAGAATTCCAGTCACAGGCGATCTCGTTATCTGGGCGTTTTAAATGGACTTGTAGCCTGCCGACGAGTAGGGCACATTTTCAGCACACTGTCATGTGTTGCACCCTCTAAGTCACCTAAGGGTATATCGTCTCCTGGGCGATGTACCCAACCATACTCTCGACCCGCGGAAGGATAACTGGATAGTCTGCAGGGCTTGGGACTGGAAATCTCTCATTTGCATCTTGTTAGAAATTAGGCTTGTGATAACCCTAGTTAGTTAAGTAGTAAGCCATAGTATTTGTACGGCCGCTTGTGAATGGATGGTGTCCAGCCTTGTCTAAGTCTCGTCTAGTTCCAGTACTTGGTACTCCTGAACATGATTGTTTTACTTATCTTTAACAATAAATGGGTAGAGACAAAGTGCTATTCAGGCGAAGGGTTACAACCCCGGTCCTTGCTTGGTTTAAGGGTTGTAACCTGGCTCCCGGAATGGTTCCACGTCCCTAGTCGTTTATTGTCCTATTGCACTCTTTATTACTTGTACTTTTCTTCTATTTTCTTATGTTATGATATGCTGGCTTTTGTTCTTATTTCGTGGCCTCCTTGTGGCACTTGCTCTTTCTGGGGTTTGACCCAGCTGGTTTTGTGTGGCCAGATTTCGGAGCAGCACCCGAGGATCTACCGAACCTCCAGTCCAATGGTGGCGACTAGAAGGAACCCGGGCTACGAGTGGGTTTTCCATTTTGTTTCACTCACTATGTTGTAAAATTATTCTTTTGAGACGTTTAGCCGACGAGCACCTGTTAGCTCGATGCATATTTACTTACTGTCTGCCTACGGGCTGTAAACATGATTAACAAATCCTAGGGTTGATCATGTATGACTTAACTCTTGCTAGTCCTCGCATTTTGTATGACTAGCTTCATGATCAGCTGAATATGTAATATTTGGGACGCCTTTTATTGTATATTTGGTGATCTAACATCTTGTAACTATATTACTTGCTTGAGATTGAGACAATATACTTGACCTTAAGAGACTGTTGGCTTGTAGTAAACCCTCATATCTAGACAGCCGTGATCGTATAGCGAGGTGGATTCCATTTTAATATACGTAGCTGGCTATGTACGCCCCCGCTCTCCAGTATTCTGGTTCTGGGGCGTGACACCAATTCTTCCTTCAAGTCTACTAATTTGGTGAGCACTACTAGTCCCCTATAACTTATACATATAGATTTATTTGGTCCTAGTATAGTAGCTAGTCTTGGAGTATAATTGTAAATGTTTTGGTTTTGGTGGATAAATTTTTGAGATTTACTAAGTGATTTTTCTTGCTACCAAACATCATGAACTTGTCAATTTTTGTATAAAAAAATATCAACATGAAAAAGGATTTATGATCAACAAATTTAGGAGTAATCATGGAGGTGAATTTGATAATTGAAATTTTATGTCATTTTGTGCTAGTAATGGTTTTCTCCATGATTTCGCTTATCCAAGGATCTCGTAACAAAATGATTGTGGAGAGGAAAAATAGGACTCAAGGTGGTATTGCTAGTCATGATAAATTAATATAAATTTTCTCAATATTTTTGGACGAAAGCCGTCAACACGACTGTAGGTCCTAAAAATCAAGTTGCACTCATCAACAAAGTCTTGAAAATCAAATTATACATCCATCAAGTGAACTGCGCAGAAGACAGATTACGCAACAATTCGATTGCGCAGGCTGAATTGTGCACTCATCCATGTGCGCATGCTGACGTGGCCTCGTCATCATTACTTGACAGAGAATCAGATCATCTGACAGCTGACAGCACGGAGAACGAGGAAACTGTTCGTTTATCGTACAGCACAGCGCTCGAGGACAGCTGTACATACAGCACAATCTGCCTACAGCGCAGTCCATCCCAACGTGGTCCATTCCTGTACAATTCGAAGCCAGCGCAATTCAGTTGGCGCACTCCATCAATACAACTGATAAAAGTATACGTGGCCTTCATGCCATCAATGACTCATTACGTGGTAACCGTCTGTACACGATCATGCGCATTTCAATAAAATAATGCCATGTGTCCAATACAGTTGGCCCATGATTAAGTAACTGCTAGCACAGTCTGATGTCCGCGCGGTCCAATGCAGCGCAATCCAGCTTGCGCAGTCCAGAATAACTAAAAAGTAGTTATTTCCAGAACTCTATAAATAGAGTTTCAAGTCCTTCCTAGGGAGGATCATACATACACACAGAGATCAGAGATCATCACCAGAGATCAGGAGTTCTTGCCAAAGTGCTGCTGCAATCTTCAGAGACTATCGTCTTCAAAGTTCACATCGTCCAAGGTATAAAGCGATCGTCTTCAGATCAGATTCCTATAGTTGTACTTTCACAGAATTCTTGTAATCTTCTTTACAAAGTTTGTTGAAATAAAGATCAACTTTTGTTTTTGCAAACAAAATGGCGACTCTGCTGGGGATGACTTTCTCCTCCGACGAGGAAGTGACAACTCAATGTGACGTTGCGTCTATCGGAAAAATGCAGAAGACGCTGGTTGTAAAGGTCAACCAGACGGCCTACGAAGCCATGATCAACTCCAAGACCACCCCTCGCACTGCGACAACTTCTGCCACAAGCAAAGTATGCCCAGTGTGGGTCCCCAAGACTGCTGCGCAGTCTGTTTATTCTGCCACCAAGACTGCTGTGCAGTCTAAAGTCTCTGCTATTAAGACTGTTGCACAGTCTGTTGTTTCTGCTGTTGCACAATCTGCCTCTACTACTCATGCGCAGTCTGCTGTTGCCAATACACAAACTACTTCATATGCTGCTCTGTCAAAGTGCAAGACTCCTATTTCTTTGGCACAGTTGGCTGCAACTCTGCCTGCACAATCCACTACTCCAGCAACCAGAGTACAACACAAACACTCTGGCAACAAGACTCCTGCTGTGCAAGCCACTCTAACTGAGGCCAGAAGACATTCTGCCAGAACTCCTCATGCACAATCTGCCAGTGCGCCATCAACCCATGCGCAAACTGTGCCTGCACAATCCAAGAGAGACAGCCCTTTGGCTAATCTCTCCTCTTCTCACAACAAGAGGAAAAGCTCTGCTCCTCTTCTCAAGCATCCTGTTGCTCCTGTGCAATCCACAGGGGGTAGTCTTTTGGCTATTCCTCCTTCTTCCCAGAATAAAGGAAAAGGCCCATTGGTCTTTTCTCAAACTTCCTCGTCCCATGACTTGGAAGACAACAGAGGGAAACGCTCTTTAGCTAACCCTTCTTTACAAAATAAAGGAAAAGGCCCTTTGGTCTTTTCTCAGTCTTCCTCGATTTTTACCGTAGAAGATCAATCTGAACGTGCTCCGGCACCAGTCAGTAGAAGAACTCTTTCTAACAAGGGTTCTTCTTCTCTCCTTGCTAAAGGAAAGTGTACTGATCAGAGAGGTATTCTGCCTACTCCGGTAGCAGAGTTTTAAGATCTCCCAACTCTTCAGATATCCCGTTCAAGATAGGGAAAATTGTTAGTGTCTCAGACAGAAACCCCTGGGGGTGAGTTTGCTTATCTAAGAACTTATCTCAATCGACCAACTTCGGTGAAACGCAAACAGCCAATGCCGAAGACCAACCAGCATCAGAAGAAAACCTCCAGGATCAAAAATCCGGACACCTATGCCAATGAAATGAGTACTTCCCTGTACACTCAGGGGACAAAACATTTGAAGAATCGGAACCATGTTTCGAATATTGTCAAAGAACATATCCCTCGAACTTCTTATCGTCCCGTTGCTGTTCCCGATCTCCGAGAACACCTCAAGCAAAAACGGAACAATATCTCAACATCCCCAGTGCAAACACTTGGACACCATTGCAATCACAAGGTTGTCATCAAGTGTTGTTGTCAGACAACAAGACGATCTGTCTTCGATCGTTTGAACTTTTCAAATTCTGAACCCATGTCAGAAGATGAAGACGAGGTTTTGTACGCTTCTGTCAACATGACTTCCAGAGACACTGGGGGTAGGAAGTGCTCCAAGCACGGCAAGCCTCGCAAGCCAAGTCAGCGGTATTTGGATTTACTCCAAGAATCCTCTGAAGGAGTATTCTAACATACCCGATCCCGAAGCCGAGACACAATCGGTCAAAGGAATCTTCAAGATCCTTCCGGTCATCTTCCTCTTTCTTACTCAGGAGATGATTCTTTCTCCGACTACGATGCATACAGTAAAATTTCGGAACAGACAGTGTCCTCCACTGTTTCCAGAGAAGTGACAGCTTATGTTGTCACTGACGATCCCGATGCTTCCAGTTCGGCTAGTCAAGAACAACGAATAGCTGCGCTAGAAGACAAGCTGAAGACCATGGCTGAAATGGTTGCAAGTATGCATTCCATCATTGTAGCCCAGCATACAGTACCACCGACCGTACCTCCTACAAATCCTAAAATCATAGCATCATCGGTGCCTGTCAATGCAGGACTGGGGGTAGCATCTCTTCCAGTACCTCCTGTACAGGTCCAACCTACACCCAGTCAATCAGGTGCTGGAGGTAGTGCTTATCACGCTGTTCCTCCCCCTAACACTGTGACTCAGCCTGCTCCTTCTATATCAGTGGAAGATGCCAATGAAGCTGTCAAGCTCCTGCGCACTCAGTTCGAGGCCTTCAAGGAAAAGGACAACTTGCAGAGGTTGGAGATCAAGCAACCTTACCCAGTTGAATAGAAGGAAGTCCCATTTCTCCCTAAGTATAAAATCCCAACAATCTCGCTGTTCGATGGCAGCACTTATCCCAGTCAGTTCATTAACTACTTTGAGGTTATGACTGTCCAACTTCAACCAAATGACGCTCTTCTTACCAGAGTATTCGTCGGCTGTTTAGCCGACGTAGCATTCGATTGGTACAGAAGCTTGCCCGATGGTTGTATCACCTCCTTCTCTGGATTAAAGCAAATCTTCTTAGAATGATTCTATGAGGGGATTAATGACATGACCATGTCAGCCCTCAATAAAATCAAACAAAGACACAATGAAACTGCTGAGAGTTTTATTGAAAGGTTCCGCCGGGAAGCTTTGAAAATGCCTCCTGGAACTCCAGCCGCTGTCACCATAGACACCTGCAAGGCAAATCTTTTGCCTATCATCAGCATGTGGACGGGGTCTACTCAGTTTCAAGACTGGCCATCCTTCATTGTCAACGCTAAAGCAGCTGAAGTTAGCGTCGACAAATTCAAGCAACTAGGGGTACAAATGTCTAACCCCGACCGGGATGAACATCAAACATCGGGTGATGGCAATCGCCAGAACAACCGCAAAGGAAATAAAACTTTGAATATCAACTTGACGAATAAGAACAAAGAATCTCTGGTGGTCAACGTAGCTCCCCCTACATTAACTTCTACTCCTTCAGTACCTCCACCAAGAGAACCTCGTCCGAAAGTAGAGTACTCTTTTGACGAGAATGACACAGTGAGCATCTTTGATTGCTTGATCAAAAGCAATAAGCTCCAGCTCCCAGATCCCAAGAAGCCCGATGAAGTCAGTAAGACTGATCATCCTAAGTACTGTGTCTATTACAGGTTCATTGGGCATCCCACTCGAGCATGTTATGTGCTCAAAGGCAAAATTCAGGAGCTGGTCAACGCTGGTGTTGTCACTCTGCAGCAAGACGAGAAGACTGTTACCGCAAACATGGTCTCAGTTCAATTCGGTGACTTCCCGCCCCAAATGGTACAGCATGGTGTCATTCCTATCCCCAAAGCCACTCTTGAGATCGAGAATCTCCCTCCTCCACGAAGTGAAGGTCTTGTCCTCTTGTCTCTTGACAATGGCGAGATTATGTGGATCCATCCGGATTTAGCCTTGGAGTTCGAACTTTCCTCTTCCTCCAAGAAGAAAGACCACTCCAAGGGCAAGACAAAGACTTGCAATATGGTGTCTTTTGACCCCATAGTTGACGAGGAAATCCTGCTGGGCACCAGATCAGGGAAAGCTTATCTAAAAGATTACCCCAAAGCTCAAGAGAATCCTGCTTCTTCTTTTGAGCCTGCTACGGTGCAGCCTGCTTCCACTGAGGATATTCCTACTGCATCTTCACCGGTTATAGAGTCTACTCCTCCCAAGCCGACAGTTGCGTACAAAGGCAAACAGCAAGTCCGCTTCGACAAACCTTTAAAGAAGTCATCTCCTTCCGGACTTGAGAAGCCTTACAACTTTGATATTTTGGCTCTGTTAGCCAATACATCGGCCCGGCTGTCAATCTTCGAGCTTTTGCGCCTTTCTAAAGAGACCCAGAAAACTCTGAGTGAGGCTCTCATGCATGCAGAAACCTGTCTAGCCCTGCTAAAGAAGCCGAAAGCAGAACCAGTCTCTTGCCTCCATTGTAATAGTCTGTTGGAGTTAATTCCAAACATAACTTTCACACATGATGACATGCTGATGGAAGACAACATGCACGACCGTCCTCTCTACTATACAGGATACGTCGACTCAATGAAAGTCGATCGTATTCTGATAGATCCAGGGTCTGCTCTCAGCATCATGCCGAAGATAATGTAGGATGCGCTGAAGATCCCTGTGCATAGTCTTTCCAGTACAATCACCACTATTCTCGGGTTCAACCAGGGAATGAGTGAGCCTCTGGGCAAGATTTGCCTAAAACTCCAAATAGGCAATCTTTGCACAAAGGTGACCTTCTACATCATTGACAATCATGGTTGTTCTTACAATGCTTTGTTGGGGAGACCATTTTTGTATGAACATAACATTATTCCTTCGACTCTCCATTAATGTTTCAAATATGTCGATGACAATGGAGAGGTGCAAAAGGAGGTCGCTGATCTCTATCCTTTCAAAGGCGTCGAAGCATACTGCAACGATGCTCGTATGTACAAGGATGAATTCATAAAGGTTGTCCTGTCCCTGGACACTAAAGAAGAGCAAGAAACAATGCCTAATGACACCCTCATCATACTTGTCAAATGGGCGTGTTTCTCGTCCTCAGTCTTCTAAGCCACTGGCTATTCACTTGCCAGTCCAGCAGCAACCAACTGATGATGATCAGGATCAAATGGAGCTCACCTCTTCTGAGCCACTTGTTATTGACTTACGTCGTAACAAGGAAAAAAGGCAGCTTACTTCTTCTGAGCCACTTGTTATTGATTTATCTCATAACAAGGATAAAAGGGAGCTCACCTCCACTGAGCCGCTTGTTATCGACCTTCGTCATAATAAAGCCAATCCTCCTCCACGTTCTTCTTCTCCCCCTCTTGTAATCAATTTGACCAAGCCTGCTAAGGCTAAAGGTCCTGCTGTAAATACAAATGTAAAAATCAATGAAAAAGCATCTACTTTCTAGTATACGGATGTCAGTTATCATGCTAAGTGCTATTTGGATATGTTAGATAGCTTTCAGTCATTTATAATGGGAGTTATACAGTCTCTTCAAACAGAAGTCTCATTCGAACACCCAAAGGATTCATATCGTATTGTTCCTGCTCGTAAGAAAGGCGAGAGTCTAATACTTTTTAGCAAATGACCGGAAGAACAATTCAGCTATACGGATGATAGCAAAAGTAACGACACGGGCCATCTTCAACTCCGTCGTTACAGTCAACAATCAAAAGACATCATCCGAAAGATGGGTTATGACTTCAAGAGTGGCCTCAACTACGGTAAAGGAAGAAGAACTCCTATCCGTACGGCTGTTCCGAAAGGAAAGTCAGAGATGTACTACAGCAGGACTAAAAGAGGTCTCGGATATGCATCACCTCCGGTATTATCCCCAGCAGCTTCTGAATCCGATAGTGAGGAGCGCTCTAACTCTTCTGATTCCAGATCATGGGATTCTGACACCAGCATCGGTCAAGTTCATCGATTGACTTATCTTCTAACATGGTCTTCGTTGAACTTCCAGAAGGCTATGACGAGGATATTGAAGAAAATCCCAAAACAGATCCTTGGGCTCAACGAATGGATACCCAATGGGAACTCCAATTTGAACAAAGGGAACCTCCTACTGAAGATCAATTAGTTCAAATTGATGTAGGAGAGAGCGGGTCACTTCGTCCAATATTCATCAGCAAAAACCTTCCAGAGACAGATAAGCAGGAATTAATTCTTCTTATTCAAGAATACATAGACGTCTTTGCCTGGAGCTATGAAGACATGCCAGGTCTAGATCCTAAAGATGCCACTCACAAACTAAACATCCTGTCTAATACAAAACCGGTTAAACAGCAACAACGGCGTTTCAAGCCAGAAATGATGGACGCAATCGACGATGAAGTCAAGAAGCTCATCGCTTGTGGCTTTATCCGAGAAGAACAGCATCCTGATTGGGTAGGCAATGTCGTCCCAGTTCTAAAGAAAATCGGCAAGTTCGAGTCGGCTTCGACTTTTGGGATCTTAATGAAGCATGTCCAAAAGATGAATTTCCTCTCCCTATCACGGATGTCATGATCGATAACACCTGTGGGTTCGAAAGAATATCTTTCATGGACGGCTTTTCTGGATACAATCAGATTCGGAGGAATCCTGAAGATGAAAAACATACTTCTTTCCGCACTCCTCGCGGAGTCTAGTGCTATACTGTAATGCCATTTGGTCTCAAGAACGCTGGTGCAACATACCAACGAGCTATGAGTACCATCTTTTGAGATCATCTGCGCAAGACTGTCGAATTCTACGTCGACGATATTGTTGTCAAAAGTCGTCTAAAGGAAGATCACATCCAAGACTTGAGAACTATCTTCAATCTTATGCGCCAACATCAACTCAAAATGAATCCCACCAAGTCATTCTTGGGTGTCTCTAGTGGCAAATTTCTTGGCTTCGTCATTACCTCTAAGGGTATACACGTGGATCCCAAGAAGATCAAAGCCATTCAAGAGATGCGTCCTCCACGCAACCTAAAAGAGATACGATAATTCCAAGGTCGACTTGCGTACATCAGGAGATTCATTTCGAATCTGTCTGGACGCTGCAGACCATTCACTCAACTAATGAAGAAGGGTGTATCTTTCGTTTGGACCGAAGAATGTCAACGAGCATTTGACGACATAAAGCGGTATCTCCTGAATCCACCAGTCTTGGTACCACCAATCTCTGGCATACCATTTTTAATATATGTCCGTGCTATAGACCATTCATTGGGTACTTTACTTGCCCAAAAGAACAAAGAAGGCCATGAACAAGCTATCTACTATCTCAGTCGTACTATGATTGGTGCTGAACACCGTTATAGTCCGGTCGAAAAAGAATGCCTAGCTCTTATATTTGCTGTTCAAAAGACTCGGCATTACATCATTGGCCAAACTATTCATGTCATATCCCGAGTTAATCCTCTTCGGGTACTGATGAAGAAGCCTAGCACACTCAATTCTCGGCTGGCTACATGGGCCATTCTGCTAGCCCAATATGACATGGTATATGTTCTTCAAAAGTCAGTCAAAAGTCAAGCACTGGCGGATTTCTTAGCAGCTCATCCTGTTCCAGAGACGTCCAAACTCTATGACGAAATACCAGACGAGACTTTGGAATTTAATACAATCTTCGAAGAATTTCCTACTTGGCGTCTATTCTTTGACGGTGCATCCAGGATTGGACCCAATGGTGCCATTGTTGCAGGAGTTGGAGTTGTCCTTGTTACTCCAGACGGGTCAGCTATCCAAAGAGCATACTCCCTAGATGAGCCTTGCTCTAATAACGTGGCAGAGTACAATGCTCTACTCATTGGCCTTCAGCTAGCCAAATAACTTGACGTCGAGTATCTTGAAGTTTATGGTGACTCCAAGCTGGTTGTTAACCAAGTTAGAGGGACTTATAAAGTTCGCCATCAAGATCTAGTACCTTACTTTGAAGCGGCAATCAACATGGCTACATCATTTAAAGCATTCTTCATTGAATATGTACGACGAGCTTGCAATACTGAAGCAGATGCTTTGGCCAATCTTGCAGCAGTCTTAGCCATCCCTATCAAAAGACAGCAGGTGGTGGTCATCTCTAATCGGGAATTGTTCTGCGTTGAAAACAATCGTAATATTGAGTTCAGTAATCTTACTGAAGTCAACATCATCAGTGAAGATTGGAGAGCTCCCTTCATCGACTTCATGGTCCATGACATACTTCCTGAAGATCCCAAGGAAGCTACGAGTATTCGTCGGCGGTCTCTACGATTCTACTACAATCAGACCACCAAAACTCTCTATCGGCAGACTTATGACGGCCTACTCTTGCGCTGTCTTGCTGGTGATGAAGCGAAGCAAGTATTACGTGAAGCTTATGATGGTGTCTGCGGAGCACATCAACCCGGCCCTAAACTACAGGATCGCATCCGACGCATGGGTTACTACTGGCCCTCTATGGTATCTGATGCCATCGAATATGCGAGGAAATGTCGAGCTTGTCAAATCTATGCAGATTTCATTCATCAACCATCAAAATTCCTTCATCCTACTGCTGCTTCCTGGCCTTTTGAATCTTGGGGCATGGACATCATTGGTCCCATCAATCCTCCTTCTTCTAGAGGATATCGGTTTATACTGGCAATTACCGACTACTTCTCCAAATAGGCTGAAGCTATACCATTGGCTGAAGTCAAGACCAGTAGCATCATCAATTTTGTCAAACACTATGTCATCTATCGATTTGGTGTACCTCGACGAATTATCCACGACAATGGACCTCAGTTCATCAGCCAAAAGTTCACAAGATTTTGTGACGATCATCGGATTGACAATATCGCTTTGACAGCCTACAATCCTGCTGCTAACGACTTAGCTGAAGCTTTTAACAAGACTATCATCAAGCTCATCAAGAAGTTTGTATCTACTAACAAATAAAACTGGAGTGAAAAGCTTGGAGAATGTCTTTGGGCCTACCTTACTACGGTCCGCAACCCTACAGGTTGTACACCCTTCTCTTTGGTGTACGGCTGTGAAGCAGTTCTACCTCTAGAACTCCAAATTCCGTCTTTGAGGATTGCTATCGCCAAGGAACTCACGACAGAGAACAACGATCTTCTTCGACTTCAAGAGTTAGAAGTGCTCGATGAGAAGCGGCTATTGGCTCAACAGCATATTGAGTTATACCAAGCCCACATCTCAAAGAATTTCAACCGCAAAGTTAAGGTCAGAGCCTTTCAAAAATGAGAGCTCGTTTTGACCGTCAGACGTCCTTTGACTATGACTCACTCAAGCAAAGGCAAGTTCGATGCGAAGTGGGAAGGACCATATATTGTAAGCATAGTCTTCTCAAATGGAGCCTACCAACTCACAGAGCTAGACGGTCGAGTTGCAATGATGCCTATCAATGGCAAATTCCTCAAAAAGTATTATGTGTAAATGTAATAGATAGTACATAATATCAAGGAAGGTCACTATCATCCTTCTCAAAATTGGGGCGCTGGCCACTGCCGTCCTTATCAAAGACATGATCAGCAAAAGAGTCGAGAACATTCTTGCTGGAACCCACCAGGAACTTGCAGACAGCCATCCTCATGGCTTCTTCTTCTTCAGTCTTTCCTGGTTCAAGAAGGAAGTCCAAGATGTCTTTCGGCGGTTTGGGGGCAGATGAACCTTCGCCCGCTGTCATCTGCTTTTGTTGAGCCGGTTCAACTGGATGTTCCTCAGTACCCGCTTTCACCTTCAGGGCGACATCGACCTTCTTGGATGCATCTCCAGACGACATTTTTTTATGTTAAAAAGTGAAAGTGACCATCCTATCTAATTTTTTGTTCTATTTATAGACAGAGGGTCGTAAGACTATGAAGCAACACATTCATCTGACGGTTCATCCGTTCATCACATTCATCCGACTGTTCGCCCGTTCATTACTTTTATTTGACGGTTCGTCCGTTCATCATATCCTTCCGACGGTTCGCCTGTTCATTATCCGACGGTTTCCCGTTCATTCATCACATTCATTTGACGGTTCATCCGTTCATTCATCACATTTCATTTGACGGTTCATCCGTTCATTCATTACATTCATCTGACGGCTCGTCCGTTCATTACATTTATTTGACGGTTTGTCACATTCATCCCGACAATTCATTTTGTTCATTTACCTTGACGAATTATCCTGTTCGTTCTTATCAGCAACTTGTCATCTTTGATTAAGTTGTCTATTGAAATAATGATATTCAATAAATTATATTTGCTACGTCCATATTACCTCTAAGCAGATATAATTGAATATGATTATTTTCCAGAATCAAGAAATATATCATGTCTTTTACCTCTGAATATATTTTCTATCGCTATTATTTATATCGGAATAAGATATGCAACAAATAATAGAGCCACAAAAATGTTTTTTTATTGATCAAAGATGAAAGACGTTATAAAGGCACATATCATGAAAAATAAGAAGATACAAAAGATCCTTCTACTCAGCCAGTGGTGTCATCAAATTGGTCATCTGTTGCTTCAAAATTTGTAGTCGCTCTTCACTAGATTCCATCACTAGTTTTCTAGCTTCTTCCATCCCAGATTTATCATCGAAGGTTGGCAGGGTTACTAGTCCGTGAGTGATTTCAGCTTGGTGAGCTGCAACATATTCATCTCTCTCTTGAGTCAGAATATCAAGTTGTTGAATTACATATTGATGTTGGGTAGCCTCATTTTCCAGAGTTAATTGAGCAGTCTCAGTTCTTCCTGAAGACGGGCAATTTTTGCTTGTAATTCAGCAACTTTCCTTTCTTTCTCTTCAGCAATAGATGCCATTGTTTCTACTTTGGAGTTGTATTCAGCGGACTTGGCAGTGAAAGTATCCAAGAGAACTTGGAAATTAACTTTCTTAATCGCGGCCTCTTGAGACATCCGTTCAAATTCAGCTTGCACCAGAGGCTCTACCTCTCCCTTTCTTAGCTCTTTGTAGCTCTTAACTGAAGTCTCCAACTCATCTAATATATGATCAAGAAAAGTAGCCTGAGCTTCATCACCTTTGCTGCGGATGGCATTAATCAAGTAAGAGGTTGGACCTCTAACTGTAGAAAAATTAGCCTCTTCCTTCTCTATCACCCTATCTATTAAGGGTCCTAAAGAGTTAAAAAAGAAGTTGGTGAAAGAGCTGATGACAAATTGGTTGGTGGCCAAAGCACCAGGAGTAGCAGCGACTCCTGTTAATGATGAAGCAGTAGGACGTTCAGCCACTTGGACGGAAGGCTCTTTAAATAGGGGGCTAAAGTAGAGTTGGTTGCTCCTCCCGGTTGTTCCTCTGCAAAAACAGATAAACTTTATCATTTTGTCTGTCATTTGCAGCTATTGAAAAGATCAAAAGTAAAAGCAGTCTTACCATGGCTTGGTTCAGTGATGATTCGGTTATCTGCTGGCCCAGATTCCAATCTAGCAGAAGTAGCCTCAGACATTACTGCCTGGCTACTTCCTGCCTCGGAGCCACCTGACAAATGATGACTGCTGCTAGCTATCATCGTTACAGGTACTATATCCGTGCACACTGGAGGAGCTGGAGAAGATTCAATTTCTGCATGGATCAAAGATAGAGATGTCAGCTATTAATCTATGAAAAGAAGATTGATAAATTCATTTTTTACCTTTGGGATCAATAGTAGGAGTTTTCTCCAGGGCCACTTCCTCATCTGCAGTCTTTTCGGGAGATACCTGTACCTCAACATCCTTTTCAGGATCTAGGGTGTCATTAGCAGCTTTGGGAGATATATGGACGTCAATGTCCTCTTCAAGATTTTGTGTATCATCAACAGCCTCTGATGATGTACTCTCCTCACTTTTATTATCTTTAGGAGCTTCCTCGCTGGCAGTTGCAGCGGTAGGATCAGCATCTTCTTGTAGACCGAAGTCGCAATCGTTTAATGCTTCAATCATTAAACGATCCTCTTCCTCGCAGATTTTTCCTGGTGTAACAGGAAGTTAAGTAGTTTCTACCGCTGGTGAAGGAGATTGCAAAGCTTCCTGCTCCTCCTCTACAATATCCTCCCTAGGCTCTGCAGCCTCCTCTCTCTGATCAGTCTCGTCCCTCCGTTCTGGACTAGGGGTCTCCTGCCTATGCTCAGAGACAGGAGTGGGATATGACATAGTAATTCCAGCAGCAGCGCTGGCCACCACCGAAGACAGGATCACCTTCTTTCTCTTCCTGAAGGCCAATTTCTTTCGATGAAGAGGTCTTTCGGGACCCTCCACATCTACCACATCAACCCTCTGTGGAAGAGAAGTTGGTGTAGTTGCTTCTTCTCGCTGGGTCGACTCGGCCAGTTGCCGAGACTGCGACCTGGTAGTGACTTTTTCTGATGGGTCCAATAGGAGTTTTTTCTTGGCAACCGGAGAGGAAGGCTCATTAATTCTTCTCTTCCTCTCCCTGACCAGAGACTTAACAACTTTTAAAGAAATTCTCAGTGGTTCATTAACTTCCTCAGGGAAGTTAACTTCCCTTGAGGCTTCCAAGGGATCATCCACTGGTTCATGTTGTTCATCATTTGCTGGAGCCAGCATAGCAGTTGCTCCTTTCTTCAGACGCGTCGCCATCGCGAAGCTATCCACCAGACTGAAATTCTCGGCGAAAGTGTTTACAGCTGTGTAAAACAGTGAATATGTATATAACATTCTAGGGCCATTCTCATTCTTGTTTGGCATCGAGAACACTGTCCTTGTGTCTCGAGCGTTGTAGTAGGCCCATGCTCTGGCACCATCAATCAGGTAACCCTTTCCTTGTAGGCAAGTTATAGTGTTGCCTACATGAAACTGGTCGTAACCAAATTGACGAGCAAAGCGACCCGGCAGATATGGTTCCAGATAGCACTCCTCTTCAAATCTGTACACCAAATACGATGGTCTGATCGCCTTCAGCCAGTCAAAAGCTGCTCGACCCAGCGGTTGCCTCCCAAGGTCAACCAGATTTGTTGCAATGAATTCATAACCAGCTGGATGGGCAAAGCAGTAAAAATTCCATCCTTTTCCAAGGTTCAGGGCGCGTCTGCAGTCCTTCAGACTAATGTACACCCACTTGCTCCGGGAGAATCTCTGAAGAAAGCTACCACCGACTGCTCCCATGTCGGGGTTCATCAAAGATGGATGGTGCAGAAGCAACCATCCGAATAGATAGGTATAAGGCAACTCCAGTCGAGGGAAGTTCCCCTTCTCACCCTTCCATTTGATCATGGAGTCGACATACAGACGAAGACCTGTATTTATTCTACAGGTCATCGCTGAAAGCAAATCCATCCGGTAGCCGAAGACTAATCGGACGGCATCAAAGAGTACACCGCGGTGGAAGCAGTCCACGGCACTTGCTCCGGGCACGACGAATCGACGGAGCCAGTATGTCAGGAATCCCGCCAGCTGGGCTTCTCTTGACATGGACCTGTAGCCCATTCTTATAAAGCTTTCAACAAAATCTCCGGTCTTGAGCGGAGGGTATTGATGTTCATCAGTAACTCTGATATCCATTTTCTTATTCTCTTCCATCAGACTTATTACTTCACTGTGACTGAGGGATTGGAAGAAAGTCGGGTTGCATGTGTCATGATCCTTAGTCTTTTTCTCAATGATATGATTAAGAAAAAGATACGGCAACCACTTTGATGAATAACAGGTGCCAGAAGAGCCGCTCTTGTAGTACATGGAGCATATGTTGTAATGGCACAATAGTTCGTCGAAGACAACCACCATTTTTGCATTTTCCTGACGTAGTCTATCTAACTCGTCGTTTGTGGGAACATACTCCTCATAAGGAAAGTCATAGGTACGAGATGTACTTCATCTCATGGAGGGCTAATCCCATCTCCCCGCAGGGCGTCATGAAGGTCCCTGTCCTATAATTATACCTCTCTGCCAGGGCCAGAAACAGATAAGGGTTTGGGTGGAAGCCATACACGATAGCATATACCGCATGATAAAGCTCGATCTCTTTAAGTTTGTCTTCAAACTGAGCCAATACCAGTTGGCTATGCAGTTCCACCTTCTGTTCTCCGGGTTCACCAGACCGGTCAGCCGAATGTCCTGATCCGGATATCTGCCTTCAGCCTTTGCATACTCATTAGCAAAGATTGGTGTCCTCACAGGCAGCAGTAAATAAGAGTTCTCTGGAGGGATACAGCCTGGCTTCAACCCTCTGAGTAAAGTGCTGTGTCGCTCAGAAGAGCTATAGAACATGTCTCTATTGTTTGGGCCTTTCTTGACACAGATCTTTCCTGTCCTTACATGTTGGAGGGGAGTAATATCCCAATCCATCCTCCTGGGATGGCCTGCATAAGCATATCGTGCTAGAGGGAGGCATCTAGCAATATCCGATAACAGGATCAGTTTCTCCTTCCTTTGGAAAGTTATCTGCTCAACACGGGGTCTTGGTTGAGAACTCTTTTCGATGGCTTCGCCAAATAAGAACATGGGTTTCTTGTGGGTAATGGCATCAGCAGCCTGCAAGGTCTGCCCATTCATCAGACTTAACAAAGTCTCATTGTCCTGAGATACCAAGATAGCTTGGCGGAAGGATGGCAGAGCATATTATGGAAAGAGCACATGGGATAAATCTTCTTTAAATTCTGGCTCAGCAAGGGACCCTGTAAATATTTCATACTCAGGGTCCTCTTTGATGTTAACTGCATCAAACAGAAAAAACAGAATTTAGTACAAGTAAAATCAAAGATTCTGTCAGCAAATTGTGCAAGCAGCAAATTGTGCAAGCATCAGATTGCACAAGTATCAGATTGCACGACTATCAGATTGCGCAACAATAGCTTCTATGTGCAAACTATCCAGTGGTGCCAACTCATCCACTTACGCAAGCCATCAGGTTGTGCTGAATAACTTGCGCAAAGCATCAGTTTGTGCTGGACAGCCTTGCGCAAATCAGCAGACTGCGCTGACTTTTGCCAGCACGTTCTAACCGATTGCACAAGAAAATAGTCTTCATAAAAATGAAGATTATTGGATTTTGTGCAACCGAAACCCTAAACAGGGCGGCACAACGTAACCAAATCTCTAAAAAGAGATCGGTTTAAAAGTGTAGCAATGACGAAGAACCCTAAAAAGGGTTTTCGATCGGATGTCTACCTTGCAGTACTAGATGTGCAACTTCATGTCGAGAAGGGCACGACGCAGCACGAGCCGAAGACTCGGCGGGGCCTTGCCTTTCTCAACGGTAGAGCGCTTTGGAGCCATTAAGATTGATGAAGAAGAAGAAGAGTCGGGAGAGCTCGGGAAATTCTTTCTTTCAGATGATTAGAAGCAAGTAAAGAATGACAGAGAAGAGAAAGAGAACTATTTATAGTTTTCGAGAATGAACAGACTCCTTAAATTGTGCCGAATAAACAGGAGCTAATTCCTTCGATTGTGCAGATAGGTCATCATATGCGCAACTTGATTTTCAAAATCAAAATTCAAAGTATTTCGAAGCTTTGACTATTTTCAAACTTCGAAAACTTTGAAGGGGGTCTTGTAGGTCCTAAAAATCAAGTTGCACCCATCAACAAAGTCTTGAAAATCAAACTATACATCCTTCAAGTGAACTGCGTAGAAGACAGATTGTGCAACAATTCGATTGTGCAGGCTAAACTACGCACTCATCCAAGTGCACATGCTGACGTAGCCTCGTCATCATTACTTGACAGAGAATCAGATCTTCTGACAGCTGACAACACGGAGAACGAGGAAACTGTTCGTTTATCGTACAGCACAGCGCTCGAGGACAGCTGTACATACAGCACAATCTGCCTGCAGCGCAGTCCATCCCAACGCGGTCCATCCCAGCGTAATCCGAAGCCATCGTAATTCAGTTGGCGCACTCCATCAATACAACTGATAAAAGTACACGTGGCCTTCATGCCATCAATGACTCATTACGTGGTAACCGTCTGTACACGATCATGTGCATTTCAATCAAATAATGCCATGTGTCCAATACAGTTGGCCCACGATCAAGTAACTGCTAGCGCAGTCTGATATCTGCACGGTCCAATACAGCGCAATCCAGCTTGCGCAGTCCAGAATAACTAAAAAGTAGTTATTTCCAGAACTCTATAAATAGAGTTTCAAGTCCTTCCTAGGGGGATCATACATACACACAGAGATCAGAGATCATCACCAGAGATCAGGAGTTCTTGCCAAAGTGCTGCTGCAATCTTCAGAGACTATCGTCTTCAAAGTTTACATCGTCCAAGGGATAAAGCGATCGTCTTCAGATCGGATTCCTATAGTTGTACCTTCCCAGAATTTTTGTAATCTTCTTTACAACGTTTGTTGAAATAAAGATCAACTTTTGTTTTTACAAATAACGACATGCTTTATTTTGAATAAAGTTTTAATTTTTTAAGCGAGAACTTTTTTTTTGAATTTTAGTTTGAGAAAGTACATTATATTTTTAAAATTTTCGGTTGCAAGTGTTTTATTTTGAATACCAAGGATAACTTAGGAAAATTTGATGAAAAAGTCGATTGAGACATATTCCTTGGATAATCTATGCATAGCAAATGTTTTTGATTTCAATAAAAAAAACTTGTTCAAGAATCCATGTAGCTTATGATGAACTTAACTCCTCTAGAATTATTTATAAGGTAGATGACGTATCAATTGGGTTAGACTGGATAAAGAAGTTCTATCTCCCGTAATAGAAAATGAGACTTATTCACCGGAGAACACTTCTTCCATTGAAACTCATCCAAATGGCTTACCAAAGGAATGGAAGTTCGTGACTCATCAACCTAAAGACCAAATTAGTTATGATCCATCAATGGTAAGCACTCATTCTCTATTAGATTAGTGTACAAATGTTTCTTTTATATCTTAAATTGTGCTAAAAATGTTAAAGATACTTTTTTATGCTTTCTATGCAAGAGGAATTTAGTCAATTTGAGAAACCAAGTTTGAGAATTAGTCCCTAGGCCTAGTAGTTATTCTATTATTAGAATTGAATAAATTTTTTGCAACAAGCTTAGTGAATATTAGATAGTGGCATGAAACAAAGAACGTCTTGTTTCCATGGGCTAATCAAGAAGAAGGTATTAATTGTGACGAGATTTATGCTCCGGTTGCACGCTTAGAATCAATTCACATGCTTTGTGCTTTTACTTATTATTAAAAAAATTAAGCTTTTTTAAATGGATGTTAAAGTGCTTCCCAAAAAGTTTTATCAAAGAAGAGGTTTATGTTGAGCAACCTCTTGATTTTGAGGAATTTTGCTTTCCGAATCATGTTTTTAAGCTTCATAAGGCTCTATATGGCCTCAAACAAGCTTCTCGTGTATAAGTGCCTTAGCGCTTTATTGCTTTCTTACGATTTTTCAAAAGGAAGAGTTGACACAAATCTTTTCATAAAATCTTACGAAGACACCTTGTTATTAGTACAAATTTATGTCGATAATATTATTTTTGGTTCTAGTAACATGTCACTTTATGAGGAATTTACAAATTACATGCATCAAGAATTTGAAATGATAGAGTATGATGAGTGAACTCCCATGTAGCACACACTTTTCTAAAATGAGGGTAATTTTGAACTTTTGTAAAATTGATCATGTTAGTTATTAAATAATGGATTTAAATCATGTTAATGATAAATTGGTAAATTTTTGATTATTTTAATTAATTAATTTGGTGTATTGTGACTTTGGTCTTTTGTTAGTGTAACCTTAGAACTAATTTGACTAGAGGCTAACCATACCATAGAATCTAGCTAGTGGACTTAGACTTGATTAGTTGGGTTCTAATTATGTTAGAATAACATGAATAGGCTAGAATTGACTTAGAATGACAAACCACTTTGGGCCTTTTCTCAAAAAGGACCTCTAAATGACAATAGAAAGATTTGAAGCTAATGCAACTTGACCAAACCCTAGCCCACACCGTCATGACCGGCCACAATAGCCCCATCCCACTATATAAGTCATCATTAGCCCCCTTCTTTCCTCTTTCATTGAAACTCTAATCCTAGTTTTTGTGTTCTTTTCCAAATTTGCCCCCTTTCGCCAAATCAACTCCAAATTCATCCAAACCAGATGCAAACTCTTTCCATTGAAGAAAGAAGGTCCCTTTTGGATAACAAGGAAGGATTGAGAGCAATTTGGCCATTGGATTTGGTATGGAATCTTTTTGAAGGAATTTTCATTGGAATTCCAACTCCCAATTGGTAAGAGCCTCTAAACCTATTAAATTACAGATTTCTTATTGTAGATGCATCCATTTAGGATCCCCTAGCTTTAGAAATGATTTGTATATAGTTCGAGTACATTTGAGGTGTGTATCATAAGAGTATCGGATAGTGTCTCAAGTGTTCGATGAAATGCCCCATAGGATATTTTGTTCACCAATTTTAGAATAAATTAAATGCTTAGATAGCATATTAGATGTAGATTACATATAGATGGGACTGAGTTGATTTCAAAATGTTTTGATATGATTTATTGGACACGGGGACACTCAGCCAGGGAATACACTGTGAACAGTGTATGCCCTGCTGCCACTGTCCCAGTTCTTCCTCGACAAACCTTGTTTTCATTACCTAGACACTGATTTGGGTTGGTACAATGACTGACAGCAGGTTTGGAGAGTTGGGCTTCGAGCCATGGCCAGCTCGAGCCTTGGCTTGACCTGCAAGTTCCTATTTCTGTTGTCAAGCAACACTGCTCTATTGCCTTCACTGCTGCATTCATCACATTGACACTTTTCACCACTACATTGAACATCCATATGCATTCATCATGTACATCTTCATGTCCTGTGCTTCAAAATTGATCTACTGTATTCCTTTCATTCAAATGATGATTTTGAGTCTTCATATCTTTCTATGCCCTGCATAATGTTAATTAGCCTTTTCATTCAGTCACATATACTAAGTATCTAGGACTTGAGTTCAGATTCAAACTTTTGTTCAGACATTGGTTTATCTCTTGCTGTTCAGTATTAGGGTTCATTCCCTTGTTAGTCCTAGTGGTACCAGTAGACTAAGTGGTAAGCTAAAGCATTGGTCCCTTAGGCACGTCCTTTATATGTCTGACCTATTACATATCATGTCAGTCCCCTCCATATGCTAACCTCTTATGTAGATTTATTCCAGTTTTGAGATAGGTGTATTAACATATGTCCATGCATTTTGATCAAGTTCCTACAAGTGTTGTCTAGTTAACTAGTCAATTATCTTATTTCCAGGTCGTCTTATTTTATTTGGACTTGGAGATGTATTAAACTTGGTTGTTGTTGGGTCATCCAGACACTTAGACTTATTCTCTTCTGTCTGTACTTCACTTGGTTTTATATATCTATCTTATCATGCTGTTATCTATCTTTAGATTGGTGATTGAGTTGTATCTTCTGTGATTGGCCTTCGTTTGGAGAGTATATCATATTGTACTTAGTTGTGATGATAACCTAGAACAACATTCTACCGTCGACACTGAAGCGTAGGTTGGACTTACCTACTTCTCTTGCTCCTACACAGGGTGCGGGTCGTGACACATTTTTAGTGGTGGCCCATACAGATAGAGAGTCGCATTATTGTGATATAGTAGTAGCGTAACGACTTAGTTGTACTGCTATGAGCCTGCGATAGAATATAGGAAGTAAGGTGTTAGAATGAGAGGATTCCTGGGATGACCCTTGAGAATCTCAATTTGAACTTTGATTTAAAATCATTTTCTCTTGTTTTGATTCACCCTTACTCCTTGTTATTTAAATTTAATTTTGATAGATCGTTGTTAATTTTGGTTTTCCTATCGAGATGAATTTTATGACCTAAGTTATGGTATCTTCTGATAACATATGTTAACGGGAATAACATGGATGGTAAAACGTATACTTGATTATGGACCCTAGAGTTTATCGCAGCCATATTAGCCGGCGTGGCGAAAATATAGAGACCTGACTTCGGATGTACATATCTTGGTTATGAGATTTGGAATTTCTCGCAGCTATACTAGTCGGCATAGCGAGAATTCTAGACGACATGATTACAGAGGTACATAACCCAGTTATGGATTCTACCGTTTATCGTAGCCTTGCTTACTAGCATGGCGAGGATTCTGAGTAACATGATTTTGGACAGACGCATATGATTATCAGATTGTATCTTCAGGAAGTTTTTAAACATATCATCTCTATCGTACCCTTCGTTATTATAAAAATTGTATTCCATCAACAAATAACTTAAGAGTAGGGATATTTTAATTTTGTAGAGCTTATTCATATGTAGTTCTTTCATAGTATAATGATATGATGACCTGTAGAGTGTCTGTACCCTAGAGATGATAGTTAGCATTGATATTAGAATAGTAACCCATTGTAGATGATTCCTTTGTTATTTATAATACCTACCAGTTTTCTTATAGGATGTTAGTCTGCCTTACAGCCTTGATGATTTATTATTTTCCTTATCATTTCCAGTAGGGCAGCCATGACCAGAGCCTGTCATCGAGTGTTGCTGTAGCTTCGCCTGAGACTAAGAGTTTTTCTCTGCCTCCTATAGTGGCACCCCATACCATATTCTCGGGAGGGTTGTTTCCTGATGGAGCTCAGATATTCGGACTTCTTCGGGATGTGATAGAGACACAGAGAGTTTAGGCTGAGACTTGAGGGAGCAGTATCCAGTTCCACCTAAAGCCTCAGAAGCACCCAGATTTCCAGCCTAGACCTTAATATACCGTTTGAGATAATTGATACACCCCACATTGCTTGTATGTTTTGATACCTTGGGATTGCTTTTGCTGTAGTATGACTAGAATGGCTAGATGAGAACCCTAGAGAGAGTATTCTAGGTAGACGAATATTCTTTCTGTGACTTTGATTTCTTGAATGTCAAAGATGTAGATCTTTGGAAACTTCCTTCATAAGTTTATAGTAGACAAGATTACCTTCACTTTGATATATTATGTCCCACTCAAACTTGTTCCCGTGTACTACTTTTGCATCGCAGCTTTCGGTCCAATTTAGGCCATTTGACCATTCCCACTTTAATTATGATTATCATATGCACATTTCCATGACTTTTAATTTATGAGCACAAGATTAGTTGTTTTCTCAAAAACAACTTCACATGCATGACCTATACATGACACCCTACACCCCTGACCTTCGTGTCCTACTCGGACATGCCATCTTGTGCTTCATCATTATCACACAACTTTTCTGACACAAGACCCCATCTTGATTTACCCCACGGAGTCAATTTTATTTTTGACTCGAATTGGGACACCTTTTCGACCCAAACCTGTCGACCCAAATTGGGATATGACCCATTTGAAGCCTACTACCCATATTTTACTTGTTGACCTTGTGTGCTGCTAGGTAGAAGCTTTGACCTTGATTGTTGGGGGTTTGACCTCGAAGGAGTACGACCACTCTTAATTTCGAGGATAAAATTCTCCTAAGGAGGGTAGACTTGTAACACCCACTTTTCTAAAATGAGGGTAATTTTGAACTTTTGTAAAATTGATCATGTTAGTTATTAAATAATGGATTTAAATCATGTTAATGATAAATTGGTGAATTTTTGATTATTTTAATTAATTAATTTGGTGTATTGTGACATTGGTCTTTTACTAGTGAAACCTTAGAACTACTTTGACTAGAGGCTAACCATGACCATATAATCTAGCTAGTGGACTTAGACTTGATTAGTTGGGTTCTAATTATGTTAGAATAGCATGAATAGGCTAGAATTGACTTAGAATGACAAACCACTTAGGGCCTTTTCTCAAAAAGGGCCTCTAAATGACAATAAGAAGATTTGTAACTAATGCAACTTGACCAAACCCTAGCCCACACCATCATGGCCAGCCACAACAGCCCCACCTTACTATATAAGTCATCATTATCCCCCTTCCTTCCTCTTTCATTGAAATCCTAACCCTAGTTTTGGTGTTTTTTTCTAAATTTGCCCCCTTTTACCAAATCAACTCCAAATTCATCCAAACCAATTGCAAACTCTTCCCATTGAAGAGAGGAGGTCCCTATTGGCTAGCTAGGAAGGTTTGGGAGCAATTTGGCCATTGGATTTAGTGTGGGATCTTTTCGAAGGTATTTTCATTAGGATTCTAACTCCCAATTGGTAAGAGCCTCTAATCCTATTAAATTCCAGATTTTTTGTTGTAGATGCATCCATTTAGGATCCCCTAGCTTTAGGAATGATTTGGGTCTAGTTCGAGTCCATTTGAGGTGCGTATCGTAAGAGTATCGGATAGTGTCTTAAGTGTTCGATGAAATGCCCCATAGGATAATTTGTTCACCAATTTCAAAATAAATTAAATATTTGGATAGCCTATTAGAAGTAGAGTACATGTATATAGGTCTGAGTTGATTTTGAAATGGTTTGATATGATTTATTGGACACAGGGACACTCAGCTAGGGAATACACTATGAACAGTGTATGCCCTGCTGCCACTGTCCCAGTTCTTCCTTGGCACACCTTGTTTTCACTACCTAGCAACTTATTTGGGTTGGCACAGTGACTGATAGCAGGTTTGGAGAGTTGGGCTTCGAGCCATGGCCAGCTCGAGCCTTGGCTTGACCTGCAAGTTCCTATTTCTGTTGTCGAGCAACACTGCTCTGTTGCCTTCACTGTTGCATTCATCCCATTGAAACTTTTCAACACTGCACTGAACATCCATATGCATTCATCATGTACATATTCACATGTGCTGCACTTCAAAATTGATCCACTGCATTCCTTTCATTCAAATGATGATTTTGAGTCTTCATATCTTTCTATGCCCTGTATAATGTTAATTAGCCTTTTGATTCAGTCACATATACTATCTAGGACTTGAGTTCAGATTCAAACTTTTGTTCAGACATTGGATTACCTCCCACTTTTCAGTATTAGGGTTCAGTCCCTTGTTAGTCCTAGTGGTACCAGTAGACTAAGAGGTAAGCTATATCATTGGTCCCTTAGGCATGTCCTTTACATGTCTGTCTTATTACATATCATGTCAGTCCCCTCTATATACTAACCTCTTATGTAGATTCATTCCAGTTTTAAGATAGGTGTATTAACATATGTCCATGCATTTTGATCAATTCCCTACAAGTATTGTCTCTGTAACGCCCCAGTCACAAAATACATAGGACTATGCATATGAAACATGCCAGCTGCATGCATTCGAAGAATACTCCAAAATATGGAATCCTCGTACGCATACATAAGCTGTAAATACTAAATCACAGGCCAATCATAGATAACTATATCTCATCCATAAAGTCACAAGAGAAAATAATAGTCCAGATAGTATCAAATAAAAGTGTCAAAAGATAGATAGCCGGGTGGAAACAAATCCACTACCAAACAGTTATGAATATAATCTAAGATACTAGAGTTCAACCTCCTAAAAATAAATGAAAGATATAAGTAAGGAAAGGATCGGGTATCGTCAGAGGGTAAGATATCCTCGGTAGGAAACGAAGGAGCTAAACCGAGTTCGTACTCCTGGGGCAATCCAGACCATCTACACCTGGAGAGATCACCAGGTCCTCAGCGGAACATAACAAAATACAAAAAAACATGCCGTATAAACTGAATATAAACTACTCACAATAACCCGGATCACAACATGGTTTAGCCCTTTATCATCGAAGCAGTGAACCACACCTACAACCAAACAAGGACAAGGTATGGCACACTAGTTCGTGACAAAATACTGTTCCAAGCCATGAACGGTATAGTACACAACCATACGGAAAAGTATATACACCTACGGATAAAGGTCGCCTAACCATTCTAAGTGGAATGCATTTTAAGAACAGTTCATGGTCGCATGACTACCGGGTCAAGTCAGAAAAATACCAATACAGTACAGTACCTCAGTAGCGAGTTACAACACCATATACTATTCCTCAGTATCGAGCGAGTCTATAGCATATAGTCTACCTATCGTTCCTCAGTAGCGAGCGAGTCTATGATAGATAGGGTGGTAGTCAACTTCCAATCATGTTCTTTCCGCCCAATGCCAACTCATAACTGCTATGTCGTCTAGCATGCAACTCTATTAGCAGTTATTTCCTAACACACGTCCTCACGTATCGGTGGCCAGCCAACTACGTAAGTCCGAGACCTATATGAGAATTGTGACTCATGTAGCACATGTGTCAAGGCCAATGAATGCATCACAACATAGGGTAGTCTTCTTAACTTTAAGTCGATGCATAATATTAAAGTAATAGGAATAAAACAAAACAGTTAAATAAAATATATCAAGGTAGAAAAAATGACAATAATTAAGAAAATAAAACTAAATCAGCATGCTAAATAACAGTAAATAAGCAGAATACAATGGCAAGGTATCTTGCCTGAGGGTGGTGCAAGATGTAGCAAAATCCAACAGGCTGAATCGTCAAAACGAAAGTCAAAATCCACAAGGAGCTTCGGATGCTGAAACAAACATCAAGAATGCATTTTGTATAAAGATATGTCTAGGAAATGCCTGTCCAAAAGTCCAATTCTGGAACTGAGGCAAAATCGTAATTTAGGGTCAAAACGATGTCCGCCGTTGGACCCGTTTTGTACCGAAATACGTGCCAGTACCTACGATCTCTAAAGTCTTCAAACTATATATCTATGAATCCAATTTTAGGAGATGAACCCAACGGTATGTCCAACTTTAGATTCCGATGAGCCGTACACAAATTTGCCCGTTAGAGCGGGTCACGGGCCCGCCAAATAGGCATTCCGATCGACCTTCTCAGAATCGGACCAAACTTGGTACACAGGACCAAAATTTTGATACGGTCCTGTTGGCGTAAGTTTCGTCTCGATACGACGAATACACGAAGTTATGGCCAAGTTTGCGAAAGGTCGATATGGGGGTATCTCGACGGATACGTACTGATTTCATCGCGCACACGTAACGAAATCGAGTTCCGTCAGTTCCTACACGTCAGAAACATCCATACGCACCTTTCAATGCGTATAGCTTGCGAGCACGTCGCCTGGTTTGTCGGGGCGCACGTCGTATCAGGAATTATTTCAAAAATTCTATTATTTTGAAAATTATTTTTGGCATATTTTGGGTGCAATTTTCTCGACGTATAGTCGATCAAATCGAAATCTACAAAGAGGCTTATGAAGCCCTATAGGTTATCTATCTCTGTTTTTAATTAGTTTTAAAAAAATCTATAATAACCTATCATAATCAGCCTTCAAAATTAGTATCCTAATAACGAAAAACAGATTTTGTTGGTACTGTTTCTCGTTGATTTTCAGGGGAATTCTTGATGTATCTATTGACTATGATAAAAATCTACTTAAAGGGAAATAGAGGGGGTTATATCATTTATACATAAGATTTTGCGGTTTGATAAATCGTCAATCGAGGATAGAAAAAAAGGCGTACGAACATGGGTACCTAGCAATGGCGTTGCTGCTGCTAGTGCGGCCGTTGTGGTTGGCCAGCAATCTACGACGGAGCATGGCGGTTGTCGACGGTTCTATGGGTTAGTCAAGGATCCAGGAAGTAGTCAAGGGTTTGCAGAGGTTGGGGGTTTGGTTTTAAGAGTTGATTTTCGTGAGGGGTCGGTGACTGCAGTTTTGTGTTTAATAAACATAACGAAAGATCGAATTTAAATTCAGTTTAGATGAGGATTGTGCAAGCTTTAGATAGATTAGGATTTGATTGGGGCTAATCGGTTGAATCAAAAAAACTGAAGGAAAAAAACTCTGCCAACTCCCTCTACTGTCAGGTGAAGCTGGGGTTGGGAGTATCACGAGATATTGGATGCCAATATCTCGTGACCTCTACTCTTTTTTTTCTCACTTTGGGTATAAGTATATAATAGATATAATTAAAAGTACATATCTAAATGTATAACAATATAAAACATCTAAATTTTCCTAAGCTTTATTTATATAAACTATCTTACCCCTTATAAATGTAAAAATATGTATTAGAACACATTTCCTAAATAATAAAATATTTATAGTATTTATCACCACAACAACAAAAATAATAATAATAAAATAGCAATAATGATGGGGATATAATAATGTGGGTGAGTTCACCTATTATTATTATTATTATTTAAAACAAATATAAATTTTACAACCTTTCAAAAGTAAATAAATAAATATTAAACATAGAAAGACAATCATGATTCTATTTAATAAATCTTAATGAACAAAATATTAAAATAAATAAATCTAGTGATGCCTACGGCTAATATGCTAGTCAAGGCACTTGCCTGCACTAGCTGTGCCATGTTATCTAGTCAATATGCATAAATATTTTTAAGCATGACCAAGACTATAATTATAAATAAATAACACGAAAATTCCAAAAATTTATTTAAGCAGATTTTAAAATATATAAAAATTTCTTGAAAATTTTAGGGTTTTACATCCTACCCAACTTATAAAATTTTCGTCCTCAAAATTAAAATAAATCTTAATATCCGAGGACAAAGAAGCTACGGACGACAAAACAGTTAGGTATGTCAAACCATACCAAGGTTATGTGAAAGGATGGAAGGGACATTCTACCATCGAACTCCTAGTTCAACGTGACCCTTCTAAGGTGTAGGTTGCACGAAGTTCACGGCTCTACCCAACTTATAGAAGTTGGGTAATCGTGGAAAGCACAGTAATAGGACTGCTAAGGAAGACAAATTTTAAAGAGATGTATGAGAGTATGAGGTACTTACGTTTGTAGTCACGGACTCTAAAGGAAGCCTAGGTATTACATATTTAACATTTCTCATATGTTGAGCATGTTTTAGCAAGGCAGTAGGAGAGGTCTTGTTTGGACATAATCGGGAACAAATTGGTATAGGGGGATTCCATTAATCGAATAACATAGGCATCGGAGAGACGCGGTTAAGAAATTTATGGAAGAAGTATTTGTGGGCCCAGGGATGGAAACTATATAATAGGTGTAGAGGTTCATTTCATAAAGTTAGATTTTATAGTCCAAATATGGCGATAAACACATATGGGTTTAACTAGGTTTTAGTGGTTCCCCTATATGGACATCAATCTTTGATTGAATGAATCTTGGTTTTAATCTATGTGGGCTGCACAAAATTTTATGAAACCAATCTAAACCATCCTTATTAGGTTATGGTACTTTAGAACAGGTTCTAACCCAAGTGGTTGGGCTAGTTTCAAATCGGGTTGGTTAAATATGTGTCATGTGCCTTGCGTGACTTTCATGTATATGTAGCACATGGGGCCTCAATTGCGTGGTACCCTAGTGGTATGTGCATAGTGGGCTTCGAGTAGATCATAACCATATATTGGGTCGAAAGGTTTGAGTCGAAATTGGGTCTCCAATTGAAATCGAAAAGTTCATCGGTATTACGGTAAGGGGTATAGTTGGCCCTTATTGGCCCGAAAGTCGTATCATAGAAATAGAGTACAAGGGGGCATGTTTTAGTGGGACATGATATACCTAGATGATGATGAGCTCGTCTAGATCTTGTATATGAAATTTTTTTGAAGAAAAAGTCTAGTATTGTGCTCCAAATATCAAAGTCACGATAGGGAATACCCAAGGATCAAAATAGAGGGTGGGTTTTCATGAGGCAATGATTTATCCTTCTAACGGTAACCAATTTATCCTAATCAATCGGTAAAAGAAGTCTAGAGGGCATTCAATCTATAACCTCCAGAAATTCCTTCATCAAAATTAAAACCAGGGCACGATTATATGATTGATAAAGTTAGAAATATTCCAAGTCGTGGTATCATACCTTGACTTAATATCAAAGAGTAACAGATAACATGATGCAGTAGATATGAATCAAGGATGAAGTGATTTTGAATAGATGGAAGAATATTGTGTATGTCATACCTGTGTTCCTATAGGAATTCTCTTGGCATAAAACACTATAATGACATACGAACCGAGGACATAGGCCATTTCACATATATATGGTCTACAGAAGGGGTATCAAGCTTTAAGTCATGTCTTAATGACTAAATTCTTGATCGCTATTCTAAGCAAGTCTGGCTATGCTACGGCTTTAGGATTACTGAAGATGTTTGTAGGTAGTACCTTGCAGTACAATTGCTAACTTTCAATCCCAATGTGTTTAGGAAGAACGAGATAACTATTCTATGCATGAATAGGACACTAATGAAGGTGCACCTATAATGTAATAACTAGAATAATACCTGTGGTATCTGTCAACTCGGGAAGGGTGTCTAGCACTGTTATGGTGAATGCTTATCCTTGCCTCAGATTTTTCATCTCTTCTCTAGTAGGCCTATACTCTGGTGTCTGGCCGACCAAGACTGGTCCCTCATGATATTATTCTAGGGAAAGTGGTTGTGGTGCACCTTGTCTGAGAGTTATTGGCCCTCGTAACTGTTGCTGTGATGGTGCTAGAGTTAAAATGGGTGTGGCACGTCTGTCGGGACAATCTCGAAGTTTATGCTCACTGGAATCGCAATTGAAGCGACACTTTAGTCACCGACGACAGTCTTTTTGTTGGTGCCCTCTTCTTCCACAAAACTGGCAGGTTATTGTATTTAGAATTTGGTAGGGCACGACTTGCTATTGATATTGTGCAGTAAGTCGTCGTTCGGGGCCTCCTGAATCAAGTTGAACTGGAAAGTTTGCTGGGGCATAGTATCTTTGAGTTTGTTGTGCTTCCTTGTGAAGGATCTCCTAACTTCTAGCTTCTTCTAATACTACGGCGTGCAAAATTCTGGATTGTACAGTGGTGTGTGTTTTAAGCTCGGGTCTTAATCTATTATGAAAATTTTTTGCCTTCTCTTTCTCTGTCGGTATCAATCCCTCGGCAAATCTGCTTAGTCGGCTAAATTTTGCATCGTACTCATCAACCGACTTGTCGCCTTGTTTGAGGTGGAGGAACTGATCATACAGTACATTCCGAGCAGTGGTTGGAAAGTACCTCTCGTTGAAGAGTTTGTGTCACTACAACATTTTATTTTGAGGGTATTTTGGTTATTTGTAAATTTTTGAATTTATTTTAAATTTATTTAATTGGTGATTGTGATTTTGACTTTGACTAGTTGAGACTTTATAGACTAACCTAGGTGGTGACCCTAACTATGGTGACTAGGTTAGCATGGTGAGACCCTAGTCTAACTTAAGTCAATCTAAGTTAGTCATTTAGAAATCAAGATTTGAATAGGAGGACTAGTGAATTGGTGCATGACTTATGACTTGTGAATTGATTCATGACTAGTGCAAGTTGGCCCAAAGCCCAACCCATGGAACCCTAACCCCAATTTTCCTATTTTAGTCGACCACCTAGGGTTCCCCACTCCCTATATAATCTCTCTTGAATCCTTCTTGCCTCTTTTACATCATCTTCATTTTTGGAAAGAACAAGGTTTGGCCCCTTTTGCAACTTGCCCTAATTTCTTCATTTCAATTTCTTTTTGACTCTAGTCTTTTGCATTAGGATCCAATTACTGTCTATTTACTGTTTGTGGAGAGTAATCTCAGTTTTTGTGCAATTTGGAACATTTGGCTAGCAAGGAGGAACCCCCCATTTGAAGCTTTTTCTTGCTATTTGCACCTATAGGTAAAACTCCTCTAATTGTTCTAATATTCTATTTTCTTTGCATTTTAGGGTAGATCTAGGTGTCCCTTAGTTGTCCCTAGAATTTGGGTAGATTTCGTGTCCGTTTGGAGTCCGTATCGGACACGTGTCATAGTGTATAGGAAGGTGTTTGATGAAATGCCACAGAGGACATTTCTTTACTGTTTCTGAAATGTTTTGATTGGGATTTGATGTTAATGATGTGTCCTCTTATTTTCCTAACTTAGGTTTTCTTTTCTGTGTCGTGCCGTGTCCACACGAGGATATGAACACGCCCCGCACGTGCGGCTAGGGTTTCCCCTGCTGTTCGACGCTTCTGTGGGACACGACACAGAGTGACATGAGCTGAGGCTTCATGGAAACAAGGGGCTGTGTCTGTGAGCCATTCCCCCAAGTGGCTCGACGTGTCTCGTCGTGTCAGACACGCAAATCCACGTGCACTGGATTTTGCCTGCACAGTACAGGGTGGTTTTCTTATACTGACACGCATCTTGTGTCCGTACTGGACACGACGTGGTCGTGTCGTGAAGTATCGATCATATAGCCTGACACGTGGGCTATACGTGGGTATGAACACGAGGCCACACATGTCGTGTGTCATGTCCACGAACGTGGTGAACACGTGCACGACGCTGTGACACAAGTGCACAGTTTGGTGTTCGTGTGTTGTTTTTAATGCCTTGGACACGTTTGTGTGCACTTGGTTGGACACAGACACAATGTTTGACACGTGTATGCATGACTCAATGTTTACCAACCTTTGCATTGGGTTCTTACCATGTTTTGATGTTCGAAATGTTCAATTTCTTTTTTTCTGATATGTTAACCCAGTATCAGTGTATGTGTAACCCTGTTCGATGTTTAAATTCATTTCGAATGATGTTTCACATTTTTTTATCTGTGTTTTCATACTGGGATATATGTGGGAGCATGTTGGGTTACCTGTGGGGTTTAAATTGTAAGGTTTTGGACGAGTCTCATGATATTATGATACTCGAAACACATGTGAATGCTGTGCATAAATATAGGTATCCACTCTCTGTTTTTCTGAGTTTAATGCATAAATTAGATGATAATTCACATGTTTAAATTGTATTTACATACATCTATAAGCTGGGTGAATAATAGGAATCAATGCATTTCTGGATTGATGGTTGGTTGGGGGTTCTTTTGTTGCTTTGCTCAAAAACTGAACTATATATATGTGTTATCTGAACCTAGATATAACTGAGCCTTGTTTAGCTATGTAAACTGAATTCATTTGCCTAACATTCCTAAACTCTAAACTGAAATGTATTTGCCTATCATTCATTAACTCTAAACCGAACCTTTATGTAAACCTAAATATGCTAGACTCACCATTGTATGTTAACCCCTTTATTCATTTATTTGTTTATGAACCTAACTCACAAAACCCCTTTTTTTTTTACTTGAACTCTCCATGTATATGCATTAAAACTGAACACTAGAGCTGCCATGTTCACTACACTCTCATTTACACACACTCACAAACACTATCACAATTTTTCCTACCACATATGTTTTTCTCTATCCCTCTCTATATGCATGTTCTCTCTCTTTCTAACCCACTCTATATATATGGTCTTATATATATTAAGTGATTGAACATATATATATAATGTATATAGCATCTATGTATATGTTTCCTATATATATATATATGCCTTGAGTGTTTGCCTAAGCATAGTGTTTGCCTAAGCACCTATGCTAGTGAATGCAATATGTGTGGTATTGAATGCATATGTGTGTATATATATAAGTTGTATGTGTGATAGCTTGTATAGCTTGTGATGGTGTGTGGATGCTAGGATAGACATGGTTAGACCTAGTGAGACTTGTTTTGGTTAGACTTGACCTAGTTTGACTAGTACAGTTGACTAGAGTTGACCAAAGATTGACTTTAGTCTAGATTGACCCAAACATCATGTAGAATGCATCGTAGCAGTTTATTTTACCAGTTTGGATATGTTTTGACTTGTACAGTTCTGATTAGGATCCAGACACCACTCCTCAGGCAGTATTTCATTCAGATACTCAGGATATCATGCGAGTACATTCTTTGACTGTTTCATGCTTGCTATGACTATTTTCTTGCTCTAGATTATTTTACTTGATGCTGACACGATGGAAACATGGATTAGTACTATATGGATCTTTTCATACGATGTTATACCCCTCGGGAGCATCAGATACATCATGTCATGTGCGTTTTACTTTTATCATGTATTTTTATGCTTTCACCATGTGCACTCTCGTGATTCATGTACTCTCATGTTCACGGAGCCCCCATGTTTATATTCATGTGTACCCATTTATGGGCCCCCATGTGAAATCATGTCCAATAACATAACTTGAACGGATCCTTGTGTATTTATTGGGGTACGGGGGAGTACAAATAGTCATGTGGACAATTTCCAAAGTAGTGTAGCCATATACAACCTCTCATGTTTATTATCAAGCCGTTCATATGTCTAGCTTGTACTCTAAATAACTAGTTTACTGTAGCTCTTTACTTATAGTAGATATTTTATTACAGTCTTCTCTTTTACTCATGTATACTCTTCAGCGTTTCATGTATCTTACTCTATTGTCTGTATTATATTCCTGTCATGATATGAACTACGTGAGATGTACTGTTCTCGCTCTAGTCCTGACTAGACTGTAGAAACATGAAAAATATGGAGTTCATGTGGATTACAAATTGCCGCATAGGTACCTTGGGCCAAACAGGTCCGCATGAAGGAAAGCCGCATGACTGTTCAAAGACATATGCGGCCCATCGACGAACAGCTGTAGAAGAAAAATATGCGACCAAGAGGAGCAGTTGGACTGATAAAGCTGACAAGTCCTTGCAAAATATGATAGTTCTGACACTTCGACAAGAAAGATAAGACGTGAGACGTCGCCCAAAAGCAGGGTTCGTACGCCTCCATGCGGCCAAAAGAGCGTCATCCAAAATGCATGAACCTTATGCGGCCCAGCTTATACTGCCCCAAAGTTTACAAACTTCATGTAAATGTGATCCGAGCCGCATGAGTCTCATGTGACCCCGCATGATCGAAGATTGAGAATGCTATACGCAATGGGACACGTGGCAATCTGACTAATTCCTTAACTACCCAGATTTGCTGCAACAAAATCCCAACAAATCGCCAGATAGCAGTCCAAGAGTGGGTCTTCGCGTGCTAATCAGCCACTTGGCTGCAAGCCGTCTATGCGGCTCAAAATCCATCCTATTATAAATAGTAGGGTGCCACACCCCTGCAAAAGGCTGGCAACCTTCAAGAAAAAAAAGCAATATCTTCACGAGCTAGAGACTGTATTAGATAGTCCACAGAGTAAGGCAGAGTTGATAGCACTTTCCCGAGCCTCCACTGTCACCCCCAGAATCAAAACTAAATAATTGTACTTAGATTATTTCCTAGGCTTTCTTTCTAGGCTCTTCTTTGTACAAGCGAGTTTGCAATCGATTCCAGTATTCTGTAATACCTGTTGTTAATTTTTTATGGCAAACACGATGGTGACTCTGCTTGGGACATCCTTCTCTTTCGATGAGAAGTTGGTGATGCAATCTGACGCATCCAAGCTCGGCACTACACAGTAGATGCTTGTTGTCCGCTTCGACCAACAAGCCTTTGAAGAATTGCTCACTTGAAGGGAGCGCCAGCCCGTCTCAGAAGCGAGCTAACCAAAAGAGGACTCGCAAGGCGTCGGTGCACAAAACTGTTGCCCCCGACCAAGTTCTCGAAAAAGCTCCTTCTGCAGCCCAAGATGGTGACCAAAGCTCTCCTGCGACTTTGCTTCCGACTGCAGAAGACCCCACTGTCCCGAAAGTGAACAGAGGAAAATACTACGATGCTGAGTTTTTAGGGGTACAAGGGAACTCCATGCGGACAAAGAAGAGGCCGTATAGAGGAGATCGACAGTCTGTCCATGTGGTAGCCAACTATGGCCGTAGGAAGATGATCCATGCGGCCGCCAATGCTAGCCGCAAGAAGATGGTCCATGCGACGTCCAATCCTGGCCTCAAACAGGATGTCTCATGCGACCCTGCCAGAAGCTTTGTGTTCGACCGCTTCTTATGCGGGCCCGACGCCGTACGGCTCACTAAAGATACGGGATGTATCAATCTGGACTCCTTTTACTATGCGCCTTCGAGTGCTAAGTTAAAAAAGTCTAAGGCAGTACGGGCCCAACCAGCCTAGTCCACTGTCTAAGTTGCTGACTGTCAGTGGGCCCCGTTGACTGTTACACGGGCTCCTGACGGAAAGTTGTACAGAACCACCCGCATACAGTCCCCCAGGGCTAACGGACATGGTGAGTCTTTAAAGTCTCCCTCTGAAGATCCAGAGCAAGTGCTTTTACTAGCCACGGATCAGGAAGCAAACATGATGCCTAAGTACTCGTGCGCTCGGGATCCCCGAGTTCACAAGTTTGGTGCAAAGGCAGAGCAGCTTTCTACCGAATTACGTGACGTGATTACTCACAAGCACAAGACGGCAGTGTCAGCATGCAATGAGTCCCTCTCGGGGCGTCGTTGCACACAAGTCATCATTAATTGCTGCTGTAACAAATCAGCAGCGCCTCAAGATCGGCAGTCAGTTTTCCAGTGACTGCAGCAGCCAACACCTGTCCGTCAGGTGCAAATTCTAGGGGACGAAGAGTTTCCTTTTGCCTCCTATAATTCAACTCAAAAAGTTCCTCCTGGCAAGGGAGGAAAGAAGACAGGCTCTTCCAGCCCGGCCATCTCGGCCAGTACTGCAAGGAAACCCTCATCTGGGGGGTTCCCATCAACCACAGGGGGGTGTCTATTTAGGCACTCGATCCTAGAAGAAGCTTTCGGCACCTGGGGGTGCATCTTCAGCCTCCTTGAGAGTAGATGAAGCTGGGGGTAGCAGCCCCCTCAATGTATGCGACAACCCAGAGTAGCAAGAGCACACGCAGGGGGTAGAGATCCCCCAGAACTCTGCAACAGAATCGGATTTCCCTGAGGGCCACCACCCTCGCCAAGACGATGCGGCTTCCTGCACAGGGGTAGCACCCCTTCCAAGTCTGACGAAGATGATATTCCTATATTTCCTGACGATTTCTCTATACAAGGGTACGGCACCGAGAGTACCTCTGCCACAATCCCTTCCACCTCTACCCACATGAGAACAGTCTTTATGACTGACGACGATCATGAAGTACCTTCCGACCGACAATGGCTAGAAGTGCTCGAAGCCATGCTCCTATCCTTAGTCAAGTCGGTGGACGAGATCAAAGCCGCCTTGCCAGCTCAACCAGTAAGGACGCCCGGAAAAATAAGCTTGGGACCCGCAGTCAACGCAGACTCCAACACGACCGCCCCTCCTTTGAGTGATGATCTCGTAGCACCATCCCTTCCTTCAGCTGCCGATGAAGCCAAGGAGGCTAGGAGGGAAGTCCAGGAGCTCCGAGCGATGTTCAATGCCCGAGACTCCTCTCGGGATCTCAGAATACGGCAGCCATATCCCGTCGCATGGAGGGACGTACCTTTTCCACTACGGTACAAGCTGTTCCATATCAATTCTTATGATGGGAAGATCTCTGCTAGTCGGTACATGACTTACTTTGAAGTCACCATCGACCACTTGTCGCATAGTGACGCCATCCTCACGCGATTATTCATCGAAGCATTGGAGGGGATCGCGTTCGACTGGTACCGCAACCTCCCCGACAACTGTGTCCATTCTTTTGACGGCTTCAAGCACATGTTCTTGGAGAGATTCTACGAGGTAGGGCATGATGTGACGATATCATCTCTCATGGACGTCGTTCAGGGAGAGATGGAGCTGACGAGGAACTATATCGTGCGGTTCCGCCAAACCGCGATGAGATTGCCTCAGGGCAATCCCGAGAGCTCCCTGATTGAAATCTGCCAGAAGAAGCTGCTCCCTGCAATTAGCCTTTGGATGGGAGACGATCAGTTCAGAGATTGGACGACCTTCATCATAAGTGGTACCAATATGGAGAAAAAATTGAAGAAGGCTCGCCAGCTGGGGTTACACATCCCAGACGGAGAAGATAAAGGCAGACGTCCTGGTCCTACCTCCAGTAACAATAGTGGTGCCACCACCAATCGGGATAATAAGGGCAAACAGGTCATGGTCACTTATACGACTCCGAAGCCCGAACAAAAACAGGCGGCAGGTCAGTGGCCCAAGATCAATTACTCATTCGAAGATAGTCATATCAAACCTATCTTCGATATGCTCTTGCAAGGGGGTAGGATCCAGCTCCCGCCACCAAGGCGCGAGCCCCGAGCAGCAGAAATAGAGGACCCAAAGTACTGTCACTTCCACCGCTATGTCCATCATGCCACCCAGGATTACTTCCAATTGAAGCGGTACATCCATAGTCTTATCGACTCTAAAGCTCTGTCCATAGACTTTGAAGAGGTTACTGTGGCGGCGAACATGGTATCTATTCAGTTCGGCGACTTCCCTCCGACAAGTACTCCATACGGGATAATACCTGTCCCTCGGGCAACGATGGAGGTTACTAATCTTCCACCCGTCCGGAACCAGACATCTGGACTGGTACCTCTCACTATCTTGCATGGAGAGATCATGTGGGTGCATCTAGACTTGGTGCTCGAAGTTACCCAGGGGGTGTCATCTCCTACCAACAAGAAGAAGGGCAGGAAGTCTAGAGCCTGCCATACAATTTCAGCTGAAGCTGATGAAGCTACAGATGTTGTTACCCGGTCTAGAGCACAAGTCCAGCCCGCATGAGATAGTCCAGTCAAAGATCCTCAGCTAGCAACGTTGCCTCCCTCCGACGTTCCAAGGCTATCTCAGCCTCCACCGGCGGATAAGTCTAAGATAAGGGAGACCCGCTTCGACAGACCACTCCGTAGTGATATACCTCAGGGACTGGAGAGACCTTACAACTTTGATATATTAGCACAATTGGCTAATATGCCAGCAAAGTTGTCGATATACGAGCTCCTAAGGCTCTCCAAGGATCTTCGTGTCGCATTAAGCGAAGCACTCCAGAATGTTGATGCCTATATAGCTCAGGTCAAGCCTCCAGGGGAAGACCCACCAGCAGATCTACAGGACGGTGGTAGCACAGATGCAATGCCCAACATCGTATTTACTCCGCAGGACATGTTGATTAAGACCAACTTACATGATCGCCCCTTGTACTACACTGGATACATAGGCGAAATCAAGGTAGATAGGATGCATATCGACCCGGGATCATCAATAAGCATCATCCCAAAAAGCCTGCTCCAACTTCTTGGCATCCCTATGCACCGGCTAACAGCAACCAACACTGCCATTAGCGGGTTTAACTCAGGGAGAAGCTATCCCCTAGGAAAGATCCGGTTGAAGTGCCTGATTGGATACCTGACGACGGAAGTTACCTGCTACGTCATAGATGCAGACACCTCCTACAACATCTTCCTAGGACGTCCATGGATACATGACTATATGATCGTGCTATCCACCCTTCACCAGTGTTTCAAATATGTCAGTAAACACGGTTCCGTGAAGACTGAATTTGTCGACATTGATCCCTTCAAAGGGGTTGAATCTTATTACTCGTCGGAGGCTTGTCTATATGACGAATCCAGGAAACATATAACGGACGAACCGGAAGCCATCGTAGGGCCAGAAGAACCCTTGAGAATTTGTCCCCAATCCTACAAACTGGACAGGGCCGCACCCCTTGTCGCAACCTTACATAAAGAGGTGTTCGATTCTCCTGTCACACCTGCGCAGTCGGAACCAATGGCCATCCGTCTTCCGAGATCCAGTCAGAAGCCAAAACCTGTTTTAGGACCAATTGTGATCCGGCTGCCAAAGTCCAATCAAAGACAACAGGAAGATACGAAGCCCTCGGTAACACCGATGGTAATTCGATTGCCAAAATCTGCTCCAAGGCGACTAGAAGACACAAAATCCCTTGCCGAGCTGATGGTCATCCATCTTCCCAAGACGAGCCAGCAGCCAAGTGTTGATCCAACACTCCCAGGCAGATCAATACCTCAAGCAGAACCCTTGGTGGTCAAGTTACCCAAAATAGTGGCCCAAACTCTGAGCTCGCAGGGGGTAGCCAAGGAAGACGGAGAACTCGCCAAATATGTGGTTACACGGGCGGATAGCCCCTCTCCTGATGATGTAATCCCGCTGGACAAAATTCCTTTATTTATCAATAAGAGGTTGCCGTTAGACTATTCTGAGTATGATAAGCCTAACCTAACGTATGCTGCACAGGACTGTCTAGACGTTAGCCTGCATACACAGGTGACAACCGTCCGTACCCCGAATCTACTTACTCCCATAAAAGACACTTACTTCCCGGTCTTAGACAGAAGAGGATGGGATCACACAATTATCTTTGGCTGAAAAGAAGGTCCTTAATCTTTCACGCCACAAGAGTCCGACCTCGGTGGTCATAGCTTTTCTACTACCAAGAATTTGTCTCAAAATCTATTGCCCGCACCACTGGTGCGTAGAAGGGTAATAGGTCCACACAACTTATCCTAATCTATTGCTCGCACTGTTAGTGCACAAAAAGGGTAATAGGTCCACAAAACTCCCCATCAGAAAAAGCAACCATGTCCATATTACCTCTGAGTTATTTTTCTCGTCCATCACAAACAATTCACCCAATGCATAGAACTTCCACGTTGATAGCACCTCTGAGTTGTTCTGTGTATCCCTATCATGCCTACCCCTAACATGTCCTCATTACCTCTGAGTAGGAAGGCTTTGTTTTGACCCGTATTTACCACGTCCTTATTACCTCTGAGTAAATACGTTGGTTTCCTCTCCATTTATTATCAGTACTCGCATCGCCAGTATACAAAAAATGATGATAAGTCCACAAAAAGTTATCCTAATCTATTACTCACACCATCGGTGTACTAAAGAGTAGTAGGTCCACAAAATATCATTCAAATCTATTTGCTCGCATGCACAAAAGGGCAATAGGTCCAGAAAAATCCCCAGTGGGATATCTTTTACAAATGTTGTATTAGGCCCTCTAGTAGAAGCCCCACAAAATACCACAAAAAGAATGGAGTGAGCATACTCTGGTCATTCAAGATCAGTTACATTCATAGGACTACATCGACAGCAAAGAAAGGAAAATCTGGCAATACATAGTATGGTTTATAGTGCTTCGTCTTCAAGCAGTTTCGTGGCCCTCGAAGGAAGTCATGTTTTACTGTTGAGAAGCAAACAAAGCTGTTGAATCTCCAAGGAGCTACCGGGAGGAGGGTAAATATAGCATGCTATCCTTCCCTAATATTGCGGATGCCTTAGCCCTGCTTCTCCAAGGGACCATACCTTCCAAACATGGTCCCTGATGGTGGTTTCGCCTACCTGGAGAGCCGTGAAGGTGCGACATTCATAACGACGCCTGACCACCGTCCAACTCTCCGAGGTATAAAGGCTCTTCCTACCATCTGGGGAAAACTCTTCCGAAGCATGAAGAGTCCTGAGTTGTTTGATGTGTATGCCAAAAAGGCGTAGGGAAAACTCTTCCGAAGCTTGAGGAGTTTTGAGCTCTCTGATGTAGGCGCCAAAATGTTGTACTTTCACTCCATCACCGACACCGGTCCTGAAGAAGCTTGCTAGCCAGACCCCTACAAAAAGACATGAGAAGAAGGGGGATTCAGCACCGAGAAAACAAAGAACTCTGTTATGCGGCCTAGCCAGTTAGACGGCCCAGCCAAAACAGAAGTCATACAGTCTACAGTTATGAGACCGGCTTCATGAAGCACTCATGCAGTATTTATACGGCTTAGTCATTATCATGCGGCTCAGTCATAAAAAACTCATGCGGCCCAATCAGTCACAGGGCGATCATACGACCCTATCTTACAGTATTCATGCGACCCAATCATAAAGTGCTCATACGACACCTATGCGGCTCGGTCGTAAAAAGTTCATATAGATTCATCTTGAGGTACTCAGCCAGTTCAAGTTCGAATATGCAGAGGTTATGTGACTCAGTCTGTGCATCCCTATCGTATTCTAACCCTTAGGAGAAGGTTGTACATCGGAATGAATAGAAGGAGTGTCTACCGCTCTCGATGTGGAAGCAAGTCTCTCCCCTTTGGCTGTCGCACGTATCGAATTTGAAGCTTTTGGAACTATAGCAGAAAGTATGATGAAGTCAAAAGAGGAGAAGGTGAAAGAGGAAAGACTCTCTGAATGAATCCTATTTATAGAGTTGCTGAAGAGAGACTCTTCGATTTTCGAGATCATTAAAGATATAGACGACGTTTGGAGACTTTATCCCTCGTAACCGTCTAGCGTCTCTTCGGTTTTTAAGATCATTAAAGATAGAGTCGACGTTTGGGAACTTTATCCCCAGTAATTGTTGCTTCATCTCAAAAATAGATCCACAACCGAGTCAGGGGAATTAAATGCAGCAGTAACAGCTGGCAGACTCTCTGCGGCTCAAAGCGTCCCTGTGACTCAAGATTTGTTCTACGACTCAGGATCCCATTGCGGCTCAGTATTTCTCTGCGACTCAAGTTCGAAAACAACTTCCTGCAACTTGAAGACTCCCCACGGCTTGGCATATTTTTTATGCTTCTTATTCAAAGTATTCCAAATTTGTAATTTGGAAACATTGAAGGGGGTCGTGTAGAAACATGAAAATTATGGAGTTCATGCGGATTACAAATTGCCGCATAGGTACCTTGGGGCAAATAGGTCAGCATGAAGGAAAGTCGCATGACTGTTCAAAGACATATGCGGCCCATCGACGAACAGCTGTAGAAGGAAAATATACAACCAAGAGGAGCAGTTGGACGGATAAAGCTGACAAGTCCTTGCAAAATGTGACAGTTCTGACACTTCGATAAGAAAGATAAGACGTGAGACGTCGCCCAAAAGCAGGGTTCGTACGCCTTCATGCGGCCAAAAGAGCGTCATCCAAACCGCATGAACTTTATGCGGCCCAGCTTATGCGGCCCCAAAGTTTACAAACTTCATGTAACTGTGATCCAAGCCGCAAGAGTCTTATGCGACCCTGCATGATCGAAGACTGAGAATGCTATACGCAACGGGACACGTGGCAATCTGACCAATTCCTTAACTACCCAGATTTGCTGCAACAAAATCCTAACAAATCGACATATGGCAGCCCAAGAGCGGGTCTTCGCGTGCTAATCAGCCACGTGGCTGCAAGCCGTCTATGCGGCTCAAAATCCATCCTATTATAAATAGCAGGGTGCTACACCCCTGCAAAAGGCTGGCAACCTTCAAAAAAAAGTAATATCTTCACGAGCTAGAGACTGCATCAGATAGTCCACGAAGTAAGGCAGAGTTAATAGCACTTTCCCGAGCCTCCACCATCACCCTCCAGAATCAAAACTAAACAATTGTACTTAGATTGTTTTCTAGGCTTTCTTTCTAGGCTCTTCTTTGTATAAGGGAGTTTGCAATCAATTCTAGTATTCTGTAGTACTTGTTGTTGATTTTTATGGCAAACATGGACCTGTTGAAATATTACAAATGACTTTGAGGAGCTATGTCCCACTTATTATGGAGAAGGCCTAGATGACACATATGAGCTGGACCCTCAGGAGGACCCAGCACTTGCAGATGATATTACCCCAGTAGACTAGGCTAGTTAGCTAGACTAGTTCTATTATCATTTTGTATTTTGGATACACTTGTATTTATTTGGAGATTGTATTCTGGATCTGTGGAGTTGTTTATCTTAGACATTAGCTATCTCTCTATCTTGTATTTATCATCTGTGGATTATGTGATTTCATCTATTCTATCTTATCATACTTTCTTCCTTAGTTGTGATTGAGTTGTACTTTATTATGTCACCTCCATTCGGAGTTACCTTATAACTGTTAGATGTATGTGACCTATGACAATATTCTATCGCCGACACTGCGGCATAGGCTAGACGTAACCACTTCTCATGCCCCTACACTGGGTGCAGGTCGTGACAGTTTGTATTACTCTTTCCATGACTGATTGGTACCCAAGCGCCTCTACTCCACTTTCCACCAATGATGGCATTCTCCTCGAGTAATAAATCAACTACGGTCATCCAATCTTCTTTAGGCAACTGTGACGCCCTTAACTTCTTCTCGGTTCTAATAAGCCATGAAGAAACTTCTAGTGGGCCTTCGGTACCTTTGAAAGTCTTCGGCTTCATTTGGGTGAAATCTGAAATACTGCCAACGTATGAATGGGGCCTTGGTTGAGGTGCTAGTACTTGGGCTGGTGGTGGAGATGGGGGTCTATTAAGTAGGACCATCACGTCTTGTCTCAATTGCTCGTTTTGTTTCCACCGAGCCTGCAATAAGGCATTAAGGAACTGGTTGGTATCATCACCATCAATCGGGGGCATAGGCATCTGCGGTCCAGCTTGAGGTGGACTCTGGTGAAGGGGTGATGGAGCATACCCTCCCTAGGGTGCAGGGGTCTGCTGAACAGGCTGAACTAACTGGGGTTCAGAGGCTTGGGGACGCTAGTGAGTAGGTGAGGTCGTCTGGTCTGGCTGAGAAGGCATGTTTGAGGTTACTTTAGGATGTTGTGAGTGAATTTGCTCCTCTTGGGCTGCCGAATTACCTGGGGTGATGGCAAGTGGGGCAACGCTACCGCTATGAGGATTCATTCTCTGGCACGAGATATAAAATTTTTGTTAGAATAATTTCAAGCAAGATGCAAGTCAAGCAGTCAAATGAGAGTTTGAAGAGGAATCAAGGACGATATTTAAACATGTGGATGAGATGCATAATTTCTAATCCTATATACAGGCTCGTATCAGCACAGCTATGTAGCCGATACGATATGCTCTAACCTGTATGGGCTACAACAAAAACATGTAACGCCTAATCCCATAATACGTAGGACTAGGCATACGAAACATGCCAGCTGCATGCATACGAAGAATACTCCAATATGTGGAATCCTCGTACGCATACATAAGCTATACATACTAAATCACAGGTCAATCATAGATAACTATATCTCATCCACAAAGTCACAAGAGAAAATAATAGTCCAGATAGTATCAAATAAAAGAGTCATAAGATAGATAGCCGGGTGGAAACAAATCTACTACCAAACAGCTATGAACATAGTCTAAGATACTAGAGTTCAACCTCCCAAAAATAAATGAAAGATATAAGTAAGGAAAGGATCAAGCATCGTCAGAGGGTAAGATATCCTCGGTAGGAAATGAAGGAGCTAAACCAAGTCCGTACTCCTGGGGCAATCATGACCATCTACACCTGGAGAGATCACCAGGTCCTCAGCGGGATATAACAAGATACAGAAAAATATGCCATAAAAACTGAATATAAACTGCTCACAATAACTTGGATCACAACATGGTTCAGCCCTTTATCATCGAAGCAGTGAACCACACCTACAACCAAACAAGGACAAGGTGTGGCACACTAGTTCGTGACAAAATACTGTTCCAAGCCATGAACGGTATAGTACACAACCATATGAAAAAGTACATACACCTACGGATAAAGGTCGTCTAACCATTCTAAGTCGAATGCATTTTAAGAATAGTTCATGGTCGCATGAATAACGGGTCAAGTCAGGAAAATACCAATGCAGTACAGTACCTCAGTAGCGAGTCACAACACCATATACTATTCCTCAATATCGAGCGAGTCTATAGCATATAGTCTACCTATCGTTCCTCAGTAGCGAGCGAGTCTACGATAGATAGGGTTGTAGTCAACTTCCAATCATGTTCTTCCCGCCCAATGCCAACTCATAACTGCTAAGTCTTCTAGCATGCAACTCTATTAGCAGTTATTTCCTAATGCACGTCCTCACGTATCGGTGGCCAGCCAACTACGCAAGTCCGAGACCTATATGAGACTCATGACTCGTATAGCACATGTGTCAAGGCCAATAAATGCATCACAAGATAGGGTAGTCTTCTTAACTTTAAGTCGATGCATAATATTAAAGTAATAGGAATAAAACTAAACAGTTAAATAAAATAAATTAAGGCAAAAAAATGATAATAAATAAGAAAATAAAACTAAATCAGCATGCTAAATGACAGTAAATAAGCAGAATATAATGGCAAGGTATCTTGCCTGAGGGTGGTGTGAGATGTAGCAAAATCCAACAGTCAGAATCGTCAACACGAAAGTCAAAATCCACAAGGAGCTCTGGATGCTGAAACAAACATCAAGAACGCATTTCGTATAAAAAATATATGTAGGAAACGCCTGTCTAAAAGTCCAATTCTGGAACAGGGGAAAAATCGTAATTTTGGGTCAAAATGATATCCGTCGTTGGACCCGTTTTGCATTAAAACGCGTGCCAGTATATGTCTACAAATTCGGTTTGAGGAGGTGAACCCAACGGTATGTCCAAATTTGGATTCCGATGAGCCGTGCACAAATTCGTCCATTAGAGCGGGTCGTGGGCCCGCCAAACTTAGCACACAGGACCAAAATTTTGATACGGTCCTGTTGGCGCAAGTTTCGTCTCGATACGACGAACGTACACGAAGTTATGGCCAAGTTTGCAAAAGGTTGATACGGGGGTATCTCGGCAGATACATACTGGCGCGCACACGCAACGAAATCGTGTTCCGTCAGTTCCCACACGTCAGCAACATCCATACGCGCCTTTCGATGCGTATAGCTTGTGACCATGTCGTCCGGTTTGTCGGGACGCACGCCGTATCGGGAATTATTTTAAAAATTCTATTGTTTTGAAAACTATTTTTGGCATATTTTGGGTGCAATTTTCTCGATGTATAGTCGATCAAATCGAAATCTAAAAAGAGGCATGTGAAGCCCTATAGGTTGTATATCTCTGTTTTTAATTTGTTTTAAAAAAATCTATAATAACCTATCATAATCAGCCTTCAAAATTAGTATCCTAATAACCAAAAACAGATTTTGTTGGTATTGTTTCTCGCAGATTTTCAGAAGAATTCTTGATGTATCTATTGACTATGACAAAAATCTACTTAAAGGGAAATAGAGGGGGTTATATCATCTATACGTAAGATTTTGCGGTTTGATAAATCGTCAATCGAGGATAGAGAAAAAGACGCACAAACAGGGGTACCTGGTAATGGTGTTGCTGCTGCTAGTGCGGCCGTTGTGGTCGGCCAGCGATCTACGGCGGAGCACGGTGGTTGTCGACGGTTCCATGGGTTAGTCAAGGATCTAGGAAGTAGTCGAGGGTTTGCAGATGTCAGGGTTTGGTTTTGAGAGTTGATTTTGGCGAGGGGTCGGTAATTGCAGTTTTGTGTTTAATAAACATAACGAACACTAAATTTAAATCAAATTTAAATTCGGATTAGATGAGGATTGTGCAAGCTTTAGATAGATTAGGATTTGATTGGTGCTAATCGGTTGAATCAAAAAAATTTGAAGGAAAAAAATTTGAAGGAAAATATCTAAAATTTCCTAAGCTTTATTTATATAAACTATCTTACCCATTATAAATGTAAAAATATGTATTAGAACACATTTTCTAAATAGTAAAATATTTATAGTATTTATCACCACGACAACAAAAATAATATTAATATTAATAATAAAATAGCAATAATGATATTGTAACCAATTGATGGGGATATAATAATATGGGTGAGTTCACCTACTATTATTATTATTATTTAAAACAAATATAAATTTTACAACCTTTCAAAAGTAAATAAATAAATAAATATTAAACATAAAAAGACAATCATGATACTATTTAATAAATCTTAATGAACAAAATATTAAAACAAATAAATCTAGTGACGCCTATGGCTAATATGCTAGTCAAGGCACTTGCCTGCACTAGCTGTGCCATGTTATCTAGTCAATATGCATAAAGAATTTTAAGCATGACTAAGACTATAATTATAAATAAATAACACAAAAATTCCAAAAAATTATTTCAGCAGATTTTAAAATATATAAAAATTTCTTAAAAATTTTGGGGTTTTACAGTCTCACTTCCTTAGAGGTCCATTATATGTCCATAACATCAACTGCACACACTTAAGTAGATCATTTCAATCTATAATTATTCACTGCACACTCATTTGTCCTGCATTTCCCATTAGCACTGCTTTCTTGGTTCAGGTAAATTACCATATACCTTCATAGAGTAGCAGACCTCTTATGCCTGATTTTGAGCATTATGCTTTAATGCATGTGCAGCCCTATATATGTTCAATTCAGTCCATATATGACCTTAGGATTCAATTAGATATGTATCAACTCTTAACATTCTTTTCCCTGTTCAAATTTGGTGATCATTTATCTAATATTCATTGACCCCAAATGTATGTATCCCTCACTCTTCATGATTCGATCTTCCCACCTGTTATGTGTTCACTACATCATTAGATGTCCTACTCCTGTCTTGCATTCCCTGCATTCCTCATACAAGGAATGGCAATGCATCCCATGGTTCATTGTGTCTTGCCTAACCTGCATATTCTTCCACTTGTATGCCCTGCATATAACCACATAAATTGCATGTAGTACAATTTAGGCATGTTCTGGAATCTTCATTGTCTTCTTGCATTTTGAATAAACCATCAAATTCCTATCTTTGCACTTGCACCCCTCTCCACATGTTTTGTGACCACTGAATGTATAAGTCAGTTCTTAACTTGTAAGTTCAATCTTTGAGCTAGTAATGGTTAAATCCCCCTCTAGGTATCAGACACCCCATTTCATGTGTATAAATGATAGCCATACTCCATTAGAGGGCAGTCCACTTGTTTCACTGTTCAATCGAGCCCCAAAACTGGTACATGTCTTCCTATATATAAATTTTGTTCTACCTTAAGTATCCGTGGGAGGAAATTGTCCTACATATGTGGGTTCAATCTTTACGTTAGATTGTACTGTTCTGTCCACTCAATTGAGGTCGAGTCCCCTTTAAATGTTAGCCTATAATCCCTACAGTGTTCAGTGTATGTTATTGTATTGTCCATTCTTTTCTTTCGAGTCCAGTCTTATGTTAATGCTTAACCCTTAGCATCATGCATGTCACTTCACATGACAACCTACCCATTGGGTTAATACATTCAATTGTTTACTGCATTTTACATCTTAAATGTTCAGTCTTAGTGAATGTTCCTTGAGTTTTGATCAGATTCTTAATAATTGGTGATGTCCATATGAGGACATATGTTCCCTTCCTTGTAAATGCTACTGACCTCCATCTTATCCTATCCAATGTGAACTAAATCAACCCTTCCTTATATGTTCAAGATACTTAATATTGGTTCAGAACCTTAGCCACTGCCCTGAGTTCATTTGCATATCCTTGAGTTCACTACACTTTAACACTCAATATCCTGCAAGAATCACTTGCATTCACATATCCTTCCACCACTTTCCTTTTTCCATATGTTCTGTGAACTGCACCTATCTGCATTTCAGTTTGTCCCCTCTACATAACCAGTTCACTGATACACTAACTGTCCATGTGTGGACAGTAGGTTAGCCAATTACTCACTATATTTCTTCATATTATCTTCACTGCTTTCATTTTAGCCAGTCGAAATATGGACTATTTTGAGACTGGGTTCTTGAATTGGGGTTCAGGTATTGAACCCAAGTCTCCTTATCCATACATACCTATATTTAGCCCCTTTTCTTTTCAGTTTATACCTGTATACAGATATGATAGGCTCATAATTGATGTATTAGTTAATGTGGGATATTGGTATGTGAGTTTGGAATAGGGTTGATGTTAGACATTGTATGTATATATGTAATGCCTAGTAGGCATATGAATACATTGGATAAGGTTAATACTATCAATCGTATACATATGTGCTACCTTATGTATATAGGGTATGGTTTATATTTAGAAGTTATGAGTCTAGTTTAATGTAGAGTATACATGTAATATGTTACACCTTAGGATATATGGTATATGTTTGAGTTAGAGATTTGAGTTTTGTTAATATGGGATTTTGGTTAACCTAGTTGCCACATCAAATAGCCTATTTTAGTCAAAGCCTTAGAATTAGTCAAGTTGACCAAAACCTTAGAAGTGGACCATTTGACCAAGATTTGACCCAATAGTCCAAGTATGACTAAGTTTGACTTAGAGTTGACCAAGGATTGACTTTTGACCTAGAGAGGCCTAGAGTAGGTAGAATACATTGTTTAATTTCAAATATTCTCTTTAGAACACATTACAACATGTATCTCATATAATAGGACTCTGTGACTCCAGTTCGGATACCAATACACATCAGTTGCTCAGGATATCAGGCGAGTACATTCTCTGACCATTTTATACTTGCTAGAACTTATATTCTTGCTCTAGATTACTTTACTTGATACTGTCATGTTGGTAACATGGATTGGTACTATATGGACCTTTTTATGAGACGTTATCCCCCTCGGGAGCATTGGATACTTCATGCCATGTGTGTTTCACATACATCATGTATCTCTATGCTTTCACTATTCATATATACTCTTGTGATTCATGTACTCTCATGTTCACAGAGCCCTCATGAATTAATTTTACGTGCTCTCATTTATGTGGCAGTGAAATCATGAATCTTAACATAACTTGTCTCGATCCTTGTGTATTGATTGGGGATGGGGGAGTAGAAATAGTCATGTGAATAATTCCAAAGTAGTGTAACCATGAATCAACTCTGTAGTATAGCCATGAATCATTTCCAGCTGTTCACATGTCTATCTTGTACTCTAAATCACTAGTCAATGATAGTTCTTTACTTATAGTAGATATTTCTATTAAAGATTATCCCTTCTACTTCATGTACATTCTCTCAGTTATTCATGTATCTTATTCTATTGCATACTTTATATTTTCTGACATGATATGAACTACGTGAGATGTACTATGCTCGTTCCTGTCCTGACTGGACCTGTCGAAAATATTACAGATGAGACCGAGGGTTCTGTACCACCTGCTATGGAGCACAGACCTAGATGATACCATGAGTTGGACCCACAGGAGGATCCAGTTATAGCCGTGGACACCATCCCTTTAGTCTATTCAGCTAGTCAATTATCTTATTTTCAGGCCATCTTGTTTTATTTGGACTTGGAGATGTATTAAACTTGGTTGTTGTTGTGTCATCTAGACACTTAGACTTATTCTCTTCTGTATGTACTTTACTTTATTTTATATATATATATCTTATCGTGCTATTATCCATCTTTAGATTGGTGATTGAGTTGTGTCTTCTGTGATTGGCCTTCGTTTGGAGAGTATATCATATTGTACTTAGTTATGATGATAACCTAGAACAGCGTTCTACCGCCGACACTGCGGCGTAGGCTGGACGTACCCACTTCTTGTGCTCCTACATAGGGTGCGGGCCGTGACACGTTTTTAGTGGTGGCCTATGCAGGTCGAGAGTCGCATTATTATGATATCATAGTAGCGCAATGACTTAGTTGTACTGCTACGAGCCTGCGATAGAATATAGGAAGGAAGGTTTTAGAATGAGAGGATACTCAATCACAGTTAGAATTCCTTAAGAGATTCCTGGAATAAACCTTGAGAATCTCAATTTGAACTTTGATTTAAAATCTTTTTCTCTTTTTTTGATTCACCTTTACTCCTTGTTATTTAAATTTGATTTTGATAGATCGTTGTTAATTTTGATTTTCCTATCGAGATGAATTTTATGATCTAAGTTAAGGTATCTTTTGATAACATATGTTAACGGGAATAATAGGGATGGTAAAACGTACACTTCATTATGGAACCTGGAGTTTATCGCAGCCATATTAGCCGGCGTGGCAAAAACGTAGAGACCTGACTTCGGATGTACATATCTTGGTTATGAAATTTGGAATTTCTCGTAGCTATACTAGTCGGCATAGCAAGAATTCTAGACGACATGATTACAGAGGTGCATACCCCAGTTATGGAATCTACCGTTTATCGCAGCCTTGCTTACTAGCATGGCGAGGATTCTGAGTAACATGATTTTAGACAGACGTATATGATTATCAGATTGTATCTTGAGAAGGTTTTTAAACATATCATCTCTATTGTACCCTTATGTTATTATAAAAATTGTATTCCATCATCAAATAACTTAAGAGTATGGATATTTTAGTTTTGTAGAGCTTATTCATGTGTAGTTCTTTCATAGTGTAATAATATAATGACCTGTAGAGTGTCTATACCCTAGATGATAGTTAGCATTGGTATTAGAATAGTAACCCATTGTAGATGATTCCTCTGTTATTTATAATACCTATCAGTTTTCATATAGGATGTTAGTCTGCCTTACAGCCTTGATGATTTATTATTTTCCTTATCCTTTCCAGCAGGGCACCCATGACCAGAGCCTGTCCTTGAGTGTAGTTGTAGCTTCGCCTGAGACTGAGAATCTTCCTCTGCCTCCTATAGTGGTACCCCATACCATATTCTCGGGAGGGTTGTTTCCTGATGGAGCTCAGATATTCGGACTTCTCCGGGATGTGTTAGAGACACAGAGAGTTCAGGCTGAGATCTTGAGGGAGCAGTATCCAGTTCCACCTAGAGCCTCAGAAGTACCCAGATTTCCAGCCTAGACCTTAGTATGTCTTTTGAGATAATTGGTACACCACACATTGCTTGTATGTTTTGATACCTTGGGATTGCTTTGTGCTGTAGTATGACTAGAATGGCTAGATGGGAACCCTAGAGAGAGTATTCTAGGTAGACGAATATTCTTTCTATGACTTTGATTTTCGGAACGTCAGAGATGTAGATCTTTGGAAACTTCCTTCATAAGTTTGTAGTAGACAAGATTACCTTCACTTTGATATATTATGTCCCACTCAAACTTGTTCCCTTATACTACTTTTACATCGCAGCTTTCGGTCCAATTTAGGCCATTTGACCATTCCCACTTTAATTATGATTATCATATGCACATTTCTATGACTTTTAATTTAGAAGCACAAGATTAGTTATTTTCTCAAAACCAACTTCACATGCATGACCTATACATGACACCCTATACCCCTGACCTTCGTATCCTATTCGGATACGCCATCTTGTGCTTCACCATTATCACACGACTTTCCTAACACAAGACCCCATCTTGATTTACCACACGGAGTCACTTTTATTTTCGACTCGAAATGGGGACACCTTTTCGACCCAAACCAGTCGACCCAAATTGGGATATGTCCCATTTCAAGCCTACTACCCATATTTTACTTGTTGACCTTGTGTGCTGCTAGGTAGAAGCTTCGACCTTGATTGTTGGGGGTTTAACCTAGAAGGAGTACGACCACTCTTAATTTCGAGGACGAAATTCTTCTAAGGAGGGAGATTTATAACACCTACTTTTCTAAAATGAGGGTAATTTTAAACTTTTGTAAAATTGATCATGTTAGTTATTAAATAATAGATTTAAATCATGTTAATGATAAATTGGTGAATTTTTGATTATTTTAATTAATTAATTTGGTGTATTGTGACTTTGGTCTTTTACTAGTGAAACCTTAGAACTACTTTGACTAGAGGCTAGCCATGACAATAGAATCTAGCTAGTGGACTTAGACTTGATTAGTTGGGTTCTAATTATGTTAGAATAGCATGAATAGGCTAGAATTGACTTAGAATGACAAACCACTTTGGGCCTTTTCTCAAAAAGGGCCTCTAAATGACAGTAGAAAGATTTGTAGTTAATGCAACTTGACCAAACCCTAGCCCATACCATCATGGCCAGCCACAACAGCCCCACCCTACTTTATAAGTCATCATTAGCCCCCTTCCTTCCTCTTTCATTGAAACCCTAACCCTAGTTTTGGTGTTCTTCCCTAAATTTGCCCCTTTTACCAAATCAACTCCAAATTCATCCAAACCAATTACAAACTCTTCCCATTGAAGAGAGGAGGTCCCTATTGGCTAGCTAGGAAGGTTTGGGAGCAATTTGGCCATTGGATTTGGTGTGGGATCTTTTGGAAAGAATTTTTATTGGGATTCTAACTCCCAATTGGTAAGAGCCTCTAATCCTATTAAATTCCAGATTTATTGTTGTAGATGCATCCATTTAGGATCCCCCAGCTTTAGGAATGATTTGGGTCTAGTTTGAGTACATTTGAGGTGTGTATCGTAAGAGTATCGGATAATGTCTCAAGTGTTCGATGAAATGTCCCATAGGATATTTTGTTCACCAATTTCATAATAAATTAAATATTTGGATAGCCTATTAGATGTAGATTACATGTATATGGGACTGAGTTGATTTCGAAATGGTTTGATATGATTTATTGGACACAGGGACACTCAGCTAGGGAATACACTGTGAACAGTGTATGTCCTGCTGCCACTGTCCCAGTTCTCCCTCGACACACCTTGTTTTCACTACCTAGCCACTGATTTGAGTTGGTAAAGTGACTGACAGCAGGTTTGGAGAGTTGGGCTTCGAGCCATGGCCAGCTCGAGCCTTGGCTTGACCTGTAAGTTCCTATTTCTGTTGTCGAGCAATACTGCTCTGTTGCCTTCACTGCTGCATTCATCCCATTGACACTTTTCACCACTGCACTGAACATCCATATGCATTCATCATGTATATCATCACATATCCTGTACTTCAAAATTGATCCACTGCATTCCTTTCATTCAAATGATGATTTTAAGTCTTCATATCTTTCTATGCCCTGCATAATGTTAATCAGCCTTTTGATTCAGTCACATATACTAAGTATCTAGGACTTGAGTTCAGATTCAAACTTTTGTTCAAACATTGATTTACCTCCCACTGTTCAGTATTAGGGTTCAGTCCCTTGTTAGTCCTAGTGGTACCAGTAGACTAAGAGGTAAGCTATAGTACTGGTCCCTTAGGCATGTCCTTTACATGTCTGTCCTATTACATATCATGTCAGTCCCCTCTATATGCTAACCTCTTATGTAGATTCATTCCAGTTTTGAGATAGGTGTATTAACATATGTTCATGCATTTTGATCAAGTCCCTACAAGTATTGTCTCTGTAACGCCCCAGTCCCAAAATACGTAGGACTAGGCATACGAAATATGCCAGCTGCATGCATATGAAGAATACTCTAATATGTGGAATCCTCGTACGCATACATAAGCTGTAAATACTAAATCACAGGCCATTCACAGATAACTATATCTCATCCACAAAGTCACAAGAGAAAATAATAGTCCAGATAGTATCAAATAAAAGTGTCAAAAGAAAGATAGCCGGGTGGAAACAAATCCACTAACAAACAACTATGAATATAATCTAAGATACTAGAGTTCAACCGCCCAAAAATAAATGAAAGATATAAGTAAGGAAAGGATCAGGCATCGTCAGAGGGTATGATATCCTTGGTAGGAAATGAAGGAACTAAACCGAGTCCGTACTCCTAGGGCAATCCAGACCATCTACACCTGGAGAGATCACCAGGTCCTCATCGGGACATAACAAGATACAGAAAAACATTCCATATAAACTGAATATAAACTGCTCACAATAACCCGGATCACAACATGGTTCAGCCCTTTATCATCGAAGCAGTGAACCACACCTACAACCAAACAAGGACAAGGTGTGAGACACTAGTTCGTGACAAATTACTGTTCCAAGCCATGAATGGTATAGTACCCAACCATATGAAAAAGTACATAAACCTATGGATAAAGGTCGCCCAACCAATCTAAGTGAAATGCATTTTAAGAACAGTTCATGGTCGCATGACTAACGGGTCAAGTCAGAAAAATAACAATGCAGTACAGTACCTCAGTAGCGAGTCACAACACCATATACTATTCCTCAGTATCGAGCGAGTCTATAGCATATAGTCTACCTATCGTTCCTCAGTAGCAAGCGAGTCTACGATAGATAGGGTGGTAGTCAATTCCAATCATGTTATTCCCGTCCAATGCCAACTCATAACTGCTAAGTCTTCTAGCATGCAACTCTATTAGCAGTTATTTCCTAACGCACGTCCTCACGTATCGGTGGCCAGCCAACTACGCAAGTCCAAGACCTATATGAGACTCATGACTCGTGTAGCACATGTGTCACGGCCAATGAATGCATCGCAACATAGGATAGTCTTCTTAACTTTAAGTCGATGCATAATATTAAAGTAATAGGAAAAAAACTAAACAGTTAAATAAAATATATCAAGGCAGTAAAAAATGATAATAAGTAAGAAAATAAAACTAAATCAACATGCTAAATGACAGTAAATAAGCATAATAGAATGGTAAGGTATCTTGCCTGAGGGTGGTGCGAGATATAGAAAAATTGAACAGTCAGAATCGTCAAAACGAAAGTCAAAATCCACAAGGAGCTTCGAATGCTGAAAAAACATCAAGAACGTGTTTGGTATAAATGATATGTCTAGGAAATGCCTGTACAAAAGTCTAATTCTGTAATAGGGGCAAAATCATAATTTTGGGTCAAAACGATGTCCTCCGTTGGACCCGTTTTGCACCGAAATGCGTGCCAGTACCTACTGCTCTATAAAGTCATCAAATTATACATCTACGAATCTGGTTTTAGGAGATGAACCCAATGGTATGTCCAACTTTGGATTCCGATGAGCCATGCACAAATTCGCCCGTTAGAGCGGGTCGCAGGCCCGCCAAATAGGCGTTCCGATAGACCTTCTCAGAATCGGACCAAACTTGGTACACAAGACCAAAATTTTGATACGGTCTTGTTGGCATAATTTTCGTCTCGATACGAGGAACATACACAAAGTTATGGCCAAGTTTGCAAAAGGTCGATACGGGGGTATCTCGACGGATACGCACTGATTTCGTCGCGCACACGCAACAAAATCGAGTTCCGTCAGTTCCCACACGTCAGCAACATCCATACGCGCCTTTCGATGCATATAGCTTGCGACCACGTCGTCCGGTTTGTCAGGGCGCACGCCGTATCGAAAATTATTTCAAAAATTCTATTGTTTTAAAAACTATTTTTGGCATATTTTGGGTGCAATTTTCTCGACGTATAGTCGATCAAATCAAAATCTACAAAGAGACTTGTGAAGCCCTATCGGTTGTCTATCTCTATTTTTAATTAGTTTTAAAAAAAATCTATAATAACCTATCATAATCAGCCTTCAAAATTAGTATCCTAATATCCAAAAACAGATTTTGTTTGTACTGTTTCTCGTTGATTTTTAGGGGAATTCTTGATGTATCTATTGACTATGATAAAAATCTACTTAAAGGAAAATATAGGGGGTTATATCATCTATACGTAAGATTTTGCGGTTTGATAAATCGTCAATCGAGGATAGAGAAAAAGGCGCACAAATAGGGGTACCTGGCAATGGCGTTGCTGCTGCTAGTGCGGCCGTTATGGTCGGCCAGCAATCTGCGGCGGAGCATGGCGGTTGTCGACATTTCTATGGGTTTGTCAAGGATCCAGGAAGTAGTCGAGGGTTTATAGAGGTCGGGGGTTTGGTTTTGAGAGTGGATTTTGGCGAGGGGTCGGTGACTGCAGTTTTGTGTTTAATAAACATAACGAAAAATCGAATTTAAATTCGGTTTAGATGAGGATTGTGCAAGCTTTAGATAGATTAGGATTTGATTGGGGCTAATCGGTTGCATCAAAAAAATTTGAAGGAAAAAAACTCCGCCAACTCCCTATACTGTCAGGTGAAGCTGGGATTGGGAGTATCACGAGATATTGGATGCCAATATCTCGTGACCTCTACTCTTTTTTTTCTCTCTTTGGGTATAAGTATATAATAGATATAATTAAAAGTACATATCTAAATGTGTAACAATATAAAACATCTAAAATTTCCTAAGCTTTATTTATATAAACTATCTTACCCCTTATAAATGTAAAAAATATGTATTAGAACGTACTTCCTAAATAATAAAATATTTATAGTATTTAGCACCACAACAACAAAAATAATAATAATATTAATAATAAGATAACAATAATGATATTGTAACCAATTGATGGGGATATAATAATGTGGGTGAGTTCATCTACTATTATTATTATTATTTAAACAAATATAAATTTTACAACCTTTCAAAAGTAAATAAATAAATATTAAACATAGAAATACAATCATGATACTATTTAATAAATCTTAATGAACAAAATATTAAAACAAATAAATCTAGTGACGCCTATGGCTAATATGCTAGTCAAGGCACTTGCCTGCACTAGTTGTTCCATGTTATCTAGTCAATATGCATAAAAAATTTAAGCATAACTAAGACTATAATTATAAATAAATAACACGAAAATTCCAAAAATATATTTAAGCAAATTTGAAAATATATAAAAATTTCTTGAAAATTTTGGGGTTTTACATTCTACCCAACTTATAAAAATTTTGTCCTCGAAATTAAAATAAATCTTAATATCCGAGGACAAAGAAGCTACGAACGACAAAACAGTTAGGTATGTCAAACCATTCCATGTCTTTATGAAAGGATGGAAGGGACATTCTACCATCGAACTCCTAGTTCAACGTGACCCTTCTAAGGAATAGGTTGCACGAAGTTCACGTCTCTACCCAACTTATAGAAGTTGGGTAATCGTGGAAAGCACAGTAATTGGACTGCTAAGGAAGACAAATTTTAAAGAGATGTACGAGAGTATGAGGTACATACGTTTGTATTCACGGACTCTAAAGGAAGCCTAGGTATTACATATGTAACATTGCTCATATGTTGAGCATGTTTCATCATGGCAGTAGGAGAGGTCTTGTTTGGACATAATCGGGAACAAATTGGTATAGGGGGATTCCATTGATCGAATAACATAGGCTTCGGAGAGACGCGGTTAAGAAATTTATGGAAGAAGTATTTGTGGGCCCAGAGATGGAAACTATATAACAGGTGTAGAGGTTCATTTCATAAAGTTAGATTTTATAGTCCAAATATGGCGATAAGCACATATGGGTTTAACTAGGTTTTAGTGGTTCCCCTATATGGACATCAATCTTTTATTGAATGAATCTTGGTTTTAATCTATATGGGCTACACAAAATTTCATGAAACCAATCTAAACCATCCTTATTAGGTTATGGTACTTTAGAACAGGTTCTAACCCAAGTGGTTGGGCTAGTTCCGAATCGGGTTGGTTAAATAGGTGTCTTGTGCCTTGCGTGACTTTCATGTATAGGTAGCACATGGGGCCTCAATTGCATGGTACCCTAGTGGTATGTGCATAGTGGGCTTCGATTAGATCATAACCATATATTGGGTCGAAAGGTTTGAGTCGAAATTGGGTCTCCAATTGAAATCGAAAAGTTCATCGGTATTATGGTAAGGGGTATAGTTGGCCCTTATTGGCCCGAAAGTCGCATCATAAGAATAGAGTACAAAGGGGCATGTTTTAGTGGGACGTGATATACCTAGATGATGATGAGCTCGTCTAGGTCTTGTATATAAAATTTATTTGAAGAAAAAGTCTAGTGTTGTGCTCCAAATATCAAAGTCACGATAGGGAACACCCAAGGATCAAAATAGAGAGTGGGTTTTCATGAGGCAATGATTTATCCTTCTAACGGTAACCAATTTATCCTAATCAATCAGTAAAAGAAGTCTAGAGGGCATTCAATATATAACCTCCAGAAATTCCTCTATAAAAATTAAAACCAGGGCACGATTTTATGATTGATAAAGTTAGAAATATTCCAAGTTGTAGTATCATACCTTGACTTGATATCAAAGAGTAACAGATAACATGATGCGGTAGATATGAATCAAGGACGAAGTGATTTCGAATAGATGGAAGAATATTGTGTATGTCATACTTGTGTTCCTATAGGAATTCTCTTGGCACAAAACACTATAATGACATACGAACCGAAGACATAGGCCATTTCATATATATATGGTCTACAGAAGGGGTATCAAGCTCTAAGGCAAGTCTTAATGACTAAATTCTTGATCGCTATTCTAAGCAAGTCTGGCTATGCTACGGCTTTCGGATTACTGAAGATGTTTGTAGGTAGTATCTTATAGTGCAATTGCTAACTTTTAATCCTAATGTGTTTAGGAAGAACGAGATAACTATTCTATGCATGAATAGGACAATAATGAATGTGCACCAATATTGTATTAACTAGAATAATACCTGTGGTATCTGTCAACTCGGGAAGGGTGTCTAGTACTGTCATGGTGAATGCTTGTCCTTGCCTCAGATTATTCATCTCTTCTCTAGCAGGCCTATACTCTGGTGTCTGGCCCACCAAGGCTGGTCCCTCCTGATATTCTTCTAGGGAAAGTGGTTGTGGTACACCTGGTTCGAGAGTTATTGGCCCTCGTAACTGTTGCTGTGATTGTGCTGGAGCTAAAATGGGTGTGGCATATCGGTTGGGACAATCTCGAAGTTTATGCTTACTGGAATCGCAATTGAAGTAACACTTTAGTCACCGACGACAGTCCTTCTGCTGGTGCCCTCTCCTTCCACAAAACTGGCAGGTTATTATATTTGGAATTTGGTAGGGCACGGCTTGCTGTTGATATTGTGCAGTAAGTCGTCATTCGGGGCCTCCTGAACCAAGTTGAACTAGAAAGTCTGCTGGGGCATAGTATCTTTGAGTTTGTTGTGCTTTCTTGTGTAGAATCTCCTAACTTCTAGCTTCTTCTAATACTGTGGCATGCGAAATTTTGGATTGCACTGTGGTGTGTGTTTTAAGTTCGGGTCTTAATCCATTATGAAACCTTTTCGCCTTCTCTTTCTTTGTCGATATCAATCCCTCGGCAAATCTTCTTAGTCGGCTAAATTCTGTATCATACTCGTCAACCGACTTGTTGCCTTGTTTGAGGTGGAGGAACCGATCATACAGTACATTCCAAGCAGTGGTTGGAAAGTACCTCTCGTTGAAGAGTTTGTAGAACTCTTACCATGACTGATTGGTACCCAAGCGCCTCTCCTCCGCTTTCCACCAATGATGGGCATTCTCCTCGAGTAATAAATCAACTACAGTCATCCAATCTTTTTTAGGCAACTGTGACGCCCTTAACTTCTTTTCGGTGCTAATAAGCCATGAAAAAACTTCTGGTGGGCCTTCGGTACCTTTGAAAGTCTTCGGCTTCATTTGGGTGAAATCTGAAATACTGTCTACGTATGAATGGGGCCTTAGTAGAGGTGCTGGTACTTGGCCTGGTGGTGGAGATGGTGGTCTATTAAGTGGGACCATCACGTCTTGTCTCAATAGCTTGTTTTGTTGCCACTGAGCCCGCAATAAGGCATAAAGGAACTGGTTGGTATCATCACCATCAACCGGAAGCATAGGCATCTGCAGTCCAGCTTGAGGTAGATTCTGGTGAAGGGGTGGTGGAGTATACCCTCCCTGGGGTGCAGGGGTCTACTGAACAGGCTGAACTAATTGGTGTTCAGAGGCTTGGGGATGCTGGTGAGTAGGTGGGGTCGTCTGGTCTGGCTGAGAAGGCATGTTTGAGGTTACTATAGGATGCTGTGAGTGAATTTTCTCCTCTTGGGCTGCCGAGTTACCTGGGATGATGGCAAGTGGGGGAAACGCTACTGCTATGAGGATTTATTCACTGGCACGAGATATAAAATTTTTGTTAGAATAATTTCAAGCTAGATGCAAGTCAAGCTATCAAATGAGAGTTTGAAGTGGAATCAAGGAGGGTATTTAAACATGTGGATGAGATGCCTAATTTCTAATCCTATATGCAGGCTCGTATCAGCACAGCTATGTAGCCGATACGGTATGCTCTGACCTGCATGGGCCACCACCAAAATATGTAACGACCGATTCCCAAAATACGTAGGACTAGGCATACGAAACATGACTGCTGCATACATACGAAGAATACTCCAATATATGGAATCCTCGTACGCATACATAAGCTGTAAATACTAAATTACAGGTCAATCACAGATAACTATATCTCATCCACAAAGTCACAAGAGAAAATAATAGTCCAGATAGTATCAAATAAAAGAGTCAAAAGATAGATAGTCGGGTGGAAACAAATCCTCTACCAAATAACTATAAATATAATCTAAGATACTAGAGTTCAACCTCCCAAAAATAAATCAAAGATATAAGTAAGGAAACGATCAAGCATCGTCAGAGGGTAAGATATCCTCGGTAGGAAATGAAGGAGCTAAACCGAGTCCGTACTCCTGGGGCAATCCTGACCATCTACACCTGGAGAGATCACCAGGTCCTCAGTGGGACATAACAAGATACAGAAAAACATAACGTATAAACTGAATATAAACTGCTCACAATAACCCGGATCACAATATGGTTCAGCCCTTTATCATCGAAGCAGTGAACCACACCTACAACCAAACAAGGACAAGGTGTGGCACACTAGTTCGTGACAAAATACTATTCCAAGCCACGAACGGTATAGTACAACCATATGGAAAAGTACATACACCTAAGGATAATGGTCGCCTAACCATTCTAAGTGGAATGCATTTTAAGAACAGTTCATGGTCGCATGACTAACGGGTCAAGTCAGGAAAATACCAATGCAGTACAGTACCTCAGTAGCGAGTCACAACACCATATACTATTCCTCAGTATCGAGCGAGTCTATACAATACAGTCTACCTATCGTTCCTCAGTAGTAAGCGAGTCTACGATAGATAGGGTGGTAGTCAACTTCCAATCATGTTCTTCCCGCCCAATGCCAACTCATAAATGCTAAGTCTTCTAGCATGCAACTCTATTAGCAGTTATTTCCTAACGCACGTTCTCATGTATCGGTGGCCAGCCAACTACGCAAGTCCGAGACCTATATGAGACTCGTGACTCGTATAGCACATGTGTCAAGGCCAATGAATGCATCACAACATAGGGTTGTCTACTTAACTTTAAGTCGATGCATAATATTAAAGTAATAAGAATAAAACTAAACAGTTAAATAAAATATATTAAGGCAAAAAAATGACAATAAGTAAGATAATAAAACTAAATTAGCATGCTAAATGACAGTAAATAAGCAGAATATAATGGCAAGGTATCTTGCCTGAGGGTGGTGCGAGATGTAGCAAAATCCAGCAGTCAGAATCGTCAACACGAAAGTCAAAATCCACAAGGAGCTCCGGATGCTGAAACAAACATCAAGAACATGTTTGGTATAAAAGATATGTATAGGAAACGTCTGTCCAAAAGTCTAATTCTGGTACAGGGGTAAAATCACAATTTTGGGTTAAAACGATGTCCGTCGTTGGACCCATTTTATACCGAAATGCGTGCCAGTACCTACAGTCTCTAAAGTCATCAAACTATATGTCTATGAATTCGGTTTGAGGAGGTGAAGCCAACGGCATGTCCAAGTCCAACTTTGGATTCCGATGAGCCGTGCACAAATTCGTCCGTTAGAGCGAGTCGTGGGCCTGCCAAATAGGCGTTCCGATCGACCTTCTCAGAATCGGACCAAACTTGGCACACAAGACCAAAATTTTGATACGGTCCTGTTGGCACAAGTTTCGTCTAGATATGACAAAAATACACGAAGTTATGGCCAAGTTTGCAAAAGGTCGATACGGGGGTATCTCGACGGATACGCACTGATTTCGTCGCGCACACGCAACGAAATCGAGTTCCGTCAGTTCCCACATGTCAACAACATCTATACGCGCCTTTCGATGCATATATCTTGCGACCATGTCGCCCAGTTTGTCGGGGCGTACGCCATATCGGGAATTATTTCAAAAATTCTAGTGTTTTGAAAACTATTTTTGGTAAATTTTGGGTACAATTTTCTCGACGTATAGTCGATCAAATCAAAATCTAGAAGGAGGCTTGTGAAGCCCTATAGGTTGTCTATTTTTGTTTTTAATTAGTTTTAAAAAATCTATAATAACCTATCATAATCAGCCTTCAAAATTAGTATCCTAATAACCAAAAACAGATTTTGTTGGTATTGTTTCTCACTTATTTTCAGGGGAATTCTTGATGTATCTATTGACTATGATAAAAATCTACTTAAAGGGAAATAAAGGGGGTTATATCATCTATATGTAAGATTTTGCGGTTTGATAAATCGTCAATCGAGGATAGAGAAAAAGGCGCACGAACAGGGGTACCTGGCAATGGCGTTGTTGCTGCTAGTGCGGCCGTTGTGGTCGGCCAGCGATCTACGGCGGAGCACGGCGGTTGTTGACGATTCTATGGGTTCGTCAAGGATCCAGGAAGTAGTCAAAGGTTTGCAGAGGTCGGGGTTTGGTTTTGAGAGTTGATTTTGGCGAGGGGTTGGTGATTGCAGTTTTGTGTTTAATAAACATAACGAACACTAAATAAAAATTGAATTTAAATTTGGTTTAGATGAGGATTGTGCAAGCTTTAGATAGATTAGGATTTGATTGGTGCTAATCGGTTGAATTAAAAAAATTGAAGGAACAAAAACTCCGCCAACTCCCTCTATTGTAGGGTGAAGCTGGGGTTGGGAGTATCACGAGATATTGGATGCCAATATCTCATGACCTCTACTCTCTCTTTTTTCTCTTTGGGTAGAAGTATATAATAGATATAATTAAAAGTACATATCTAAATGTATAACAATATAAAATATCTAAAATTTCCTAAGCTTTATTTATATAAACTATCTTACCCCTTATAAATGTAAAAATATGTATTAGAACACATTTCCTAAATAATAAAATATTTATAGTATTTATCACCACAACAACAAAAATAATAATAATATTAATAATGAAATAGCAATAATGATATTGTAACCAATTGATGGGGATATAATAATATGGGTGAGTTCACCTACTATTATTATTATTATTATTTAAAACAAATATAAATTTTACAACCTTTCAAAAGTAAATAAATAAATAAATATTAAACATAGAAAGACAATCATGATATTATTTAATAAATCTTAATGAAAAAAATATTAAAACAAATAAATCTAGTGACGCCTATGGCTAATATGCTAGTCAAGGCACTTGCCTGCACTAGCTGCGCCATGTTATCTAGTCAATATGCATAAAGAATTTTAAGCGTGACTAAGACTATAATTATAAATAAATAACACGAAAAATCCAAAAATTTATTTAAGCAGATTTTAAAATATATAAAAATTTCTTGAAAATTTTGGGGTTTTACAGTCTCACTTCCTTAGAGGTCCATTATTTGTCCATAGCATCAACTGCACACACTTAACTAGATCATTTCAATCTATAATTATTCACTGCACATTCATTTGTCCTGCATTTCCCATTAGCACTGCTTCCTTGGTTCAGGTAAATTGCCATACACCTTCATAGAGTACCAGACCTCATATGCCTGATTTTGAGCATCATGCTTTAATGCTTGTGCAGCCCTATATATGTTCAGTTCAGTTCATGTATGACCTTAGGATTCGATTAGATATGTATCAACTCTTAACATTCTTTTTCCTGTTCAAATTTGGTAATCAGTTATCTAATATTCATTGACACCAAATGTGTGTATCCCTCACTCTTCATGATTTGATCTTCCCACTTGTTTTGTGTTCACTACATCATTAGATTTCCTACTCCTGTATTGCATTCCCTGCATTCCTCATACAAGGAATGACAATGCATCCCATGGTTCACTGTGTCTTACCTAACCTGCATATTCTTCCACTTGTATGTCCTGCATACAACCACATATATTGCATGTACTACAATTTAGGCATGTTCTGAAATCTTCATTGTATTCTTGTATTTCGAATAAACCATCAAATTCCCATTTTTGCACTTGCACCCCTCTCTACATGTTTTGTGCCCACTGAATGTATAAGTCAGTTCTTGACTTGTAAGTTCAATCTTTGAGCTAGTAATGGTAAAATCCCCCTCTAGGTATCAGACACCCCATTTCATGTGTATAACTGATAGCCATACTCCATTAGAGGGAAGTCCACTTGTTTCACTGTTCAATCGAGCCCCAAAACTGGTACATGTCTTCCTATATATAAATTTTTTTTACCTTAAGTATCCGTAGGAGGAAATTGTCCTACATATGTGGGTTCAATCTTTACATTAGATTGTACTGTTCTGTCCACTCAATTGAGGTCGAGTCCCCTTTAAATGTTAGCCTATAATCCCTACAGTATTCAGTGTATGTTATTGTTTTGTCCATTCTTTTCTTTCGAGTGCAGTCTTGTGTTAACGCTTAACCCTTAGCATCATGCATGTCACTTCACATGACAACCTACCCATTGGGTTGATACATTCAATTGTTTATTGCATTTTACATCTTAAATGTTCAGTCTTAATTAATGTTCCTTGAGTTTTGATCAGATTCTTAATAATTGGTGATGTCCAGATGAGGACATATGTTCCCTTCCTTGTAAATGCTACTAACCTCCATCTTGTCCTGTCTAATGTAAACTAAATCAAGCCATCCTTATATATTCAAGATACTTAATATTGGTTCAGGACCTTAGCCACTTCCCTGAGTTCATTTGCATATCCTTGAGTTCACTGCACTTTAACACTCAATATCCTGCAAGCATCACCCACTACAAGAAAAAGTCCCTTTTACAATGTTTTATCTACAACACATCCTGAAAACGTTGTAAAAATGTGGTCGTTTACAACCTTTATTGTAAAAACGTTGTAAATACCTCTACAAACAACGTTTTATGTTGAAACATTAATAATTCTACAATAGAATTCTCATAAGTTGTGTTTTACTATCTTCAACAACATTTTATTAACATTATAAAATTTATCAATTTTTACAATGTTTATTTAATATTGTCAAAGTTATTAATTTTGACAATATTTTTAAAATATTGTAAAAATGTCATGTTTAACAACATTTATCAACTGTTGTAAACTTACTCTCTTTTATAATGTATGTATGTTCGTTGTCGTAAAATTGATTTCATTTTACCACTTCATCAAAACGTTGTGTGTATATAATGTCTTTTTACAATGTTTAAAGAATATTATAAAAGGGTTATAGTCAACAACTTTTATAAAATATTGTAAAATTTGTGTATTTTATAATGTTTACATGATGTTGTAAATTTAAATTTATTTTTCTGCGATAAATAAATATTGTGAATTTATTTATCTTTTCAATGTTTTAAATCCTATCATGTGTTTGACCAAAAACAGACACAACCCATCATAAGTTATACATTTTGTGTGCGGTGCGATCGGGGGGGTGTTAATTTCCTCACAATTTTACATTCCCCAATTTTTATTTTTATTTTTGGTAAAAATAAGGATTGTTACATTATAGTGAAGAAGATGAGGCTAGCTGAGAGAGTCTACTAGAGTATTCGGTGGATCGTCGATGGAGTAATCGGAACATCGGTGAGGCTTGGAAGACTTGGAATGGGGGGGTGGAAATGTTTGACTTAGAGAGAAAAAGAATGACAATAGCTTTGCAAGCGTTTGATAGTGTTTAGTCCTCCTTAGAGAGGAAAAGAATAACTTAGATAGTTGGAATGAAGGGGGCGGAAATTGTATCAATAATGTATTTGCGCTCTTTTTGTTGAAATTTTTTTAGTTATTGTTGAAGATAAACTAAGAGCTTGAATGTATTTAGTCATCAATTTTTATTTTTATTGGATCATAATAATTGATAATTTGTCGACAATATAATTACTCTTTATTATACAAAAAATTAGGCTAAATTGTAACTTGATACCCTCAAATATCACTATTTTTCAACTTGATACCCTCAACTTTTATAGGTACTAATTTAATACCCTATCTCAACTTATATTTCTAACTTGATACCCATTTTTTATTCCTAAACTACCCTCCCATCCCCTCCCGGCTGCTACTTCCTCCACCCCTCCCCTCCCCCGGCGGCCATCCTCCCTCCCCTCCTCCACCGGCGACCACCCCCACTACCCACCCCTGACCACCCCCTACCCGCCCCCGACCACCCCCTACCCCCTACCCTACCGACGACCATCGCCCTACCCCTCCGGCTGCCCCAAGCATCGTCGTCTGCTCGCACCGCCGTCCGCTGCCACCCACAGCTGGAAAGAGGGGGTTGGGGGGAGAAGAAAGGGACAATTTGGTCCCATTTTTTCAGGGTATCAAGTTAGTACATATAAAAGTTGAGGGTATCAAGTTGAAAACCATGATAGTTGAGGGTATCAAGTTGTAATTTAGCCCAAAAAAATAATTAATGACAGCTCTGGTCAGGATAGACCGAACGACGACCCAGGACCCCAAGACGAAAGGGGGTACCAACATGGATCTATCTCCAATAGAACTAGTATGTAGTATGTATCATGTGTCATTCTTAACCAAAATAATATTATGGTTAAGTGGTTACAACGTTAGATTGTTACTTTAAAGGCCCTTGGTTCAAATCTTGATAGCAACATTTTTTTATATTTAGACTTTTTTACATTATGTATGGGTCCATTACGAAAATTTTGCCTTTGCCCCCCATCGGCTCAGGGCTGACCCTGAAGCTAAATAATTATAGGGCTAATTAGAGTTTAGACCCTAAATTTATACCAGTTTAGACTTTAAGTTCTAACATGTACAATTAGAAAGTTTGGATCCTAATTTTTATTTTCAGTTTTATTTTTCTCATTATACCCTTCTTTCCAACATGCATTGGTGTGTCCTTGTACTCATGTTAAGGGTATAATAGAAAATAAAATTAATAAAAATTCAGGGTCCAAATGGAACATATCATAACTTAAGTTCTATGATGGTATAAACCACACCAAAAAAATATTGTATTTACGATGCACAATTTATGATGCATCGGTTGCACGTTGTAAATAACGTATATTAATGACGTACAAATTTATGAGCGATAAATGAGTTATTTTTTCCTTTTTACAACGTGTTTGGCTTGTAATCCGTGACTGGAGACTTATGACGTACTATATTGTACGTTGTGTTTGAAGACTCATTTACGACCCATTTTATATTTAAGTTGTAATTGTTTATTTAGGGTTTGCATGTAACGAAGTTTCATCAGTTTGGGGATGTTTTTGAACCGACCATTTATGAAAACCTTTGCTTGTTAAATTTTTTTTGTAGCATTGGTTTTAATTGACTCAAAAACCTCCCAAACAGTGTAATGATATTTTGGGTGGCTCTATAAATACCCCAAATCGGTATATTTTGAGAGAATTTACTATTTTATGGTAGTGAAATATCCTCACCAAAAATATAATTATAAATACTAATACACTATTATATTTTTTCTTTCTCACCTGTATTTCTCTTCTATTACTTCCAAACTATAGCTACTTTTTTGATAAATTTTAAAAATATTTGTTTCCTACTTTTAACCATGGTTTTTATTATTTCATGTGTTCCGATTATTTTTATCAAATATAGACTTCTACCTCCTGATGCGGCATGGATTTGGTGGCATTTTCACACTCGGGACTATTTTGTTTATATATGAACATATAAATAATTGTTTTCGTGTAAAAAAAACTTTCAGAACAGTTCGTTAATGAATTACCAAGTATGAATTGGACAAGTTTAAAAGTCGCTATTTAAACCCATCCAAAATCGGACCCCTTACTCTAAAGATACTTTATAACGGCTACCCATACAATTGTCAAGCAGGCTCTTAAACAATTTTTTATAAGATATAAATCAATAATTTTTTATTTTTTGCTTTAAGTTTTCTTTCCTCCACCATTTATATCTTACACCTGAACAGATTTTTAGTTCCCACTATAATTTTCTTCTAAGAAACTTTTCCCTAATTTTTTTATTTTATTTCCCACATAAAGTTTTCGTTCCCCCCAATTTATATAATATAGATCCAAATTTTTACTAAAACCTCCTCTCCATGAAACAAACCCAAACCCCCCAAAAAAGTAAACAAAGGAAACCCTCTTCACCACCACCACCAACACCACCACCACCACCACCACAATATTCGATCTCAATGTGTCCTACCAGTCCTCCAAAAATGGAGGAAAAGATGCTATGACGAGAAAGAGGAAGAGGATGAAAATGAAGAGGAGGACGAGAATGGCGGGCTTGAGGCGAGGGAGATGGCATATGCCGACGAGCGGTCGTGGGAGTCGCTGCAGGAGGACGAGTTGGGGCTCCTTTGCCTCATCGACACCAAGACCCCCGCCCACGTGCAACACAGGTAGAGCATGTTGCTCCGATCAACTCTAGCCGTGTCGACGAGGACCCGTAAGGGGATGATTCGATACCTATACGTCGTCATCGACTTCTTCAGATTAAGTTAGTGGTTTTTGATTTGGCATGGTTCTTTTTCTAAAAAAATTGGGATTTGGCTAGGAATTGTTCGATGTTCGTTATGTGTTCGATGAATGATAAGTAGTACATAGTACTAAGTTTGGATATGAATTTTATTGTCATCGTTAAAGGAGAGAGGGGTTTCATTTCCATTAGCTACTTTATGATGAGTATGCAGTAAGTCGACGATAGAAATGCAAGTGTTTATAAGGACTACAGGAAGAAGAATGTGATTAGTATTTGACACCTTTTGTTGTTTCAGTGCTCTGGGGGTTTTCAATACCCTTGGTTGGCCAATATATCTGCTGAGGACTACATAAAATTTTATCTGACAACAATGCTTGAAACTGGGTTTGGTCGCTCGCTTATGTAATTTTTATGCAGTAAATGCTCTACAGAATAAGTTTTTGTGATGCAATGAGATCAGTACTAACTTCTCCTTTTTCACACTTATTGTTCACAATTGCATGAATTTTAAATTGTTGGAAGTGGACACTTTTTCTTACTGAATATTATCGTATTTTTTTGTCTCATATTGTCATTACTTCTGATATATCGAACTTCTTGCATAAAACTATTATTGTTTTGGTTTATCTCAACTAAATATAGGAACAAATTCATTAGATTAGGTAAAATGTTACTTAATCATGCTAAGTTGTATGTCTTTCAATAAATATGTGATAAACTTGCTTGTATCTAAATACATTGGAGTTAGGTCACTAGGAATTACATTATGACCATGTTCCTAATCTGGGAATTGTCCTCTTGCATAAAATCTCATTTATTCAATTTTATTTCTCCAAATGTAGCTACAAGTTCAGTAGAATATCATGAATTTATTCAATTTTTCGATGTTTTAATCCTTGTATAGTTTACATCCTATACTTTGCCAATTCTTTTTGCTGTTGGAGATGGTTTTTGTGTCCTGCTATATTGCTGATTTTAGATATTGATGTCTAATATGCAGAATTATTATGTTATCGAGTCATTGAATTTCATGCTAGTTGCAGTTGACATAAGCATCCCATTTCCTTTCCTTCTGACTGCTTTTATGTTTGATTTAGGGAGTTGTTGCACACTAAAAAGAGACAAGATGATACATGTGAAAGGTTGAATGTCGTTTTGGGAGAGTCATGTATTAGTTGCGTGTTCTAGTTAATTAAAAGTTTTTCTGAGGGGTTCTCTTCCCTTCCTCCAGCTATTGCTGACGAACTTTGCTAACCCAAGGGTAAATTATTAGCAGCCTGAACCAACAATATACAACAATGCTCCTCTGTTGGGGGTATTATTGTTACAGTAGCGTTCATGCCTTGGCCGTTTTAGTAGGGTGTACAATGGCGGCAGTGACAAATCCATTAACACGTGGTGTTTACAGGTAACTCTTATAAAAGTATATAAACTAGCCGATATGCCTGCTTAATATACATGTATAAACAATTTAATTTTCAGATACACACACACAAAATGATTCTTTGCACATAGAGGGCGACATTGTAGAGTTAAAAATCAGCAGCTGTTCTAACATCTCTCGTATTTGCATCGAATTTGGCATATGTGCTTCTGCTAGCTTTCACTTTTTCGAACTTTTGGGTTCGATTGTTAGTTTATATGATCTGTGTACACCTTGATGTTCAAACACTTTTATGTGAAATATAAAATAATCTATTTTATGTATCATTTTTTGTATACAGGGTATTATTTCTATTGCTCTTTACATATTTTGTAAGACCGTTCTCTTGCATGCACAGTGACAGGCCACAAGTCCACAGTATCTTCTCTAGTATTGGGCAATAGCAATCTCTATCATAGAATTTTGGATAGAAACATTCGATTATGGTGTCTTAATTATCACAACATGCTGTCAGTATTAGGAGATGACAGTTTTGGTTCTTCCCCAATTTTGTCACCTTCTTTGTCTTCCTCAACAGTAATACGATGAGGCTTTTTGTAGCCATCAATAACTATAGACCATAAGTCAAAATCAAGAGATTTTAAGATGAAACTCATCCGTATTTTCCAATAAGTGTAGTTTGTGCCGTCAAACAGTGGAGGTCTATTTGTGGCTTGGCCTTCACTTGTGAATTTTAAAGTTGCCATGTGTAATGCTGTGATCTATAAGACAATTAAAAATAACTATAATTTTACCTTGCTTTACCTGTATAACCTGCTTTGATACCAATTGTAGGAGCAATTGGTATCAGCAATAATACCTCTCTAAGGAGCACCTGCAATAATCTCTCTATAAGGAGCACCTGCTCTGATACCAATTGTAGGAACGAAGTCGTAAAGTAGAATACTCTAGAGGGGATGAATAGAGTAGGCAGCGGAATATTGCTAATTAAAAACTTGTTAGCAGTTAGATCACAAAAATAATATCAATAATCACAAAGTAATAATTGTAAAGAAAAGAGATCAGAAAGCAAATGCAAACACAGCGATGTATACTGGTTTCCCTCTTGTGAGGACTAGTCCAGTCGGAAGAACTCTAGCTTCTAGTTGAATCCACTATTGGAAAATCTCGCAAGTTTTCATACGAAGTCCTTGTAACTTCTACAGACGCGAGCTTTAATACGAAGAACTCGACCAACTTCAATTTTGAAGAGTCTTTCTTCAATCAAGCCTCTGATTACAATTTCTCTGAAATCTTCTAGACCGCACCGTACCGGCAAATTGACTAGAGAATTGTAAATGACTTGGGATTTGAAAATGAAAGCTTTTTAGAAAACTCATTGGAAAGAAACGTAAGCTTAGAAGAGAATAGATGAAAGTGAATTGGTGGTTTCAAATGATCAGAATTCTTCTCTATTTATAGTTTTTCTAAAGGCAAAACTCTGGCAGAATTCGGGCAGAATTCGGACAGAACTCTATGTAACAATCTGCAACTGTAGGGAGACCAAGTTTTTCAAACGTTCGAAAATCAAACGGTCACTAACCGAACTCTGGCCGAACTCTGGTCGAACTCTGGTCGAACTCGGGCCGAGTTCTGTCAGGGTTGGTCAGGGTTTTTCAAAAGTAATTTTTGGGCTTTTTAAAATCCTTCAGAAGCTTTTATAAATAAGGGATATTTTTCGAAAACATAGGTCATTTTTTAAAACAATTTTGGATAGCCTATTTGCTAGTACGACTCGGTGTACAATGTATTCCTAGACTCAATAAAAGTAAAAATTATATTGCATAAAGAAATACAGACTCGAGTGGCAAACATAGCTTCGGTCTTAAACTGAGTAGATATCTGATCTTGATCAGTGTCCGAGTGTTCAAAACGTCTTTGAGTAAACATCTGAGTAGCTTCGTATATCAAGACAGAGTTTGATCAATTATTAATATCAGGTTTGACCATGACCAATGGGCTAACACATTCTTCCAGTTATTCATGTATCTTACTCTATTACATGTTTTATATTTTCTGACATGATATGAACTGCGTGAGATGTATTGTGCTCGTTCATGTCCTGACTGGACTTGTTAAAAATATTATAGATAAGACTGAGGGTTCAGTACCACCTGCTATGGAGCACACACCTAGATGATACCGTGAGTTAGACCCACAGAAGGATCCAGTTATAGCTGTGGACACCATCCCTTTAATCTAGTTAGCTAGTCAATTATCTTATTTTCATGTCGTCTTGTTTTATTTGGACTTGGAGATGTATTAAACTTGGTTGTTGTTTTTGTGTCATCTAGACAGTTGGACTTATTCTTTTCTGTCTGTACTTCACTTGGTTTTATATATCTATCTTATCGTACTGTAATCCATCTTTAGAATGGTGATTGAGTTGTATCTTCTGTGATTAGCCTCCGTTTGGAGAGTATATCATATCGTACTTAGTTGTGATGATAACCTAAAACAGCGTTCTACCGCCGATACTGCGGCGTAGGCTGGACGTACCCACTTCTCGTTCTCCTACACAGGGTGCGGGTCTTGACATCCTATTCTTCCTTGGACTTCAAATTAAACAAAGTGCATATGGGACCTCATCAATCAACCAAGTACACTAAAGACTTACTCAAGCGCATTGAAATAGACAACTCCAAATTTATTAGAACTCCAGTGGTTACTACAACAAAGCTTTATCAAGACGTCAAAGGTATATCGATGGATATTCATAAGTATCGAGGTATGACAGGTAGCTTACTCTATTTAATCTCATGTCGTCCCGATATCATGTTTCGTGTGTGTATATGTGCACATTTTCATGCTAACCCCAAGGATTACTGTAGAGTAGAATAATGGGATAATCTCTATTATATATATATATATATATATATATATATATATATATATATATATATATATATATATATTTATAAATATATATATATATAAAATATATATATATATATATTTTATATATATATATATATATATATATATATATATATATATATATATATATATATATATATATATATATAATAAAAAAAATATATATATATATATAAATAAAAAATATATATATATATATATATATATATATATATATATATATATATATATATATATATAAGAGATGCTAACCCCTCTCACTATTATTCTAACCAATATGTGGGGCTAAAGCCTAATACTACTAATACTTAACACCTCCCTCAAGCTAGAACATAGACGTAAACCATGTCCAGCTTGTTACACAGAAATTGAACCCGTGGACCCAAAAGTGGCTTCGTGAAGATATCAACTATGATTACCTGTCCTCACATGGTGAACTTTATCATCCCCTTTGTATACTCATCACGGACAAAATGTATGTCAATTTTAATGTGCTTTGTCCTTTCATGAAATACATGATTAGTAGAAATATGGATAGAAGACTGGTTATCACACCACATATATGTTGTTCTAGATCTCGCTTCTTCTTCCAGTTCTTGTAAAAGATGCTTCAGATATAAAACTCTAACGTGCCATGAGCAATGGCTCAGTATTTTGCTTCTGAACTTGACTTTTCTATCATACTCTACTTCTTACTTTTCTATGTACTAAGTTTCCGCCATTAAATACCGTGATGCCAGATGTAGACCGTCAATTAGTCAGGCTTTCACCCTAGTCACCATAGGTAAAGCAGTCAACACGAGTATATCCACAATTCTCCATTCGAATTCCTTTTCTCGAATTTTTGACTAGATAGCATAGAATTCTAAAAACTGCCTACCAGTGTGGAACTCTTGGAGAAGCCATAAATTTACTTGTGGCACTTGCGGCAAAAGAAATATCCGGACGAGTCATAATCGCAAAGTAGTTGGGTGTTTCAACCACTCGACGATACTGATCTGGATTGGTCATCAGGATTCCCTTGTCTGGTAGTAACTTTGCCCCTGGATTCATTTCTGAGGTTGCTTCCTTGGCTTGCGTCATTTAGTATGCCCAGCACATACTTTTTCTGAGACATGGCAATGTTTCGCTTACCCTGTGTGACTTCAATGCCTAAGAAATAGTTCAACGAACCCATATTCTTAGTGTGAGGTTGTTCTCCCAGGAACTTCTTTAGTCCTGTAATACCCTACTTGTCGTCTCTCGTGATTACAATATTACCAACATAAACATCAAGTAGTATCCTTCTAAATGATATTTGATCCTTCCTGGATTAACACATGTTAAACAGAGTAACAACATGTGTGAATCGACTAAACCACGCACGGGGAGATTGTTTGAGGCCGTAGAGAGCCTTTCGCAGATGACACATTTACCCTCCCTTGTAACGAACTCGGGAGGTTGCACCACATACACTTCTTATTCAAGTTTCCCGTGGACAAATGCATTCTTGATATCCAGCTGAAGCAATGGCCAATCATAGTGAACAACTAAGGCCAAGAGAACGTGCACAGATGTCATCCGAACAACTTGAGAGAAGATCTCAAAATAGTCCTCACCATATGTTTGAGAATATCCTTTAGCCACCAAACAAGCTTTTAGGCGATCAAGAGTGCCATCTGATTTCACCTTGATCGCGAACACCCATTTGTAACCGACTGACTGCTTACCAGCAGGCAAATCTACCAAGTCCCAAGTATGGTTCTCCCAGAGTGCTTTCATCTCATCTTCCATAGCAACATGCCAACAAAAATGTTTGAGAGCCTCCTCAGCAGTATTGAGAATTAAATTCCATTAATAGTAGCTACTAAGGATTGAGTGTGGCTGACAAGCCCTTTGTGGTTGTCAACATACAACGGATAATCATGAAAGGTACGACGAGGTCGAGTTGGCGGAACAGGCAAAGGCGAACCAGTGGAGCTAGAGGTGGATGATGACTCTATAGGCACTATCTGTAGTGTTCTTTCGGATGATGTTGGTACTAACTGAACCGGTGTTCACGAATTATCGGACTGGGATACTGGCTCGGTTGGAGAGGGCACTCTCACGGGTGTTGTTGTGGTTGAATAGGAAACAACAAGAAATCCTCTTACGGATAAACTTCTGGAACTCGATCCGATGTTTGCGAAAGTGGAGGAATCTCGGTTTCAATGAAGGTAATGTCCAGAGAGAAAAAAAATACCTCTTCAAGGTAGGGGAGAAACACTAACACCCTTTCTGGTCTTAGGATACTAATGGAAAATATATTAGATTGCCTTAGGATCTAATTTAGAAAGAGTCGGTCGGGTATCTCGTACATAGCACAAGCAACCAAAATTTTTGAAAGGGAGAGGAAATTGCTCCCTTCCGGGATGTAATCGATAAAAAGGGTAGAACCATTAAAAGCCGATGATGGCATACGATTAACAAGATAACAAACGGTAAGTACCGCATCCGAGCAAAACCTTTTGGGAGCACGTGCTTGAAACATAAGAGCACGTATTATTTCCAAGAGATGACGATTCTTACGTTCAGCCACAATCCATTTTGTTGTGGTGTGTAAGGAAAGAAAGTTTAGTGGATGATGCCATTGTCGGACATATGAGTATTGTACTCACAAGATAGATACTCACGACCATTGACACTTCAAAGCATTTAATTGGAATACCAAATTGTGTTTTGATTTCGGCAAAAAAATTGCACCAAATTTGAATAATTCAGAGCAATTTTTTTCAAATAAACAAAAGTGATATGTGAATAATCATCAACAAATGTAACAAAATATCTGAAACCCATTACTGATCCAACCGAAAAAGGTCCCCATATATCATAATACACCAACTCGTAAGGGGTGGATACAAATTTATTGGGACTCACCGGATAGGAAACCCGGTGATGCATAGCTAAATGACACGAGTCACAATAAAAGAAGGAGGAAATCTAAAGATAGGTACATTTTTTAGAGGGCTTGGATTGATGAATGGACTAACTGACAATGTAACTCGAAATGATCGAGTTTCACACCAGCACAGACAACAGAAGAAGGTACGTCAAACACGTACAAGCCTCCAACCACATGCCCTTTACCAGTAATCTTCGCAGTCTTTAGGTCCTGAAAAAAAAACAACCATCAGAAAAAATGTTATAGAGCAACGCAATCGCGAGTAAGCTAACTAATTGAAAGCAAACTATAAACCCCTAAAATTTTAAATTATTTTTTATTAATTATTTGACTTAGATAGTGAATTATGAATTTTTATAAATATTTTTATGAATTATGTAGGTCGACTAGAAAATTTGACATGGCTAACGTAGTCGTATGCTTTAACTAGTGTATTAGCCATGTTAGGAAAGTTTGTAAGCCTACTGATTTTTGGATTTTATTTTTAGTTATTTTTAATTATTTTATATGGATATTTTAATTTATTAAAGGCAATATTGACTATGTTAGTAGTTTACCGTAGCTTTGACTTTTGAAGCGCAACAAATATTGTTTTCTCAAATCCAAATCTATATTGGAATTTTAGACTCGTCCATCTTCAGTTTGATATTCATGTCCCATCCAAATTTGCCTTTCAACATTCTTTTGGCTTCGCACAATTTTGGGTCAACTTAGGCTATTTGATCATTTATCGTAATTCTAGGCCTAACTTCCAATTTGATTTTGGGACTTGACATAGATCGAAACCGTACGACCCAATATATGGTTTTGATCCATTTTGAGTCTACAATGCACATGCCTAGGGTGTACCATCCAATTGAGATCCCATGTGCTACTTATTTACAAATGGCACATGAGACTCATTAAATTGATTTTCGTGTCCAATTTGACTAGTAATGCTACTCGGACCCTAACCTAGTCAATCCTACTAGTTAGAGCTTAATTAGGAGTACCAAAACCAAGTATACATATATTTAAGGGAATTTTAAGGATTAAATTCATGCCATATGCAATATTTCCTTATATCTTTGACTTGGTCAAACTACTATCCAAATTAGGAAACCTATTACTAATAGTATACTTTGGAGAACCAAATCATATCCAAATTAGATCAATCCAAAGCCCATGCCATAATAATATATATACCTATCAAATCCTAACTATCGCCTCTCTCATAACTGCCCACTACTCCACAACCCCCCCAAAATCGAGCGGCCACCACTCCAAGGCCGACCCCCTATAGCCGACTCCCTTTCCTTCACAAAATCCCAATTTTCCTCGATTTTTGTGCCACCACCACACTCACGTGACCCCCTCGATGTCCTCTTCCACCCTAGCAACTGTAGGAGCAATCTTGTGGCCGTTAAAGAGGTGCAAGACGCATTACTTGGGCCAAAACTCTGCCGAATTGAAGTCTGAAACATCACAGTAGGTTAGTCGACTTGTAGATGTTGTTTCACCAACTTTTTCTCAATCATTTTACATTAAACCAAATCTGAGAGCTACCTATGTGTGTCTACTCCAACCTCTAATCTCCAGATCCCCCAGTTCTAAGTGGTTTGCCCATGGCTTCGATTCTACGACAGGGTATCCAGAACCGACGAATTCTTTTGCGAGCCATTTTTTACCTATCTAAGGTCAATTTCTACCATTCTATTATTTTTATTCAGCATATAGACGTCGAGAGAGATTTTCGACGCATATCTATAAGTTAGGTTTCATATCCGTTTGCTGTTTTCAAAAATTCATGACATTTGTCATGTCACCGAACTCCGAAAAATTCTGCTTTCCTTGTGTCCAAAAGTGTCAAAACTCCATGAATCGATTTTAAACTTTATGTTGTGCAAGGTTTAACATTATACATACTATTTTAACTAATTTATGGGATTTTTACAGAATTTAGTAATTTTAATTAATCATTGTTTCGGGACTAATTTAATGGGTCAAATTGAGGAAGTCATATATGGTATTGACATAGGACTAGTTGTGAAAGAGTTCCACCATTGAAAATATATTTGTAGAAATATATAGGTATTTATAAATAATTTCCAGAATTTAAATATATTATTTTATTATAATTTTAAAGTTTTTTCGAAAGGATTTGGTACTTATATGTACTTATATAATAGATATAGTATCGTAACAACGTTGTGGCAACTAGGAGACGTAGATACGCATATAATTTATATATGGTATGTTGATATAAAATATTAAATATAATGTATTATTATAGGTGAGCTTGGGACGATCGAAAAGGACACCGGAGTTGGTCAGGTCTACCCGCAGACAACAGTTACAGGCAAGCGTGTCTTGCCTTCATTACAGATTATTATTTTGTCTTGTTGTTCATTTGATTAGCATCACATGACGTAGGACGTTGATACTTAGTGTCCGTTTATAGACGGGTACCGATGTCATATAGTAACATCGAGTAGTGACATTAGGCATTACGTCCATACTAATGTGTCCATTGACACGTTTGACCATAGGACACCGACACATTCATGATGCCAGATTTATATGACTATTCGTGGTACTGACCTCGTGTTAGCATTCTAGATTTCTTTATCAGTATTGCTATTAATTTCGAGATGATTGTACAGACTTCATATTGGTAAATTCTAGACATAGGGATTGGGGAGAACTTGACTACAACATCAGACTTTTATCATGTGGCCTGTTGTTTAGTGACCTTTATCTCTGTAACAGAGTAAAGGAATATCACTGTCAAGAATTGATTGTCCTTGGTTCCACGACATGGTACTGGAGACAACATCATGCTAAGGTGCTAGTAAGCCTTAGTGGAAGGGGTCTAGTATTCTAGAAACGTATCTTACTTACATAGCATATAGACGGATACAATAGATTATCTTAGTTCATACTTTCATTTCTGTACCTTGGCATGTATATTATGCACCTTGCTAGTCCTCTGAGGACCTGGCTATTTTCCAGGCTTAGACAAAGCTGAAGATTATCCGAAGGTTTACGGTTCGGAAGCACAGACTGGAGACTTACCGGCACAGGAGGACGAGATAGTGCTAGAGGATTTCTCGTGATCATGTTACCTTCATATTTAGTCTTGCTATATTATTTCCTTTTCTTTTCATCAGACTTGTAGTTGATTGGTCTTTGTTTCTTTCTCTATGGTTTTGGGATATTTTACCCGCACGGACTTTATTACTTTTATTGCTGGATATTTAAGACATTTTCTTATTTACTCTTGATCCATTTGTGGACTCTATGGATGTGATTATATATATATATATATATATATATATATATATATATATATATATGCACAATATATATATATATATATATATATATATATATATTTATTGTGCATATATGTATATGCACCTGTGGACTGTGTTGTGTTTTGGGATGTTATCATTATTTATAGCTTAAGTATTTCGCTAATGGGCTTATTGTGTAGCTTGGCCCATTAGTGAAGTACTGCTGGCATGTATTCGTATACCTGGTCCTGCGTATTTTGGGACTGGGCGTTACATGTTTTTGTGGTGGCCCATGCAGGTCTACGTTAAATCACTTCAGTTACGTTATTGTATCGACGTGAGCCTGCAATTAGAATAGGAAAGACCCATATGATCACATCCACATGCTTGATACCTTCCTTGATTTCGTTTCGAACTCTTACTTGACTGCTTGATTTGTATCCTGTTTGATTATGTTCTATAGTAATCCTTATTTATTTATGCTAATAAGACGAATCTTCGTAGTGGACGTATCTTCCCCTTACTATCACCTCAGGAAAGGGGGGCGCAGACACTAGAAGCCATAAGTGCAGGTCGAGCCTTCGCGAATTATGTGAAGTCATAGTGATACCTAGGATAGTCGTACTATTGCGAGCCTGCAACCGATCGAGGAATATGACTTGAGGATACATCCACAACTAGGAATATATACTTATCTAAGACTCTTTGCATGATTGCTTTCATGTTTTTTTTCTCAACATGATTGCTTTTGTGTTCTTCCCTACTCGGAATTTGACTAAATCCTTCCCTGTTGACTTTTTGGGTAATTCTTCTCGTTCCTTTCCACTAAGTTGTTGGAAAGTGTTTTATGGATTGGTCCAAGGAAAAGTTTGAAAAATTATATTTATCCTTGTATTACGGAATCAAAGTTTTGCAGCCAGAGAAATATTGGCGAGGCAGGACTTCAGATAACGTCATCATGGCTACATAAGTTTCTCGAATTCTACTTTAACCATATCCTATGCATGTTGACCTCTTCTCATGTACTTTCGTACAAAGTTAATTCAAATTTTTTTATGAATTTGACCAAAATAAGCTCAAGAACTTGTATTACCTGGCATAGCAGATGTGCATTGCAGTCATCCGTCGTATTATGGAACAAGTTATTTGTAGTCGAATGCACACTAGCGTGACAGTAACTTCATGTGACATACTCAAGGAAATATATGGTTCTTGAGTCTTTTCACGACCCGCACCCGCTTTTCGGACGCGAGTACGTGAGCAAGACAGCTACGTATCGAGCGGACTCCAACCCCTCTCGAGTACGTAAACGCTGTCAAGGCTATGGTATACTGCCAAATCATGGCAAACAAATCTATATCTCAAATCCACAATAAGTGTACGAAACATAAATGAGCACTATGGGTCGTGGGCTGCAGCCTACTAGCATAAATGTCCGATAAGACTCCAAGGAATATAACAAGAGTCTCTAAAATGAATCAATAAGCAGGATATCTCAAGATAAGGAATGTAACGTCATGAAAGGATAACAATGTAATAACACTAACAAATACCTGAATCATGCAAGCGATATCGTAATCATCTGAAACTCCCAAGTGTCATAATCATCCGCATCCAGAACTGCTAACTAACTCCACACAATCACTAAACCTGAAGAGATCATCAGGTCCTCAGAGGACATAGCAAGATACATATAAATATTCCTATCTAGCAGTTTAATCATGCATGATAATATAAACAGGATATAACAAGGAACGACACTTAACATGGCAAGAGACCTACGACCACACTGTTAACAAGTGACTAACGACACATGGCTACTGACAGGGGACTATGAACACAGACATTAGAACAAACTGCGTATAACTGAACTGCTGGAAGAACAAGTGAACACGAGATTAATGGAATACCAAACCCTCGCCCCGAGTGGACTCGCAGGTTTGAACTAATCACTAACCCCAGTCCCGAGTGTGGACTCTCTTGTTAGTTCTAATCACTAACCCTTGTCCCGAGTGTGGACTCTCTGGTTAGTTCACGGCAAGGCACCCTCGTCCCGAGTGTGGACTCTCTAGTGCAAGTCAACATCCTCGTCCCGAGTGTGGACTCACGGATGTAAACAGATTAAGACAAACACCCTCGTCCCGAGTGGACTCTCTGGTGCCAAGGAACAAACACCCTCGTCCCGAATGTGGACTCTCTGGTGCAACGGATCAACCCTCATCCCGAGTGTGGACTCTCTGGTTGAGGAAAAATGATACAGGGAAAATAGCAGTTCAACTACACGTACTCGTTCCAATATACGACTTAGTCAGGGTACAGGTAAGACCAGGTACGACTCATGTCAAGACACAGGTAAGGACCACTCTATCATGAACTATGATGTGAACAAGTCTAGTATAACTACACTATAGAGTCAAGCAAGACCATAAACTGGTGAACACGGTATATAGAAAATAGATAAATTAAGTCAACCAGAAAGCTAATGAATCATATAAATCTATAACAAATAGAGTATCTATGATAACACAATAATAACATGATAACTATAAACATGAAATTAAACTGTAGAGGGAGGCAAGGTATCTTGCCTGGAGGTTGCACCCAGATCCAACAAAGTATAGTCAACTGCTAAGCTATAAAGTCCAAATCACCACAACTGTCTCCGAAAGCTGAAATAAACATTACCAACATTCTCAGAATAGTCAAATTAGGTAGGATTGCTGTCCTTAAGTCCAATTCTGGACACAGGGGCAAAACGATAATTTTGGGTCAAAACGGTGTCCGCCGTTGGACCCGATTTGCACCGAAAAGCATGCCAGAGTCAATGGTCTTTAAAGTCGTCAAACTATATGTCTACAAATTTATTTTGATGATACGAACCCAATGGTATTTCCAATTTTGGATTCTGGTGGGCCGTGTACAAAATTGCCCGTTGAATCGGATCGTGGGGCCCGCTAAACGGCGATCCGATCAACTGTCTCAGAATTGGATCGAACTTGGCATACAGGACCAAAAAAACGATACGGTCCTGTTGGTGCAAGTTTCATCTCGGTCTGACGAACGTGCACAAAGTAATTGTAAAATTTGCATTGGGGCCGATATGGTGAATTTCGACGGATACGCATCAAATTCGTCGCGCACACGCAACCAATTTGAATTCCGTCAAAGCCCACACATCCACGAAGACGTTACGCACCTTTTGATGCTTTCGGTTCGCGACCACGTCGCCCGGTTTGGCGGGACACACGTCGTATCGAACTGTTTTATTAAATTTTGTTGATTTAAAACTTTGTTTTTCCTGATTTTCAAGAATAGATAAATCTGTACACAATTTATGAAATTCAAAACTATGAAATAGTTTTCATTTCCCTATATATTGTCTTTGATATTAATCAATTGGTTTTCAAAATAGATCGAGGATTTGACAGAAGTCGGCCTTCTAAGTATGAGGTTTGGACGATCATATTCCCTGTTTTCGAACGGATATTAGTCGATCTTTGGGTCGAAATATCCCTAGTTTCAACTATGTTCTTCCTGAATCTAATTACAGGGATGCGAAGTCGTATAATTTTGGTACGTACCAGAGGAATCGGTTCGAGAAACGATCCACCGTGCGCGAAGAATTACAGCGACGAAGTGGCACCTCTTCTGCTGTGCGCTGTCGTTCCCGTCCGCGCCTGTACCCGTGCGCGACCGTCTGAGGCCGACCAGCGGTGGCCCAGGGCGGTGCTACGGTGGTGCACGACCGCTTGGAGGTCGGGCAATGGGTTGGATTAGGGTTTGCAAGTTGTTCACATTCTCTCTCTCTCTCTCTATTTCTCTTCTGTATACATATATATCTATATGTGTAGCCGCCACTTCGGGTTGGGCTTGCTAGTTTGTAAGGGGAAACCGAGTTTGCTCGGCTGGGTTGGCCCACTGGGGATTTTGGGTTGGGGAACTCGCGGGCTTGGGTCTGCTGTGGGGAAAACTCAGCTGAGCGGTTTTCTTTTACTCGGGTTGGCCCCATCGGCTGGGGTGGCCGTATAAAGTGTCTTGTACCTGCTTTACGGCTACATGAAAGCATTTGATGATTTATGTCTAATTTTTAATTAAATATGCATAAACTTTCCAAGTACCTAGGGTTTAAAACAAAGATGAAAAAGAATCCTTATATAAATTTCATCCTCTTATCATACTATATATGCACACAATGCATATATATATATATATATATATATATATATATATATATATATATATATATATATAGTATATAAATACATACGTACACTACAATGAATTTAACATTCATGTGTATAAGGTAACTTATACCATAACTATTTAAGTAAATATATTTATAACTATATAAACTAAATCCATATATAATTATATATATATATATATATATATATATATATATATATATATATATATATATATATATTAGAACATACATGTATTTCTATATACACATATCTTGAATGATATTTATACACATGCACTAGTAATAAATATTTATGGTATAAAATCCTAGAAATCTAGAAATATATCACGAGAAGGAGGTTCCCCATATTATAAAACAAAATACTAATTTAATATCAATAACACATTTTCATATATGTAACAGTCGCATCACAACATATTTATTATCCCATTTAATAATACAAAATTTACATAAAGAGCACCTACATGGACGTCTCTCGTCTCACTACTTGCCTATATGGGCTTGGTTAGGTTCAGGTCCAGACTAGCTGGGTGAAACCGGGTTTCCTGCAAGTCAATCATTATAGTAAAACTGATTAAATCATTTAATGGGTGTCAAGTTGCAACTTGGCCTGGTTTTCCTAGTTAGAACACACTTATGGCTGGGTCTTCCTTGACATGGCTAATACACAAGTCAAGGCACGCCACTGCACTATCTGTGCCATGATTCCTAGTCGTCTAGTACTTCAAAACTCCATCATGGCTAAAGTCATCTAACGTAATAATTAATTAGATAATTATTTATAAAAATCTAAAAATCATTATTTAAAACAAATAATAAAAAAATATTTTAAAAATTCTCGGGAAGGGGAGCTACAAATCTACCCACTTTAAAAATAATTTCGTCCACGAAATTCTAATTCATAACTATTCTTTAAAAATCAAAGTCTACTATTACCTTAATCTCCTCAAAGTTAATTTCTCAAAAATATTTTATGACCTTCTCTAGTCATTTTATAACTCCGAATACTTGAGGACTTCTACCCACCTTTGGTCACACTACTCCTCAAAACACGGTCACTAAAGTCTTATGATCTTCTAACTAGTTGCTAACAATTCTACCGGCAGATATCTAGGTATATCGTAACCATAATCCTTCATATCTATAAACAACGAAAACTTAATAATAATGCAATATTATACTATAATTTAAGAGTTTCTGATGAATTCTAGACAGCACGATCATTCGTTACCATGGAATAGGAAGGGACGAAAATCAATAGTATGGAAAGCATGGAAGTATAATCAAGAGTAAATTTGGAATTTATAAGGACGTAGAGAATTTCTAGGAGAATTTTTAAGGCAGTATGGATTGAGATTTCTAGCTTTAGTCATTGTCGCAGGCTCGTACCAGTACAGTTACGTAACCGGTATGATATGCTCTGACCTGTATGGGCCACCAAAAACTTGTCACGACCCGCACCCGCTTTTCGGACGCGAGCACGTGAGCAAGCCAGCTACGTATCGAGCGGACTCCAGCCCCTCTCGAGTACGTAAATGCTGTCAAGTCTATGGTATACTGCCAAATCATGGTAAACAAATCTATATCTCAAATCCACAATAAGTGTACGAAATATGAATGAACACTATAGGTCGTGGTCTGCAGTCCACTAGCATAAATGTCCGATAAGACTCCAAGGAATATAACAAGAGTCTCTAAACTGAATCAATAAGCATGATATCTCAAGATAAGGAATGTAACGTCATGAAAGGATAACAATGAAATATCACTGACAAATACCTGAATCATGAAAGCGATATCGTAATCATCTGAAACTCCCAAGTGTCATAATCATCCGCATCCAGAAATACTAACTAACTCCACGCAATCACTAAACCTGAAAAGATCATCAGGTCTTCAGAGGATATAGCAAGATACATATAAACATGCCTATCTAGCAGTTTAATCATGCATGATAATATAAACAGGATATAACAAGAAACGACACTTAACATGGCAAGCGACCTACGACAACACTGTTAACAAGTGACTAACGACACATGGCTACTGACAGGGGACTATGAACACGTACATTAGAACAAACTACGCATAACTGAACTGCTGGAAGAATAAGTGAACACGAGATTAATGGAATACCAAACCCTCGTCCCGAGTAGACTCGCAGGTTTGAACTAATCACTAACCCTCGTCCCGAGTGTGGACTCTCTGGTTAGTTCTACTCACTAACCCTTGTCCCGAGTGTGGACTCTCTAGTTAGTTCACGGTAAGGCACCCTCATCTCGAGTGTAGACTCTCTGGTGCAAGTCAACATCCTCGTCCCGAGTGTGGACTCACGGATGTAAACAGATCAAGATAAACACCCTTATTCCGAGTGGACTCTCTGGTGCCAAGGAATAAATACCCTCGTCCCGAGTGTGGACTCTCTAGTGCAACGGATCAACCCTCGTCCCGAGTGTGGACTCTCTTGTTGAGGAAAAACGATACAGGGAAAATAGCAGTTCAACTACACATACTCGTTCCAATACACGACTCAGTCATGGTACATGTAAGACCAGGTACGATTCATTTCAAGACACAGGTAAGGAACACTCTAGCATAAACTATGATGTGAACAAGTCTAGTATAACTACACTATCAAGTCAAGCAAGACCATAAACTGGTGAACATGGTATATAGAAAATAGATAAATCAAGTCAACCAGAAAGCTAATGAATCATATAAAGCTATAACAAATAGAGTATCTATGATAATACAATAAGAACATGATAACTATAAACATGAAATTAAACTGTAGAGGGAGGCAAAATATCTTGCCTGGAGGTTGCACTCAGACCCAACAAAGTATAGTCAACTGCTAAGCCATAAAGTCCAAATCACCACAATTGTCTCCGAATGCTGAAATAAACCTTACCAACATTCTCAGAATAGTAAAATTAGCTAGGATTGCCTGTCCTTAAGTCTAATTCTAGACACACGGGCAAAATGGTAATTTTGGGTCAAAACGGTATCTGTCGTTGGACCCGCTTTGCACCGAAAAGCGTGCCAGAGTCAATGGTCTCTAAAGTCGTCAAACTACATGTCTACGGATTCGTTTTGATGATACAAATCCAACGGTATGTCCAATTTTGGATTCCGGTGGACCGTGCACAAAATTGTCCGTTAAATCGGAATGTAGGGCCCGCGAAATGATGATCCGATCAACTGTCTCAGAATTGGACCAAACTTGGCATACAAGACCAGAAAAATGATACGGTCCGGTTGGCGTAAGTTTCGTCTCGATCTGACGAACGTGCACAAAGTAATTGTAAAATTTGCACAGGGGCCGATACGGTAAATTTTGACGGATACGCATCAAATTCGTCGTGCACACAAGACCAATTTGAATTTCGTCAAAGCCCACACGTCCACGAAGCCGTTACGCACCTTTTGATGCTTTCAGTTCGCAACCAGGTTGCCCGGTTTGGCGGAACGCACGTCGTATCGAAAGGTTTTATTGAATTTGTTGATTTAAAACTTGGTTTTTCCTGATTTTCAAGAATTGATAAATATGTACACAGTTTATGAAATTCAAAACTACGAAATAGTTTTCGATTAGCTATATGTTGTCTTTGATATTAATTAATTGGTTTTTAAAATAGATCGAGGATTTGATAGAAGTCGGCCTTCCAATTGTGGGGTTTGGATGATCCTATTCCATGTTTTCGAATGGATATTAGTCGATCTTCGGGTCAAAATATCCCTAGTTTTATCTATGTTCTCCCTGAATCTAATTACAGGGATGCGAAGTCGTATAGTTTGGGTACGTACCAGAGGAATCGGTTCGAGAAACGATCCATCGTGCGCGAAGAATTCTCGCGACGAAGTGGCACCTCTGCTGCTGTGCGTTGTCGTTCCCGTCCGTGCCTGTACGCGCGCGCGGCCGTCTGTGGCCGGCCGATGGTGGCCCAAGGCGGCGCTACGGTGGCACACGGCCGCCTGGAGGTCGGGCGATGGGTTGGATGAGGGTTTGCGAGTTGTTCACATTCTTCCTCTCTCGATTTCTCTTCTGTATACATATATATCTATATATGTAGCCGCCACTTCGGGTTAGGCTTGCTGGTTTATAGGGGAAACCGAGTTTGCTTGGCTGGGTTGGCCCACTGGGGATTTTGGGTTGGGGAACTCACGGACTTGGGTCTGCTGTGGAGAAAACTCAGCTGAGCGGTTTTCCTTTACTAGGGTTGGCCCCATCGGCTGGGGTAGCCGTATAAAGTGTCATGTACCTGCTTTACGGCTACATGAAAGCATTTGATGATTTATGTCTAATTTTTAATTAAATATGCATAAACTTTCCAAGTACCTAGGGATTAAAACAAAGATGAAAAAGAATCCTTATATAAATTTCATGCTCTTATCATATCTATATATGCACACAATGCATATACACTACCAAAATATGTCGAGTTAGCGACGGCCAGATCCGTCGCCCATCCGTCGGCAATCAGTATTAGCGACCGATCACTGACGGATCTTGGTCAAAATAATCCGTCGGCAATCAGCTCGTCGCTAATAAAGATCCGTCGCTAAGTAGTCGAAGAGCGACGAAATAGCGATGGCTTTTCGTCGTCACAATACAATGCATTAGCGACGACTTTCCGACGGGCTTTCGTCCATTTCAAGTATTAAATACTTAACTGTGTAGACGCTAGCGACGGATAGTCCGTCGGTAAACCGTCGTAACAGTGTATCAGAGGGTATCGTTCCGTCGCTAGTCCGTCGATAGCCGTCGCTAATAAAGGACGGATTAGCGACAGAATACTAACGGATTATCCGTCGACCATGTTCTGGAAATGCTTGACATTTCCAGAACCATGGTGACGGATAAATCGTCGTGACTCCGTCGCTACGCCGTCGACATAGCGACTGATTAGTGGCTGATTATCCGTCGCCATGGTTCTGGAAATGTCATGCATTTCTAGAACCTTGGCGACGGATGTTCCGTCGCTATTCCGTCGAACTATATACCACCAGAACCTTGCCGACGGATATTCCATCGACCACCCGTCGCTTACTGGAAACAGTTTCAAATTTCCAGTTAGCAACAAAAATTCCGTCGAAAAGTAGTCCGAAACTAGAAATATTCGTCGCTAACCGGTCACTTGTCCGTCGCTAACTGAGATTTTTTTGAAAAAAAATTGCAGCACTTTCCATGTTCACAAAAATATACATAAACCAAACCAATATATAATGCACACCAATTATCCAACAATCACATAGACCAAATATATAATGCACACCAATTATCCAAGAATCACATAGACTAAATATGCACATACGAATTTAATGCACACCAATTATCCAAAAATCACATAGACCAAACCAAACTAATATAAAATAGACATCAATTATCCTGAAATCATAAACTAATATCCGTCGTTATAATCCGATCATAGCACAAATATTCTAAAATTCCTACAAATATTCCAAATTTTCTTAATTACAATACTTTAAGGAGGAGGAGGAGTTCGATTGCCCGGTAGTGGTAATCCCTGCTGCGACCGACGAATATACTGCTCTACTAGGTACGGCGGTAAGTCGTCCTAGATACTGCTCGGAAGTCGGCGTAGCTGCTCTGGCAACATTAGATCAAGGAGTGCCGCCACAGTCGAAGGCGGTACCAGAGGGGCAGCAGGAATGAAAGAAAGATGACCCACGAAAGACGGACCGGCACCAGCAGTCGACGGACCGGCACCAGTAGAAGACGGACCGACACCAGCAGCAGACGGACCGGCAGTAGCAGACGGAGACAGAAAGTACGTGGCAATTTGCTCCCACAAGGACGACACCGCCTCGTGCAGCTGCGTAAGCTGCGACCTAACATCATCGTCTGCCGGGGCCGTGGGAGGAGGCGGTGTCGGTGGAAATCTCTGAGTCGCCATGTGCAACGGCCCTAGGGAGCTGACTCCATACAGGAGCCCTTTCTTAAAGCTGCCGACGGTATCTACGAACAAGTCGTTACGAGCGGCCAAAGAAGAGGGCGTCCGGGCGGGCGTCATTTCACCGACATCTTCGGTGTCTGTTAACTGAGTCCGACTAAGGGCCTCACAATATGCAGCCTATCAAATGAATGTGTTTTTATTATAAGATTTACCTAAGTTGTAATCTAAATCCTATGTTTCACTAAGCTAAGTATGAATTCTAAGTTTACCTAAGTTATAGTCCGAATACTTTTATTCTAACGTAAATATCATAAACATAAGTACTTACATCAGTCTCCTTGGCCCTCTCGTCGATGAAGCTCCCGTCCTTCCGTCTCTTGTGCGTATACTAGAACACGTCGTGCATGGTGACCGATTCTGGCGCCCTTCCCTCCTTCACCGCCCGTTGGGTCTGCATACGAAATTTTTGTAGAACTTAATTAACCCCGTATATTAATAATACCTAATTCGATAGTGAAATGAATTTATGGTATCCCATCAGATCTGCAAGCGTCGCTGCGTGGGTCCTTGATCCCGCTATATGAAGCCCCGCGGCCCGTTGGTTCGCCTTCGCCTTCTCCGATTTCTCATTGTACGCAGGAGTATTCATCATATCTAAGAGGTCCTCATAATAGTCCTGCCGGATCCAATTCGGCCTCGTCTGCTCCATTTTTAGGTCATGAATCATATCCCGTATCTTCTTCGAGGCAGCATTTCTGTAGGTCTTGCGGATCACGTCCTCGCGATGGGGGGGCCACCAGTACGTCGTCTAACATACAAATTCAATTATCACATAATTTAAAAAATGGTTTATTAAAGAGTAACTAATAATTAACTAGAAGATATAGATATATACCCTCAACTCGTCGAGCCAAACGTACTTCAAGTTTGGGGGCACCAACGAAAAGTTGAGGTAGGGACCATGGAAGTTAGCCCTGATAATTTCTCCTAGAGCCCTGGCAACATTAAACGAAAAAAACCTACAAAGAAGAAATGACTGGATTATTAACTTGAATAAATGAAAGAAATTTAATAAATTATCTTAAATTTACTTACGAGGTCCCCGCGGGCCATAGATCTCGCCGAAACTCGCCTATCGGCCTCTCTGGTGCCGTCGGAGGATCCACGGGTCCGCGCATGTACTTTCCAGTAACCGGATGGAACCGAGTATGGGGGTACTCTGGGGCCCACTGTGCAGTAACTGGGGGATCCACTGGTGGATCTGCTGGTGGGTCCGATAGCGGAACGGATCCGCTAGCAGATTCAGACTCATGCCTCGATAAAGTAGTCGAACGACGGCGAGATACGTCTGTGCCCGGGGTACTCTCCGGGTCGGGCTTGCTGGATGGGGTCACATCCCGAGAAGATTGAATGCGACCACGACCACCAGCACCACTACGACCACGACCACTACCACCACCACCGCCAGCACCAGCACAACGACCACCACCAGAACCACGACCACGGCCAGCCATCATGACCTGCAAATAGAACACATAAACATAATTAACAATATAAAAGTGTAAATGAATGTAAAATTCTAAACTAAAATATACATACCACCAGTAGGGAGACGAGTGCCGCCGCGACAAAAAAGACTAGGAGTGCCATCTGAATAAGTAAATAATCGAACGAAAAAAACATGAATTCACGTAATTGCTTTTATGAGGTCAACCTTAATTCACGTAATTGGAAGTGTTTTTAATATACAACAATATTTAACCAAATCATCGTCTTCGTTCTCATCCTCGGCCTCGTCTTCATCATCATCCTCCTCCTCATCCTCATCCTCATACTTATCTTCATCGTCGATTTTATCTGTATCCTCATCCCCATCAAATTCGTCTTCTTATTCTTTTTCTTCTTCTGCCTCAATATTTGGAACAAGATGCCTCTTTCTCCCCTGGTTGACAGCTAAGTCTTGTGTATCAACCTCTTCCTCCCCTCTATTTTTCTCAACAATATCTACAACATATATTGTATCCGAGTGTTGTCCCAAGTATTGGGACTTTTCGATCTGGTCCTCTTGGTATGCTAGGTCTCCAACGTTGAATGTATTTCTAGATTTAATCTTGTATACTGTCCACCAGTCAAATAGATCTCTACTACCCCTTGGGTAGCTTGTATAGTAGACTTGAACAGCCTGATTTGCTATCGTAAATGTATCGGACCCTCTATACCTCCTGTGATGATTTATATCGACAAATCCAAATTGTTTATCGATTCTCCAACCGATATTTGGTGTCGTATTGAACCACTCACATTTGAACATCACAATATGCATATCATATGGGCCAGTATATTGTAAATCTATAATATCCTGAAGCACTCCATAATAGTCAAAGTCCGGTTCGTCGTCATAGATGGTGCCTCTTATGCAAATACCGGAATCCTTGGTACTGATGCCGTCATTGATAAATTCGACATTTATAGCATTCTGAGTTGCCTTAAACTTGAAGCCATTAACGACATAGCCTGGCCAAGTCTTTGTTTGCCTCTTCGGTCCCAATGCCAGATAACGAACACTCTCATTAGTGAGTGTTGTTTCAGGCAATAAAACCTGTAAATAAATATTTATAATTTAAATGTTTTAGATTATATATTTCTAATCTCAGTTACTTACGTATTTTATAAGAATATATAAAATTAACCTCAATTATAATCTCAGTTACTTACGTATTTGTGAAACCATGACGAAAATGTACAATCAACCTCTCTTTGAAGTCCCTCATCGGTAATATCGGGTGTCCTTATTTTGACTTCATCTCTAAATACACTATTAGAGAAAATAAGAATATATAAGTGTAGTCACTTACTTCATCAAATTAGAGATTATAACGAGTGCAAGTGTACTGACTTACTTCTCCAAATCTCTCACTTCTTGTATGTCATAGTTTAACAAGACATATCGGTGAGCGGCATCATACTTGTCGTCAGTCAACCACCATTTTTACTAGCCCCAACAGGCTTGCCCCTTACATTGAATATACCTCCATCCTCCACGTCCTCGTCATTCCTTTGAGGTCTATTTCGATTTGTCTTAACATGAGTATCGAAATAAATAGAACAGAAGTTTGACACCTCTTCGATAAGATATGCTTCGCATATCGAAGCCTCTATATGAGCCTTATTGCCAACTTTCTTCTTTAGATGGTGTAGGTATCTAGAGAGACAAATTATCTTGAGAATTAATAATGAATTTTAAAACCCACTGAACTTCAACTTAAATTATATCGATTTTTATGTACCTTTCAATGGGTACATCCATCGATAATGAACAGATACACCGACACGGGCTTCGTATGCTAGATGAATCGGTAGATGCTCCATGCTGTCGAAGAAGTCAGGAGGAAATATTTTCTCTAACTTGCAAATTGTTAAGATAATCTTCTCCTCAAGTTCAACCATGTGTTGCACAGTCAACTTAGTTGAACAAATATCCCTAAAGAATATTGATAGTTCGGCCAACGGAACCCATACAGCAGAAGACAACAACTCTTTCAAAGCAATGGAGAGTAATCTTTCTATAAACACGTGGCAGTCATGACTCTTCATTCCCGTTAGCTTGCGTTCATTGAGATCAACGCATCTAGACAAATTCGACACATAGCCGTCGAGAAATCTTAAAGTAGATACACACTTGCAGATTATTAATCTATCTTCCTTGCTCAATGTGTATTGTGCTATCGGCTTACTTAATTGTCCAGCAGCTCTCCTTTGTATCAAGTTCAGATAAGGACGCTTGCATATCTCGGCAATGTCTTATCTTGCTTTTGGATTGTCCTTCGTCTTTCCTTTAATATCCATGATGGTATTGAAGACATTATCGAACACATTCTTTTCGATATGCATAACATCAAGATTATGCCTTATAAGATTATCTTTCCAATAAGGCAAGTCCCAGAAGATACTCCGTTTGGTCCAGTTATGGCTTTGTTCGAACCCATCGACACGATTGTTCGATGGATCTTCCATTACAGTGGGCAAGTCCTTTACATCTTCCCAAATATCGTATCCCGACAATCTGGCAGGCGGACGAGAAAATTCTTGTTTTCCAGCTCTGAACGCGTCCTTGTTCTTTCTCCAAGGATGACTCGCGGGCAGAAATTGACGATGACAATCAAAGAAAAAAGTTTTTCCTCCATGCTTAAGACGGAACGCCTTACTATTTCCCATACATATTGGACAAGACATGGTGCCGTGAGTACTCCATCCCGACAGCATAACGTATGCAGAAAAATCATTGATTGTCCACATCAGTAAAGCTCTCATCTGAAAGTTCTGTTTCCTGGAAATATCATAGGTCGCGACGCCGATCTCCCACAGCTGTTTCAGCTCATCCACCAACGGCTGTAAATATATATCGATATTCTTCGTCGAATTTTTGTGACCCAGTATGATAGCTGTCAAGAACATATAAGGAGTCTTCATACACATCCATGGTGGCAGATTGTAAGGGGTCAGAATGACCGGCCAGCAGGAGTATTGAGATCCCGACTATCCGAAAGGGGCGAAGCCATCAGAACATAGCCCCAGACGTACATTTCTAGGCTCTGCAGCAAAATCTGGATGACGCAAATCGAAATATTTCCACGCCTCTCCATCCGAAGGATGTGACAATTCTCCATCGTCCTTTGTGCGTTCTTCGTTGTGCCACATCATGTGTTCTGCTGTATTCTGAGACATATACATCCTCTGAAAGCGCTTCGTGATCGACAAGTAATGCATATACTTGTAAGGACGTCATTTTCTAGTTGACTTTCCTTTTCCCCTGACTGGCTTATAACGATCCGCATTACAAAAGCTGCAACTTTCTATATCCTCGTTCTCCTTGTAGTACAACATGCAGCCGTTGCGACAACAACCTATCTTCTCGTCCCCCAGTCCCAGTTGTTGGACCATCATTTTTGACTTGTAGAAGTTTTTTGGAAGCTCTTTTTATTCCTTCGGTAACACCTCCTTGATTAGTTGTATAATCCGATCATAGCAAGTTTATGGCAAGTTAAAATCGGACTTTATGTTCAACAACCGCATCGTCACTGACAGTACGGAATGTGGCTCACAACCAGGATATAAAGAAGTTTCAGCATCCTGAAACATATCATAGAACTCCTTCGCCTCGGGATTAGGATCCTCCGGATCAAAATTAGGCCCTGCCGCGTCGTACACCATATCTCGTACAAGGTTCTGCAGGTCTCCATAATCAACAGAGCATTCGTCATCTTCGACAACAAAATCCGTTGCAGCATTATCATCAAAAGCATAAGTAGCAGCATTCGCAACCTGTCTTTCCGCATATAGTTCACCTTGCGATGACCACAGGCCGTAATCATATACGAAACCCTTACGGGTCAAATGATCTCTTACACTCACCACTTCTTCGTAATGTCTATTGCGACAATTACGACATGGACACTTGATTTTGTTACCGTCCATATACTGAGCTTTGCTCATGGCATACTTAAGAAACACTTCCACGCCTGCCTGAAAATCGTCACTCACACCTATTCTGCTCTCGTGTTTCCGTTTGTACATTCATGTACGATCAACGAAATAACGATCCATCACAGATTGGATGTGAAAATATGTATCGTAAGACAAGCTAAACAGAATTAGTATATAATTATGTAACTGGTGGATCCGCTGGTATATAGGCCGGATGTACTTAGTATCGACCGCATCAGACTAGTATCGGTCTATAGGTTTGGTATAGGCCGTATCAAATTGGTATTGACCTTAGCGAATTGGTATCGTCCTATCCGATATGTATCGGCCGTATAGCTAGGATTCGTACGCCTTA
>JANAVB010008798.1:7275416-7430958 GCA_029216955.1 Iris pallida | reverse complement strand
TATATAATATATATATATATTATGGTTAAGTATTTTCTTACACATATATATATATATGTAATATTTTAACATATATATCCATTATGCAAATATCCATATATTTATGTATATATATTATATATGTATAACCATTTTACATATGTATTTCACTATACTTAGTGTAATTATTTTTCTATGTAAATATACTTATCATATTTTACATTTTGCCTATTAAAATATTAATATTTATTTTGTACTTTTTACCAATTTGTATTTTAGTGTATTTAAATTACTGCAACCATTTGGTGTCCAAGCCTAGCATGGATTTTTGGGCCCAAATATGTTTTCACACATTCAAGACCTGTACAAGTCATATTGGACTTGATTCATGGCCTTGGGTCCTGTATTTGAACTTTGGTTCAAATTATATACATGGAAAAAATACGCAGATAATTAATTAATTAATTTTAATTGTGTGCATGCTGTTTTTGGATTTCTGAAAATACTTAAAGTACTGTTAAAATTCTAGAAAAATAGTATTTAGATACTATGTTACTTTAGCTAATTTAGTATATTTTTGTAGTATTTAAATTACAGTTTTGCCACTAGTTTGGCTTGTGAAACCAAACTCATTTTCTGTATACTTAGGAAAATTGATTTTTATAAAATACTTGTACTGGTTAATAAATTCCAAAACAAATTATAATAAATTTTATGATTAACAAGGATCACTTTGGTACTTTACTTTAAGTAAAACTAGGCTTTTTGTCTATCTCTAAAATTGTTAGAACACAATGATCATTTGATTTATTTATTGATTAATTACGACTTGTAACTTTTTGTGCTATTTTGAGTTTTAACCGTGTTGAACCCCACCCATCACTAGTGTAAAGACCCTAGAAAGTTAGTTAAAGTAGTGTGTCACCCCACATTGGTCTTATATGCCAAAGTCATCATTTTGGCTAGGTGCCCAGTCACAAGTCGTGTCGCACCAATTAGTGTCTTAGCGTTTTAGCTTAGTGTAAAAACTAAGTTATTGCATTTATTTCTACAGTGACGAGTTACCGGACATCCATAGCACTTTTATCGTAGCTTGTTTTGCTTTGCTTTGCTAGAGGCAAGTACTTTCTACAAACTTTACATATTGTCACATAAATGAACTGCAAACCCCACCATGTTAGATGTTGATCCTTGGGGTAGCAAGTTAGAATCTCTACATGTTGTACTTCCAGTTACTACCATGCTTAGAACAGTCTTTATGTATCTCTCACATAATAGAATATGGATTATGGGGAAACTGATAGTAGTATACGTGATCATACCCCCTCTACAGTACCGAGCAAAGTTTTATTTTATATGTTACTGCGCCGTAGGCCTTTATCTCAAAGCTGTATTTGTGCGTATATACATCTACCGCCTTTACACTTGTACGTATGTACATTTCATTTACATGTGCCCCAGCACTTTGTACATCTATTGACCGATCACGTACCTGCTATAGTTTTAAACATTACATATACGTCTGTCTCTATGACATATGTGTCCTTGCCAAGATAGATTGTGTGATGCCATGTTTCCAGTTATTCCTCTTATGTTCATTTCCATATTTTATATGCTAGTTTGCTAGATTCAGTACTTGCTCCCGTCCTGACAGGATAACGTTGTAGGTGTCCTTACTGAGGAGGAGTTACTCTGTGACACATATTATGGAGATACTGTCGAGGACCCGGCTTTGCCATACGAGGATGTTCCTGCGGGGAGACTCGTCTAGTTTGCTTAGCTGTTTGGGATATTTAGTGTAGTCGTGTATTAGGCTACATATTTTGTAACTGGACATGTATCCAGTTTATATTTCAGATCACTTGTACTTTGGACTTATTTCTATATGAGACGACTTTTGTGTTTGGAGCATTTATGACTTTATTTCACTTATAGAACTGTTAGCACATTTAGTCTTATCCTATTGTCTTTAGAACAGCTTACTACATTTTATCTCAACGTAGGCTGGGCATGACTCGGCCTGGCCCAACAATTTGGGTAGCGGGTCGTGACATGTTTTTAGTGGTGGCCCATGCAGGTCCTGACTAAACTGTTTGGTTACGTTATTGTACCAAGCATGCCTGCAATTAGGAACTTAAGGTAATTAGACAACATTAGGAATGACGCTTAGAACACCTAGAGGAATGCTAGGATTGCAACATAGGAAATACATCACATGTTTGCTATTATAATTTGATTTCCTTGCATATGATTACTTACTTTAAATAAGTCCTTATAAGTCCTTTTATTTTGTAATTTAGATGGTGCTTACTCGTTCATCCCAGTATGTTACCCCCGAGAATGGGGCCCTCCTTATCCAGTCAGCTGACCAGTCGACTGATACACCTCCACCTACCACATTCTCCCACTCCATAAATCCACAAACCCAGATACCACAACCACCTTCCACATCACAGGCCCAGCAGGACCCGATACTTCCACCACCCCCTATCACTATACCCATCCAGGCTTCCGTCACACTCGACGGGAACCAGCTGCTCTGATTCAGGGGTTCCTAACAACCCATCAGGAGCAGACTACCCTACTCCGCCAGAGCATGGAGCGTTCTGAGGGACGTCCCATGGTCCCACCACATGTAGAGCCACGACAGAGAGCGGGGACGATCAAGGACTTCATGGGTCTGAATCCCAAGGAGTTCTCAGGGACTGAGGGCATAGTAGTAGCAGATGACTGGCTAGATTCGGTAGAGAGGAAGCTTCTGGGAGTTAGGATGTCGGATGACCTCCAGGTCGAGGCAGCAGGATTTCTGCTGATAGACCTAGCAGGAGTCTGGTTCCAGAATGAGCCGTTGTTTGCGATAGGGAGAGCCACTTGGGATCAGTTCAAGACCCAGTTCAAGAAAAAATTCTTCTCGACCACTGCTAGAGTAGCCATGGGGCTACGAGTCCAGAACATCCAGCAGGGAAACTGTTCTGTTGATGACTATGCGGCAGAGTTTAGTCGCCTGAGCCGTTTTGCTCCTAGTCTGGTTGCAGATCCAGAGGAGATGACCCATAGGTTTTGCCATGGTCTAGTTCCAGACATTGGCATTCTTATAGTGGCGAACGGTACGACTGACTACTACCAGAGCCTAGAGTTGGCCCGGAGCATTGAGGAGCGTCTTTTGTCTAGCAAGAGGCCGGCTTCTGTACATCATGAGGGACCGTCCAAGCGTCAGGCTTTCCAGCAGAGAGCACCGACGCCACCCCAGCAGACTTACCATCCCCCTACACCACACCATCAGACCCCGCCAGTTCGAGCCCCGGGACCCCGACAGCAGCAGCAGCAGAAGGGAGCTATATGTTCTTTCTGCGGAAGACCAGGTCATGACTTCGCCGTCTGCAGGAAGAGCTTGGGTCAGTGTTTGGCTTGTGGGTCTGCCACCCATCAGCTTCGGAACTGCCCAGCAGCGAAGCCTAGAGGACCACTCCCGACTCAGCAGCAGAGGTTTGGGCAGCATCTGCAGCAGCAGAATGGACCTCAGGGGAAGGTTTATAGCCTAGCCCTTGAGCCGGAGCCGGAGCAGGTTTCGGAGCCAGATTACTTAGCTGACGTCATCACAGGTCATGTTTATTTGCATACTTTTCTAGCTCTATGCTTGTTTGATTCTGGTGCATCTCATAGCTTCCTGTCATTAGAGTTTATGCATGAACATCACTTAGTATCTACACCTACTGCGGAGATTAGTAGAGTAATGACGGGAGGAGGACCAGTGCCTATTAGAGCTAGCTATAGATGCTCTATTATGATAGCCGGGAGAGAGTTTGAGGGGCGATTCTTTGTGATGCCACTCCCCGGTTATGATATCATATTGGGGATGGACTGGCTTAGCTATGCCCATGCATCTATAGATTGTCATGAGGGTAGTATTTTGTTCAGTCCCCCGGGCACAGCACCATTCAGAGTCAGGAGGACAGGGCCAGAGATCAGCCTAGAGCCGAACTGTTGTGCGACAGTCGGGGACATAGCACCGCCACACCCTATCATTAGGGAGTTTATGGATGTATTCCCAGAGGATCTTCCAGGGCTTCCGTCTGACAGAGATGTGGAGTTCACTATAGATTTAGTGCCGGGTTCATCACCAGTATCTCGGGCTTGCTATAGAGTGAATCCCAAGGAGGCCATAGAGATGAAAGAGCAGATTGATGACCTATTGAAAAAGGGTTTCATTCGATCCAGTACTTCTCCATGGGGAGCGTCAGTTCTCTTTGTGCCTAAGAAGGATGGTACAGTCCGGTTGTGTATTGACTACCGGGCCTTGAATGCCATCACTATTAAGAATAAATATCCTCTGCCCAGGATAGATGATTTGTTCGACCAGTTGAGTAGGGCGAAGGTGTTTTCCAGGATAGATTTGAGATCCGGGTACCACCAGGTGAAGGTTAGGCCAGCAGACATCCAGAAGACGGCGTTCAACACGAAGTACGGGCAGTACGAGTTTCTGGTGATGCCATTTGGTCTCACAAATGCGCCAGCTGTCTTTATGAACTTAATGAATAAGACATTTCACCAGTATCTGGATATGTTCGTCATAGTATTTATCGACGACATCCTGATATACTCGAAGATGCCAGAGGAGCATGCAGAGCACTTGCGGATAGTTTTGGGGATTCTGAGGCAGGAGAGATTGTTTGCCAAATTGTCGAAGTGCAAGTTCTTTTTAGACCGAGTGGAGTTTCTCGGCCATGTAGTCACTGGAGATGGAATCTCGATGGATCCCAGGAAGATTGCTACAGTTGAGACGTGGAAGGCTCCGACGTCAGTTTCAGAGATCAGGAGCTTTCTGGGTTTAGCAGGCTATTATAGAAAGTTCGTCCAGGACTTTGCTAGGATAGCGGAACCCATGACGAAGCTGACGCGGAAGGACGCAGAGTACATCTGGTCAGAGGACTGCCAGGCAGCATTTGAGGAGCTGAAGAGGTGACTGACGACTGCTCCAGTTCTGACTCTACCTTCAGGTTCTGGAGGTTTCACCATATACAGCGATGCTTCTGGGAAGGGGCTAGGATGTGTCCTACAGCAGCATGGGAAAGTGATTGCTTATGCATCTAGGCAATTGCGGACTCATAAGAGGAATTATCCTACCCATGACCTAGAGTTAGCTGCGGTGATCTTTGCACTCAAGTTATGGAAACATTACTTATACGGAGAGCGTGTGGAAATCTTTACTGACCACAAAAGCTTGAAGTATGTGTTCACGCAGAAAGAGCTGAACATGAGGCAAAGACGATGGTTGGAGTTGATGAAGGACTTCGACATCGATTTACAGTATCACCCCGGAAAGGCAAATGTGATGGCAGATGCGCTGAACAGGCATCCGATGGCATGGTACCTGATGATTGATCGGCATTTGCGGAAGGATCTGGAGAACCTCGGTATCGAGCTAGTTCGGCCAGGATCAGTGATACAGATGATGGCGCTTGACATTCAGTCAGGTTTGATGGAGCAGATCCGGGAGGCACAGTCTACAGATGAGAGCCTTCGCAGACTTCGACCCCAGGCTTTAGCTGGATTACTAGATGACTTCAGTATAGCAGAGGATGCATCCTTGAGGCATGGCAGCCGATTGTGCATGTCGAATGGAGAGCTGGTAGAGGCAGTCTTGCAGGAGGCGCACCGATCGAGATATTCTATTCACCCTGGTGCTAACAAGATGTACCGTGACTTGCGGGAACATCTTTGGTGGCACGGGATGAAGAGGGATGTATCATGTTTCATCTTGAGATGCCTAGTTTGCCAGCAGGTCAAGGCAGAGCGCCAGAGGCCAGCTGGTTTGTTGCAGCCGTTACCCATTCCCGAGTGGAAGTGGGAACATATTATGATGGACTTCGTCTCAGGGCTTCCTCGTTCCCAAGGAGGGAAGGATGCCATTTGGGTCATCGTAGACAGGCTGACGAAGTGTGCGCACTTCATACCCTTCAAGGTGGGGCTTTCCACCGAAAAGTTGGCGGAGCTATACATGCAGCAGATAGTTCGCCTACACAGAGTGCCGGTAAGCATCGTGTCGGACAGAGATAGCAGATTCATATCCCACTACTGGAGGAGCTTGCAGGAGGAGTTGGGCAGTAGGCTCAAGTTCAGTACGGCGTACCACCCGCAGACAGATGGGCAGTCCGAGAGGACGATACAGACACTGGAGGATATGCTGAGGACCTGCGTGCTAGAATTCGGAGGATCATGGAAGAGCCATTTGCACTTGGTAGAGTTTTCATACAACAACAGCTACCAGGCCCGTATTGGTATGTCTCCTTTCGAGGCGCTATATGGACGACGATGCCGCACACCGCTCTTTTGGGATGATATTGGAGACAGAGTTATGCTTGGGCCAGAGATGATCACGGATGCAGCAGAGAAAGTCGGGATGATCAGAGACAGGCTCAGATTTGCTCAGGATAGGCAGAAATACTGGGCTGATGCTAGTCGCAGGCCGATGGAGTTCGCAGACGGTGATATGGTGCTAGTGAAGATATCACCTACTAGAGGGACGATCCGGTTCGGACGAGGAGGAAAGCTAAGCCCCAAATACATCGGGTCGTTCGAGATACTTGGCAGGATCGGAGAGGTAGCTTACAGGGTTGCACTTCCACCCAACCTAGCAGGAGTTCACGATGTCTTTCACGTATCTCAGCTGAGGAGATATGTTCCAGACCCCAGTCATGTGCTAGATCATTCAGAGTTTGAGGTCGGACCGAGCCTTACAGTTTCTGAGCAGCCAGTGGAGATATTAGACAGGAGAGAGAAGAGGCTGAGGAACAAGGTTATACCCCTAGTACGAGTAGCTTGGAGCCGTCACTCCCCAGGTGAATCTACTTGGGAGAGGGAGTCAGGAATGAAGGAGAGATACCCTTACTTGTTCGATCCAACCGCTGCGAGGAAACCACCCATTCCCGCTTGATACCTTAGAGGTTAGTTTCGATCGCAGCCTTAGTCATTTTGTTGCATTGCTTGCTATGTTAGAATATTGTAGGATCTTCAATCCTTGTGAATTTCGAGGACGAAATTTTTCAAGGAGGGATGACTTGTAAGCCCCTGTTTTTTTCAAATTTCATTTTAAATTTTAATTTTTAATGTCATTTATAGCCTTAAAATAATTATTAGGATTTTTGGGAATTTTTTTAGAATTTTTAAATAATTTTTAAATGAGTTTTAATACTAAAAATATCAATATATAATTTTCTAAATTGTTTTGAAATCATTCTGTAATTTTTAGATTTATTTTTATATTAGTTTGCAATTAGTGAAATGTTTTTAAATGAGGAATGCAAATTCTATTTTGCATTTAGCCACTGTTGGGGCCTATGTGTAAATACCTAATCTAGGAGGGTCTAACTGCTAACCTACCCAACACCCCCCCCCCCCACGACCACACTCTCTCTCCTCACCCACTCCGCTGACCGACGACCGCCAGCACGCTCTACCCCCGCCATTTCCGGCTGCCTCCGACCGCCTTAACCCCACTATAAAACTCCCCTCACTCTCCTCAGCCCAACCCCCATCACCACGACCACCATCGACGCCCTAGCTCCGCCTTTCCCCCACAAAAAACCTAACCGAAACCCTAACTCCGGCGAGTCCCCGTCCAGCCCCACCGTCGACATCCACCGCCCCCAACCGCCGTCATCAGAAGCGCCACGACGAGACGACCCCAGCGCCACCCGAGTGCCGCCTCGCCGATGCCTCCACCGCCGGCCAGCACTCTCGAACCCCCTCCCCCCCCGACTAGTTGGACACGTGAGTAGAATTGCTTTTTGTGTCGTGTGTGTCTCGTGTTGGGCATGGGTTGTTCGCCGTGTCCTGGCGAGCACAAGTGTGGACTTGGACACGTGAAACTCGTGTCGTGCGTATCGTGCTGAGTGTGGATACAAGACACCTGTGTCCCTAACTGTCAGGACACAGGACTGTGTTTATATTTTTTTTTATCATTTAACATTCAAAACCTAAATAAAATTAACCTAAACCTAACCCCTAACACAGAGCTCGGGCTGACCCCCTGGCCAGCCCGACCCGACTAAACCCCCCCACCCCGCGCGTTCTTTGGCTCAGGTTCGAGCCCCCCCCCCCCCCCCCCCACCCCCCTTACTGCTGTTATTTCTTTTCCTTTTTCTTTTTCTTTTGTTTTGTTTTATATATATAATTATATATATGTATACATATATTTGTATATAAATATATGTATTATTATATATACTATATTATGTATATATATATATGCTGTTTTTCTTATATATATATATACTTTATTTTTAGTATATATTATTATATATACTATATTATGTATATATATATGCTGTTTTTCTTATATATATATATATATATATATATATATATATATATATATATATATATATATATATATATATATATATATATATATATATATATATATATATACTTCATTTTTAGTACTTTATATATATATATATATATATATATATATATATTATATATATATATATATATATATATATTTTCTTGTGTATATATATATTATTATATATATATACTATTATATGTATAATATATATATACACAAGAAATATAATAATATATATATATATATATATATATATAATATATATATATATATATATATATATATATATATATATATAATAGTATATATAATAGTATATATATATATAATAATATATATATACACAAGAAAATATATATATATATATATATATATATATATATATATTATATATATATATATATATTATGGTTAAATATTTTCTTACACACACACACACACACACACACTATATATATATATATATATATATATATATATATATATATATATATATATATATATATATATATGTAATATTTTAACATATATATATCCATTATGCAAATATCCATATATTTATGTATATATATTATTATATATGTATACCATTTTACATATGTATTTCACTATACTTAGTGTAAGTTATTTTTCTATGTAAATATACTTATCATATTTTTACAATTTTGCCTTATTAAATATTAATATTTATTTTGTACTTTTTACCAATTTGTATTTTAGTGTATTTAAATTACTGCAACCATTTGGTGTCCAAGCCTAGCATGGATTTTTGGGCCCAAATGTGTTTTCACACATTCAAGACCTGTACAAGTCATATTGGACTTGATTCATGGCCTTGGGTCCTGTATTTGAACTTTGGTTCAAATTATATACATGGACAAAAATACGCAGATAATTAATTAATTAATTTCAATTGTGTGCAATGCTGTTTTTGGATTTCTGAAAATACTTAAAGTACTGTTAAAATTCTGGAAAAATAGTATTTAGATACTATGTTACTTTAGCTAATTTAGTATTATTTTTGTAGTATTTAAATTACAGTTTTGCCACTAGTTTGGCTTGTGGAACCAAAACTCATTTTCTGTATAATTAGGAAAACTGATTTTTATAAAATACTTGTACTGGTTAATAAATTCCAGAAAAATTATAATAAATTTCTATGATTAACAAGGATCACTTTAGTACTTTACTTTAAGTAAAACTAGGCTTTTTGTCTATCTCTAAAATTGTTAGAACACAATGATCATTTGATTTATTTATTGATTAATTACGACTTGTAACTTTTTGTGCTATTTTAAGTTTTAACCATGTTGAACCCCACCCCTCACTAGTGTAAAGACCCTAGAAAGTTAGTTAAAGTAGTGTGTCACCCCACATTGGTCTCCTATGCCAAAGTCATCATTTTGGCTAGGTGCCCAGTCACAAGTCGTGTCGCACCAATTAGTGCCTTAGCGTTTTAGCTTAGTGTAAAAACTAAGTTATTGCATTTATTTCTACAGTGACGAGTTACCGGACATCCATAGCACTTTTATCGCAGCTTGTTTTGCTTTGCTTTGTAAGAGGCAAGTACTTTCTACAAACTTTACATATTGTCACATAAATGAACTGCAAACCCCACCATGTTAGATGCTGATCCTTGGGGTAGCAAGTTAGAATCTCTACATGTTGCACTTTCAGTTACTACCATGCTTAGAACAGTCTTTATGTATCTCTCACATGATAGAATATGGGTTATGGGGAAACTGATAGTAGTATACGTGATCATACCCCCTCTACAGTACCGAGCAAAGTTTCATTTTATATGTTACTACGTCGTAGGCCTTTATCTCAAAGCTGTATTTGTGCGTATGTACATCTACCGCCTTTACACTTGTACATATGTACATTTTATTTACATGTGCCCCAGCACTTTGTACATCTATTGACCGATCATGTACCTGCTATAGTTTTAAATATTACATATACATCTGTCTCTATGACATATGTGTCCTTGCCATGATAGATTATGTGATGCCATGTTTCCAGTTATTCCTCTTATGTTCATTTCCATGTTTCATATGCTAGTTTGCTAGATTCAGTACTTGCTCCCGTCCTGACAGGATAACGTTGTAGGTGTCCTTACTGAGGAGGAGTTACTCTGCGACACATATTATGGAGATACTGCCGAGGACCCGGCTTTGCCATACGAGGATGTTCCTGCGGGAAGACTCGTCTAGTTTGCTTAGCTGTTTGGGATATTTAGTATAGTCATGTATTAGGCTACATATTTTGTAACTGGACATATATCCAGTTTTACATTTCAGATCACTTGTACTTTGGACTTATTTCTATATGAGACGACTTTTGTGTTTGGAGCATTTATGACTTTATTTCACTTATAGAACTGTTAGCACATTTAGTCTTATCCTGTTGTCTTTAGAACAGCTTACTACGTTTTATCTCAACGTAGGCTGGACATGACTCGGCCTGGCCCAACAATTTGGGTAGCGAGTCGTGACAAATACCGAAAGATAAAGACAACAAGATTTATAATATCATCCTGAAAATCCAACACAGAATAATATAAGTCCAAAATTTGTGAGTCAACAATCTCAAAACAAATAACTAACAAATAATAACAAGCCAAAATAATCTGGAGACAAAGTCCAATACTCTACTAAAACCAGCTAAACTATACCAAGGCATCATCTGCTAGAGCTAGCCCCTGCTGCACTAGGGTCTCCAACTCTATACCAACCACGTCATGAGGACCGTAATAGGTAGGGCACTCCTCATCATCATCTGTAATATTTTTAACATGTCCAATCAGGACGGGAACGAGAACAAAATCTCAAACAACAGTTCTAATTATACAATATTGAAAATGTAGCAGTAGATAGAGAGAATATACTAGGTAAAGTAGAGCGTACATGCATCCTGACAGGGTATATCAAAACTGTAATGAGATAAGGCAAGAGAACAGTGTATAACATGTACGAAAATCTGGAACTGCTATCTATGTGAGTTTAGCACTAGTTTCAACATATGATCGGCTTAGAACTTGATACAATGTTTGGCCTGGCTAATCATACGTGAGTGTATGATTAACGCTATACAGTGAGGATACAATGGTAATACAATTATGATACAATCTGGTACTGTGGGATATTGATCACATATCTACGCTAACACCCCTATCCCTGACTAATATAGTGGATCCAGTCATGACACGTCATGACACGCATTCTCTGGGAAGTAGCTCTCCATCACAGGAATCGTGTCTATACAATGAACAAGGAACAAGGAAGACTTGCACAAGACATACCATATATAAGAGGAATAACATCTTATGACGGGATCCAGACAAATACCAATCCGTGTGAACAATGTGTCAAGAGAACATGGATATCTACACTAAATACTAGATATAAAGACGATATCATAAAACAGAAATATTATCAGAGAATGTACTCGCCTGAGATCTGGTGGAAATGTAAACAGTGTACCGAGGCTCCGAGGTAAATCACAGACCTAAAGATAGAATACGGCATCAAAATAATGTTCTGGAAGTAAAAACAAGTTATACTAAGTCCCTTTAGGTCAATCAAGGTCAATACAAGTCAAACTAAGTCAAACTAAGTCATATTAGGTCATACTAGGTCATACGAGGTCATACTAGGTCATAGCAAGTCAAAGCAAGTTAATCTAGGTCAAGGGTTGACTTACAGTTGACTTTCAGTTGACTTTTGGTCAACTGGTCAACTCTGGTCAACTCTAGGTCAACTCTCGGTCGACCAAGGCTAATGTTGACTAACAGTTGACTTTCGGTCAACCAGTCAACTTTGGTCAAGTTCTAGGCATTTTTAAGCAAAGTATTGACATTCGGTTGACTTTTGGTAAAAATAGTCAACCGTGGTCAACTGGAGTCAAAACTAGTCTAAACATCCTATTCCTAACATTAACAACCAAGACATCCAAAATCTAACCATATCTTAATATACTTAACTCATATCTTAAATATAAGGTATTACCTTAACATAGGGTAAATATCCTACATAGCTAATCACTTACCTTAGCTAGTAAACCCTCTACCAAGACTCTAACTTAGTTCCTAGGCATCCCTCTACCTCAAGATGGTATCCTAACACCATTCCCTCGTATCTCGATACCATATCATGGAATCTTGACACTCAAACTCCGTATCTTGAAATATCTTGATACCTTACCCTTCACATAGTGTAAAATCCAATTAACTTGTGATACCATCTTGGTATCACAAGATACCACTCAATTCTAACCCTCACTCTAGTCCATGACCAATCTATATCTCCATATCTAATCCAAATTCAAATCCTAATATCATATATATGCATCTTACCCTCTAACGTAAATACCTTAACATATGACATACCTCAACATGTCACTTACTAACATGTGACAAGCTTATTTTCTACCCTTCTAACCACTAACTTTCCCACCAACCTACACTCTTCTAAAACTCACAAATATAGGGTTTTATGGTAAATATTTTGGTGGATATAGGGAGTACACTTGGAAACTTATTGGGGGTGTATTGGGGGTCAAAGGGGGGGTGGTCAAACTAGGGTTGCTGCTGCTGAAATCTGCTGCTGTGTGGGCTGAAATTTCAGCAGCATATGACTGTTGTGCAGTCCCCCTTTGGGAACTGCTAGCTGCTGCTGTGAGGGGGGTTGGCTGCCCTATAAGTCCCCACTCAATACCCCTTTACTTCCTCTACAAAACCCCCTTTTTTCACTCCAAAAACACTCTAAAAATCCACTCAAAAACCACACAAAACCACTCACAAAACAACCACTCTACAACTCATTTCTCACCACCACTCTCCACACTCTCAACCAAACACTCAACCATAACCTCCAACATGAAAGATATGATCCCCCCCACTCTCTCTACACATAGTATACACCACCACACACCCACACACATATCAATATATAACAATATAGCTCAAAACAGTCCACTTTGCAATATATCACAAAAGTGGCTTAAACACATTGATTTTCCCAAAACACTCTATATCAAACTTCACCCTAATATTGATACCATGTTAGATCTACCCTCTAAACATTATAAAACTGAAATTAGAGATTAAAATAGGCTATTGACATAAAAATAAACACATAGGGTGTCCTATATTGGGATCTACCAAGTAGGACACAAGACACACCTATAACATCCTCAAATAGACTCCAAATGGTCTCAAAATTGAATCTAAAGGGGACACATACATGGGGGTGGATCCTATGGATTCAAAACTAATTAATATACAAAGAAAATCAAGTTAGAGGATAGATTTTACCTATTGGGAGTGGAATCCCAATGAAAATCTTTAGGACAGCTCTGATACGAAGATCTATCCAAAAGGACACCTCCCTTTGCACCTTGCCCTAATTCTTGGATAGAATCATTCCTTGATGGTGTGGGATGGATTAGGAGAAGTTTGGATGGAGGAATGTGAGGGAAAGGAGATCAAACCAAAGAGGGGAGCTCTCTAATTTGGGAAAGAACACATGTAGAAATAAAAAGAGGCAAGATGAATGAGAAGGAAAGAGGCCTAATGTCTCCTATATGGCCAGCCATGGGGGAGATATTGGGCCTTGGGTGAAAGCCAATAAGGCTTCTACATGTCTCTTTAGGTCAAGTCTAGGTTTGGTTCAAGTTTGGAGTCAAAATGGCTAAGTTTGGATCTCTAACTTAACCATTCTAACTAGTGGTAACTAATCTAACTTACTAACTTAAATGGTGGGTTTTGTGGGCCATGTCTAACTTAAGTTTGGGTCCCTTCTAGAGTCTAAGCTACCCGGGTCACTAACACAAGTCAGAACGAGACGAAACTTAAACCCGACTAAACAAATCCTATAAGAACAATATTAAAAATATAAATTTTCCAAAATACGAAAATATGAAAAATGACCAAAATACCCTTAGCCTAAAAATGGAAATTTGCTAATCTAAACACTCGGTTAGGTCTCCGTGGTCATGGTTAGTCTCTAGGCTAAATAGTTTCTAGGGTTGTACTAACAAAACAGCAAAATCACAATACACCAATTTAAATAGTATTAAATTAATTAAAATTTACCAAAATTATGGAAAACTGAGAAATGACAAAATTACCCTTGATTTTGAAAACAGGCAGTTACAATCCTACCCCCTTAGAAAAATTTCGTTCTCGAAATTCAAAATGGTTGTACTCTTCTCTAGGTTAAGCCCCCAACAATCAAAGTCCAGTAAATTTCTATCCAAAGTTATATAACATGCAATTCTAGGAAATAGAACAAATATGCATGGTTTTAAACCTCTACAATATCATATTATTGCAGTCTCCATTGGTGTATTCTATTTATCTAGCATGTTCATCACATATGCAACTAAAGGTACTAAGAAAGCAATCATCAATCGATGGGTGGAAAGAAATAGGTAAAAGGAAAGAACAAGACCTAACCTCCTAGTCCAATGACTGCAGGATCCTCAACTGTCATCGCAAAAGCCCTGTCCTGACGAGGTATATCCCGCTGCTGGTGTGGAACGTGATGCGGTGCCATAGGTGGCCTACCCTGTGCTCCCTGAGCTGCACGACGATGGTTCGATGGACAATTCCTCGCATGATGCCCCTCGGTGCCACAGTATAGGCACACACCCAAATGTCTCCTGCAAACATCCCAGAGATGTCCGAACCTCCTACAGTAGTAGCAAGTAGGTGCCTGCTGCGTCGGTCCCTGCTGCTGCTGTCGGGGCACCTGCTGAACTGATGTCCTAACCGGAGCAGGAATCTGCTGCGGGCGTTTCGGAATAGAATGATTCTAGAGTTGAGGATGCTTAGCAGCCCCCGCGTTACTAGTAGTCCCCAAAAATAGATCACGCTCCCTCTTGGGCTTCAGGCCCCATGCCCGCTCTACCTTGCGAGCCTCCGTAAAGATCTCGGTATAGGTCGCATAGAAAGAGAAAATAAGGATCTTGATATCCCAGATCAATCCCTCTCTAAAGCGGCTCGCCCTGATCTCCGGCTCACGTACCATATACTCTGCGTATCGGCTCAGTCTGTCGAACTACGCAGCGTACTCCTCTACAGACAAACCACCCTGCTGGAGGTTCTGAAACTGCCTCGCCAAGTCGATCTTGTCTGTAGGAGAAAAGAACTTCTCCTTGAAGAGGACCTTGAACTCGGCCCAAGTATGGCCCTCCCCAACAAGGTCTGGCTCATTCCTGAACCAGGTGCGAGCAATGTCTAACAACTGTAGCCCCACCGCCTCGACCTTCAGGTCGTCTGCTAAGCGGGAAGCCCTCATCTGACGCTCGATGTCCTCGAGCCAGTCGTCAGCATAAACTATGCCCTCAGACCTGCCAAAGTCACGAGGCCCCAGTTTCTTGAAGTCCTGGATATTGCTCGGCTTCGGATGCGCTCCCTGATGCGGAGTCCTCTGCTCCACGGCTGCTAGAGCCAACTGGTGTGCATCCCTCACGTCCTGACGCATCGCATCTATCTGCCTCTGCTGAGCCTCAGTCTGGACTCGCTGGTCCTCCATCATCTGTCGAAGAAAGGCAAACATCTGCCCTATATCGGTAGGTAGTGGAGGCGGAGGAGATAGATCCTCGGCTACAGACGGAGGAGTCCGATATGCAGAAGGAATAACACCCACGACTGCTCCTGCCGCAGCGACCTCCGGGACAGTCCTCGCAACTGGTGGAGGAGCGCCCCCGACTGTTGCTACAGATGCACCGACTGCAGGAGAAGTGACTGGCTCAGGTCCGCGAGATGTGGCAGACCTCTCAGTATCCACAAGCTCCAAATGCTGAGATCGAGTCATCACCATCCTGAAGACAGATCGAAAGAAAGAAGTCATTATGGCACAAGATAGATCATATCAAAGGAGGACAATTAGAGTACAACTAATCAGCATCAAGAAAGGACAGTTATATATAAGCAAATTGGAAGTTTTCTAATTGTGATTGAGTACCCTTAGCCTATAGCCTATATCTTCTAAAACTATAGCAGGCCCGTAGCAGCACTCTAAATCGAGCACCACTACGACATCGCACTAATTGCGACTTCTGACCTGTATAGGCCACCACTAAAAATGTGTCACGACCCACACCCAGAGTAAGGGCACAAGTGTGAAACAACGTCCCAGCCTATGCCGCAAAAACGGCGTAGAACGCTGTCTAGGTCTACCATCTATCAATAGTTATAATATCAAAACCTGTCGAGAATAGTCAACTCCGAACGGAGGACAAGAGATGACAATATAATATACTCAATCACAAACTCTAAGAATGATGATAGATAATACGGAAAGATAAAGGCAACAAGATTTATAATATCATCCTGAAAATCCAACACAGAATAATATAAGTCTAAAATTTGTGAGTCAACAATCTCAAAACAAATAACTAACAAACAATAACAAGCCAAAGTAATCTGGAGACAAAGTCCAATACTATACTAAAACCAGCTAAACTATACCAAGGCCTCATCTGCTAGAGCTAGCCCCTGCTACACTAGGGTCTCCAACTCTATATCAACCACGTCACGAGGACCGTAATAGGTAGGGCACTCCTCCTCATCATCTGTAATATTTTTAACAGGTCCAATCAGGACGGGAACGAGTACAAAATCTCAAACAACAGTTCTAGTTATACAATATTGAAAATGTAGCAGTAGATAGAGAGAATATACTAGGTAAAGTAGAGCGTACATGCATCCTGACAGGGTATATCAAAATTGTAATGAGATAAGGCAAGAGAACAGTGTATAACATATACGAAAATCTGGAACTGCTATCTATGTGAGTTTAGCACTAGTTTCAACATGTGGTCGGCTTAGAACTTGATACAATGTTTGGCCTGCCTAATCATATGTGAGTGTATGATTAACACTATACAGTGAGGATACAATGGTGATACAATGATGATACAATCTGGTACTGTGGGGTATTGATCATATATCTACGCTAATACCTCCATCCCTGACTAATATAGTGGATCCAGTCATGACACGTCATGACACACATTATCTGGGAAGTAGCTCTCCTTCACAGGAATCGTGTCTATACAATGAACAAGGAACAAGGAAGACTTGCACAAGGCATACCATATATAAGAGGAATAACATCTTATGACGGGATCCAGACAAATACCAATCCGTGTGAACAATGTGTCAAGAGAACAAGGATATCTACACTAAATACTAGAAACAAAGACGATATCATAAAACAGAAATATTATCAGAGAATGTACTCGCCTTAGATCTGGTGGAAATATAAACAGTGTACCGAGGCTCCGAGGGAAATCACCGACTAAATATAGAATACTGCATCAAAATAATGTTCTGGAAGTAAAAACAAGTTATACTAAGTCCCTTTAGGTCAATCAAGGTCAATGCAAGTCAAACTAAGTCATATTAGGTCATACTAGGTCATACTAGGTCATAGCAAGTCAAAGCAAGTTAAACTAGGTCAATCTAGGTCAAGGGTTGACTTACAGTTGACTTTTAGTTGACTTTTGGTTAAATGGTCAACTCTGGTCAACTCTAGGTCAACTCTCGGTTGACCAAGGCTAATATTGACTAACAGTTGACTTTTGGTCAACCAGTCAACTTTGGTCAAGTTCTGGGCATTTCTAAGCAAAGTGTTGACTTTCGGTTGACTTTCGGTCAAAATAGTCAACCGTGGTCAACTGGAGTCAAAACTAGTCTAAACATCCTATTCCTAACATTACCGACCAAGACATCCAAAATCTAACCATATCTTAATATACTTAACTCATATCTTAAATATAAGGTATTACCTTAACATAGGGTAAATATCCTACATAGGTAATCACTTACCTTAGCTAGGTAAACCCTCTACCAAGACTCTAACTTAGTTCCTAGGCATCCCTCTACCTCAAGATGGTATCCTAACACCATCCCCTCGTATCTCGATACCATATCATGCTATCTTGACACTCAAACTCCGTAGCTTGAACTATCTTGATACCTTACCCTTCACATAGGGTAAAACCCATTTACTTTGTGATACCATCTTGGTATCACAAGATACCACTCGATTCTAACCCTCACTCTAGTCAATGACCAATCTATATCTCCATATCTAATCCTAATTCAAATCCTAATATCATATATATGCATCTTATCCTCTAATGTAAATACCTTAACATATGACATACCTCAAGATGTCACTTACTAACATGTGACAAGCTTATTTGCTACCCTTCTAACCACTAACTTTCCCACCAACCTACACTCTTCTAATACTCACAAATATAGGTGTTTTATAGTAGATATTTTGTTGGATATAGGGGAGTAACTTGGGAACTTATTGGGGGTGTATTGGGGGGTCAAAGGGGGGGTCAAAATAGGGTTGCTGCTGCTGAAATCTGCTGCTGTGTGGGCTGAAATTTCAGCAGCATATGGCTGCTGTGCAGTCCCCCTTTGGGAACTGCTAGCTACTGCTGTGAGGGGGGTTAGCTTCCCTATAACTACCCACTCAATACCCCTTTACTTCCTCTACAAAACCCCCTTTGTTTTCACTCCAAAAACACTCTAAAATCCCACTCAAAAACCACACAAAACCACTCAAAACCACTCACAAAACAACCACTCTACAACTCACTTCTCACCACCACTCTCCACACTCTCAACCATAACCTCCAACATGACAGATATGATCCCCCCCCACTCTCTCTACACATAGTATACACCACCACACACCCACACACATATCAATACATAACAATATAGCTCAAAACAGTCCACTTTGCAATATATCACAAAAGTGGCTTAAACACATTGATTTTCCCAAAACACTCTATATCAAACTTCACCCTAATATTGATACCATGTTAGATCTACCCTCTAAACATTATAAAACTGAAATTAGAGATTAAAATAGGCTATTGGCATAAAAATAAACACATGGGGTGTCCTATATTCGGATCTACCAAGTAGGACACAAGACACACCTATAACATCCTCAAATGGACTCCAAATGGTCTCAAAATTGAATCTAAAGGGGACACATGCATGGGGGTGGATCCTATGGATTCAAAACTAATTAATATACAAAGGAAATCAAGTTAGAGGATAGATTTTACCTATTGGGAGTGGAATTCCAATGAAAATCTTTAGGACACGGCTCTGATACGAAGATCTATCCAAAAGGACACCTCCCTTTGCACCTTGCCCAAATTCTTGGATAGAATCCTTCCTTGAAGGTGTGGGATGGACTAGGAGAAGTTTGGATGGAGGAATGTGAGGGAAAGGAGATCAAATCAAAGAGGGGAGCTCTCGAATTTGGGAAAGAACACATGTAGAAATAAAAAGAGGCAAGATGAATGAGAAGGAAAGAGGCCTAATGTCTCCTATATGGCCAGCCATGGGGGGATATTGGGCCTTGGGTGAAAGCCCAATAAGGCTTCTACATGTCTCTTTAGGTCAAGTCTAGGTTTGGTTCAAGTTTGGAGTCAAAAGGGCTAAGTTTGGATCTCTAACTTAACCATTCTAACTAGTGGTAACTAATCTAACTTACTAACTTAAATGGTGGGTTTTGTGGGCCATGTCTAACTTAAGTTTGGGTCTCATCTAGAGTCTAAGCTACCCGGGTCACTAACACAAGTCGGAACGAGACGAAACTTAAACCCGACTAAACAAATCCTATAAGAACAATATTAAAAATATAAAATTTCCAAAATGTGAAAATATGAAAAATGACCAAAATATCTTTAGCCTAAAAGTGGAAATTTGCTAATCTAAACACTCGGTTAGGTATCCGTGGTCATGGTTAGTCTCTAGGCTAAATAGTTTCTAGGGTTGTACTAACAAAACAGCAAAATCACAATACACCAATTTATTAAATTAATTAAAATTCATCAAAATTATGGAAAACTGAGAAATGACAAAAATACCCTTGATTTTGAAAACAGGCAGTTACACAGCCAGCCACGTACATTGAAGTATAATCTACCTCGATATACAGTCACGGCTGTCTAGATGCAAGAGAGTTTATCTACAAGCCAACAGTCTCTTATGGTCATGAACAAGCCTAGTGTCTCAATCTCAACAAGCAAGTAATTGTTACAAGATGTAAGATCATCAGACATACAAAGTAAGGCGTCCCAAATATTACATATTCAAATGATCACGAAGCTAGTCGTACAAAATACGAAGACTAGCAAGAGTTTAAGTCATACATGATCAACCATAGGATTTGTCAATCATGTAACAGCCAGTAGGAAGACAGAAATTTAAGTTTCAACACGAGCTAACACTTGCTCGGCGGCTAAACGCCTCAAAAGAATAATTTACAATAAAGTGGAGGAGCAAAATAAGAAATCCACTCGTTGCCAGGATTACGTTTGGTATTCACCATCTGGCTGGAAGGCAGGGAGATCCTCGGGTGCTACTCCAAAATCTGGCCATACAAAACCAGCTGGATCAGACCCCAGAAAGAGCAAGTGCCACAAGGGAGGCTTCACTTAAGAACTAAAACCAACATAATAGCACATAAATACATCAATGACAACCAAAGACATGAGTTAGAGAAACAAGACGATAAACGATAAGATAACTAAAGGACTATTCCAGTTACCAAGTTACAACCCGTAAGCCAAACAAGGACCGGGGTCGTAACCCTTCACCTGAACAGAACTTAGTCTCTAACCAATTATCGATAAGGTAAAGTATAACAGTAATGTGCTGAAATAACCATGTACTGGTCTTGCCTATTCAAGACTAGACGGGACTCCATCCATCAATCACGGCCAAGCAATGAGTACGGCTTGATATTTTAACTAACTAGGGTTATCACAAGCTTAGTTACTAACAAGATGCATCGAGATGTTCCAACAGCCACAAGTCCTGCAGTCTTAATCCAGGTTATCTGGTCACAAGTTGAGAGAGTTGGATTAGGTGACTTAGAGGTGCAACACATGACAGTGTGCTGGAAATGTGCCCTACTCAACGGCAGGCTACAAGTCCACTTAGAGCACCCAGATAACGGGATTGCCTGTAGCTGAGAAATCTCTTCATGGACTACTTGATCAATCTAGTCATTATCCTAGTCAGATTCAGTACGAATCCCTGACCGTAGAAATCAGGAATTCATATCCTAGACTTGATGCAAGACGAGACATGTAGCTTATACAAGCACAAACACCCACGGTGTCAAAACAAGAGTTACTTAGCAAGTCAAGATAGCCGTCACAATAGCATATCGAGAATATCATGTTAGGTTACTTATCAAGTCAAGAGTGCGTCAGAACGGACCACCATCAAGAATTATCATGTCAAGTTACTTGTCAAGAGCGCACGACGATGAGTCATTATCAAGAATTATCATGTTACTGATACTTGTTAAAGTGCGCCTTAATAGGCCACTATCGTGTTCTATCCTTACATTATCATGAATGAAGGAAACTTGTATAAAATAGCTAGTAACATATTCTTAAAGCCAAGGAAAAGATCTACGACTTTCATGTTTTGAATTTTTCAAGATTTTAGCTACAAAACAGCTCAAAGAGGCAAAAATAGTCATTTGGAGTGACCTGCACGCAAGTTGCACGAACAAAACTGCCCATGGCGCACGTTGCGCGCAAGCACGACGCACGTTGCACGGCAGAAAATTGTGCGGCCCGCGCGAGCAAAATCGTCTACGGCGCACACTGCGCACAAGTACGGCGTACAGGCTCGCGGTAGAAAATCGCGCGGCCGTGCGGCCGCGTAGGTTGCGCGTTGCGCGCGAGCAAAATCGCCCATGGCGCACGCAGCTCGCAGGCACGACGCGCGGGCGCCCGGCAGAAAATCGCACGGGCGTGCAAGTTGCGCGTTGCGCGCGGGCAAAATCGCCCACGACACACGTTGCGCGCAAGCACGGAGCACGGGCGCGCGACAGTGATGACACTGCGCGCTGCACTGTTCATCGTCCCGACAGCACCAAAAGGTGTGGGGAACCCATGAACACGAAAATGGCACAACTTGCTTATACGAAATCGAAATCAAGCGGTTCAAAAGCCAAAATTAGGTAGAATTAAATTTCCTACAACATGGAACCATTAGATCTCGAAAATAACCAAGTTTCAGAGGTCAAAACCAAGAAAAACTGAAAAAGTTACAAACTTAGATCTACAAGAATCCATCCATCAAACCCAAAAATGTCAAGTTCTAAAGAGGCTTAGAATCAAGTAAGAAAGATAATGGAACAATAAAACTTGAGATCCATCATGAAGCCAGTTGCACTTGCCTAGGGCTTTGTTGGTGGGAGGAGTAAATGGAGAAGATGAAGAACTAAATGAAGAAGTGAATGAGGAGAGAGAGAAGTAGTTGGGTTATATATCAACCCTCTCCATCTCAAACCAAACTAAGCCAAGCCAAACCAAACCAAGTCAAATTGAACCGAACCAAATTAAAATAAACTAAGTCAAGATTAAACTAAGACTAGGCTAAGCAAGACAAGTCTAATTACGGTCCACCTGACAAATGTCAGAAATTTATATACGTATACTGAAAATACGTACAACGAAAAACGGGAGTGACATTTAGAGTGTAGAAAGACGGGTAGGGTTAGGATTCGGGTGGGTGGGCTAACAGGGGTGCTGACAGTGAGGGTGGAGGGGTACGATGGCTGACAGGAGGGGGTTCGCATGGAGAAGGCGGTAGCAGCAGCAGCCGTTTGTAGCAGCAACATCAACAGCAGATGTGCAGGGTGGATGTGGGGGCGGCAGCAGGGGGCGCTGGGGTGGGGGACTAGGATTAGGGTTTTGTTTTATGGAGTGGAGTGGGAGAGGGGATGGGTCATGGCTCTGATACCATGTAGAGTAGATGTAAAACCCCTAAATTTCTACTATTTTTTTTTTATTAAATTTGGTACTGATTTAAAATTTTCGTATTGTACGTCACATAGTCGTATTGTGCGTCGTGCGCGAAGGTTCATTTTTTGAATTTGCTCGACGAGTGCGAATATGTGCGAGCGTACATATTTTAGAAAAATATTTTCTATCTTTTTTTAAAGTTTCAAAATAATATACAAAATAATTATTTTGTTATCGTAGCAAAGTTTTCAAATTATTATTTTATTTATTATTTATAAAAAGTCTTTCGTAAAAACAGTTATTACTAATAAATAATATTATTCGCGTATACATATATATTTCATAAATATTTATTGAGTTTAATTGTAAATAATAAATATATTTTTGAAATTATTATTTTAGTATTTTTAGAAAACATATTTTGAAATTTTGTGACAATTTAAATTTTGATTTGATTTTATGGATTGATTTAAATAAGTAAATTAATATCCATATTTGAAATTGATTTATTTTTAATTGGATTTAAATTGGAGTTGTATTTGGATTTGGATTTGATTAATCTTAAATTAAGTTGTGAATTATCTAAATTGGGTTTAAATATCCTAATCCTATTCTTAATGGGAATTCCCACATCCTATAAATAGGCAGGTACTCCTCCATTATTTCTCCACAAGCCATAATTATTCTACAAATATTTCTATTCTCGTGCGTGCATCGTGTCTGTGTCCATCCAAATTCTTATTCCATTATTTTTACATATACAATTCTATCTCCTCGTGTCGGACAACCCCGACACGACACAACCCAAACCAAATCCCTAACCCTAAGCCTAACTTTAACCCTAACCCTAGCTTCTGACACCCGTTTCCCTCTTCAACCGCCACCACCACCACTACTAGGCCACCGCGGCCACGGCCACTAGACGGAAACCCGACCACAACCACCTTTACGACCCTCGCCACCAATCACCACCCTGTCTCCACCAAAAATCCGGACACCACGACTACCAGGACCACCCCGCAGCCGTCAGAACCGAGTGCAACTGATCCTGTTCCTGTTCTGACAAACCATCGGCCAACACCAATCGCAGCCACCGACGGTCAGCTTCTCCCCGCAGCCGCGACTCCCTGGCTGCCTCCTTCCAGACCACCAAAATCCACACCCATAACCACCACTTCTTTCACCGCACCGTCGCCTGGACTAGCCCGGACCACCCCGGCCAAACCCTAGCCCACCGCCACCATGACCAACGCCGCCATGGCCACCTCGGCCGAGCGCTACCACAGCCAACCCATAAAAAAAAAACACCGACGCTTACCTCCACCATCGAAGCCGCCCTGAGCTCCGGCGTCGCCCGCCGATGAGCCCAGCCGCACGCCATCTCCCCGTACCTCAGCCTTCGCCTAAGCTTCCGCCCCACCTTGTCGACTCAGCCACCGCTCCGATTTCCCCCGAACCCCTCTCTCTCGTCCACCGCGCCCATTCTCGCCTCTAAGCCGCCTCCGCGAAGCGCCCCACCGCGTGGCCGACGTCCTCCCTCCGATCTCTCCGCCGTGCGCCCCTTTCCTCTCACCTCCACGAGAGCTCCCTCGCCTCCAGCGCGTCGCGCCACGACCGCACCCGCCGCCGGGCCGACCCCTCACCGCCGCATCTCCCGCTCTCTCACCGCTTTCTCTCTCTCCTCTCTCCTCAAAAATTTTAGATTTTTATCCTTTTGTTTTCGTGAGCTGTAGTCATTGCTCCCTTTTGCTTTCTGTGTCATTTTTTTTGTTTTAATTTATTTTAATTTATTTCATTATTTTCTTTTTTTCTTCTTTATCTTTTCCAAGATATTTGTAGGAATTAAGTACATTATTATTATTGGTTATTATTATTATTATTATTATTATTATTATTTTATTTTATTGATATTATAAAAAGGAGCAGCAGCAGTTCTGTTCTCTATGTCCCCTTATTATTTATATTATTATTATTTTATTATTATTATTATTGTTATTATTAGTATTTTTATTATTGTTATTATTATTATTTATTCTTTATATGTACAAAATATGTTGTATGGTTATAATAGCTATATTACTATTATCATTAAAATTATTTTTATATAAATTAAGTATAATTGTTTGGCTTACTTATATTAATTTTGCCAAGTATTATTAATATATATCGAGATATTTTTGAGATATATTAGTGTGTTATTTTTGGATAATTCTAATATTTTATACCTAGTTGGATCATAGCTTTGATATAAGAAAAGAGTTTCTATGACTTTCAAATATTTATTTAGAATATTTTGAATAAAAGAAGAACATAGAATTTTTGTCTAAATCGATTTTCCATATTTTTAGGTGTTTATCCAATATTATTTTTTACTAATAAAAATCTACTTTCCAAAAATTATAAGTAATTTCAAATATTAGTATCTCTATTATTTATCATTTATCCTTTGATTTTCCCTTTCCATGACTAAGCCCATTATTCCTATTCTCCTACAAATTATGTCCTTCCTCTTGTCCACCCTAACTAATTTGACCGTCCCGGACCCATTGGAACTGTCCGTGCCACTATCCGAGGTCCCCTTGTACAGTTGTTGCACCAAAGTGGCAGTTCGTGCCACCTTGATCATCGCAGCACACCAGGCGTACTACCAGGCAAGACACCTTGCCATTTGCTGTTTAATTATTTTTAGCTCATATTTCATGCATTGTTCATTATTTTCTTTATGCAAAATAAACTGTAATACATGGCATAACCTGTTAGAACTTATTGTTCATTTATATTTCCTGCTATGTATTATTTTTCTTACACATTAAACCTAGATTTAAGGGACCACCTTTGTGTGTTGCATTCATGGCCTTGACACGTTGTACCACAAAGTTGTGTGTCACATGTAGAATACGGAAGTGCGTGATTGGCTGGCCACCAGTACGTACAAGCCGTGCGATAGGAATAACCGCTAATAGAGGTTGCATGCTAGTTTGACTTAGCGGTTATAGAGGTTATTGTTGTGGATACAACATAGTAGGCATTAGGCGGGGAGGACAATTCCTTAGTGTATGGGCTTCGATGCACTTTTCCTTGTGACCCGGACTCTCCGCTGGAGATATGGGGTTGATGACCCATGATTACTGACGGCCACTGACGATTCCGCGGAACGTCATGCTCTTACTGATGGGGCCTCTGGTGCCAAAGGGGGACTACGCCGATCCTATTTAGCCAGGGCCCATGCGTAGGAAGGATTGTTCTTAACTATATTTCACATAGAACGGTAGGCTACCTTATCCGTTAGGTACGAGTACCTTTGGTTTGGGTACTTGTATCTGACCGTGGCTTGGAATAATAACTTGTCGCGGATTAGTTCGTCACATCTTGTCCTTGTTTGGTTGTAGGTGTGACTTACTACTTCGATGAGAAGGTATTGAACCTTGTTGGGGTCCGGATACCATATTGGATTCATAGCATGGGAAGATACGTCACCGTGAATTAGTTTACCATCTCCTGTCCTTGTTTGGTTGGGGGGATGGTACGCTCGTTCAACAGGTGTGTATTGGACCATGTTATAAATTCAATTGACTTATTTATTTGAGCAATATTTATTCAGTTTATATGGCATGATATTATGTGTCTTGTTACGTCCCTCTGAGGACCTGGTTATCTCGCCAGGTGTGTACTCTTGTCTTTCGCAGGTGCTCTAGTTCTAGCAGTGACCATCTCTATTTCTTCGAGGATGATTGCGTTTGGATCGTCTTCGTTTCGCTCGCCAAATTTATTTCTTTACTCATGTATTTTTTCCCTTTACTTGTTGGTAGTGGATCTGTCTCCGCCCAACATATTGTATCAAGACAATTCATTATCATTATATATCTTTTATTTATTTATTTTGTGTGGATGAGATTAGTTATGGTTTTACTGTATTTTATAGCTTATGTATTCATATGAGGCTTCCATATATTGGAGTATACTTCGTATGTTTACAGCTGGCATGTCTACGTTCCTAGTCCTACGTATTTTGGGACTGGGGCGTTACATGTTTTTGTGGTGGCCCATGCAGGTCAAGATAAATTGTTTGGTTACTTTACCATACCAAGCAAGCCTGTGAATAGGATTAGAAGTCTAGGATCTCATCCACATACTTGACCTCTTTCCTCGATTCCATATTTGAACTACCGTTCGACTCATCGATTGCATCTTGCTTGATTCCTCCTATCATTATTCTTATCTTCCCTTCGTGCTTGCTAGAGATTAACCCTACTAGTTAGTGTCCCAAACACCCTTAGCTTAATTCTTTAAGTTGGGTAGAATACCCCACGACTTGACACACCTTTGACCATTAAGGAAATACAAATAGTATTATCTAGACCATAGAGACTAGAGAAATTTAACCCATTTGGTCAACCAAGCCTTGGTCAATAAAACCGTAGAATAATGGTATAGGAATAAACAAGACTTAGATGCTTATGACTCTTAGACTATTCATATTTGTTTTTATTCATTTACCATTGTGCCGATATTTTTTTTACTATCTAAACTAATGATGCTAATGTAGCCTAGTTTTTGCAAGCTAAATTCTTTATCAAGCTAGTTCACGATGTATGTTATTGGATGCATCCACTAACGTATTGTCTACTAAGAACCGGTGCATGATGGTCTGATCAACCTAGTGCACTTTGGTTCGCTTTTATCTATCGTTCTACGCGGATGGGGACATAGCTAAACTTGTCCTCTAGAGTCCCATCCGCGACTGCTTGGCAACTCCTTTTGAATTATTCGGTCGCCTTTGAACCACGTATTCGTATTCGATAACGCCTCCTTCGAACTCCATATTGCTTTCGCCATCCCTTATTTTAGAAGGACGAAGGCGTTATACTAGAACTTCCTCTAGCCTTCCTATCGAGTAGGACCATTATCACTCGATGTTGCTATATCTTCATCCTAAACTACTCGGCCCTATCAGAGACCCTCTAATCGCTTAATTTAAGTGAATCCATTTTGTTCTCTTAATCGTGCCCTCAACCTACTCTCAAGATACCATAACCTTAAGGTCTATAATTTATTTTTCTTGAACCCATACTATTCCTTATAGCGCGCTATCTTAACCATTTTCCTTCTTGCATAAATCCATGATTATCTTCGCCATTATTGAAATCACGACTCTAATGCATGTTTTCATTAAACGTCGTTTCCTTGTGTCGCTCAATGATTTGACTGTACTTCCTTATCGATATACCCTTGTACTTTCCCACCCCCCTACAAATTTTTAATTTCGAGGACGAAATTCTTTTAAGTTGGGTAGGATATAAAACCCCTAAATTTCTATTATTTTTATTATTATTAAATTTGGTACTGATTTAAAATTTTCGTATTGTCCGTCACATAGTCGTATTGTGCGTCGTGCGCGAAGGTTCATTTTTTGAATTTGCTCGACGAGTGCGAATACGTGCGAGCGTACATATTTTAGAAAAATATTTTCTATCTTTTTTTATAGTTTCAAAATAATATACATAATAATTATTTTGTTATCGTACCAAAGTTTCCAAATTATTATTTTATTTATTATTTATAAAAAGTCTTTCGTGAAAACAGTTATTACTAATAAATAATATTATTCGCGTATACATATATATTTCATAAATATTTATTGAGTTTAATTGTAAATAATAAATGTATTTTCGAAATTATTATTTTAGTATTTTTAGAAAACATATTTTGAAATTTTGTGACAATTTAAATTTTGATTTGATTTTATGGATTGATTTAAATAAGTAAATTAATATCCATATTTGAAATTGATTTATTTTTAATTGGATTTAAATTGGAGTTGTATTTGGATTTGGATTTGATTAATCTTAAATTAAGTTGTGAATTATCTAAATTGGGTTTAAATATCCTAATCCTATTCTTAATGGGAATTCCCACATCCTATAAATAGGCAGGTACTCCTCCATTATTTCTCCACAAGCCATAATTATTCCACAAATATTTCTATTCTCGTGCGTGCATCGTGTCTGTGTCCATCCAAATTCTTATTCCATTATTTTTACATATACAATTCCATCTCCGTCGTGTCAGACAACCCCGACACGACACAACCCAAACCAAATCCCTAACCCTAAGCCTAACTTTAACCCTAACCCTAGCTTCTGACACCCGTTTCCCTCTTCAACCGCCACCACCACCACTACCAGGCCACCGCGGCCACGGCCACTGGCCGGAAACCCGACCACAACCACCTTTACGACCCTCGCCACCAATCACCACCCTGTATCCACCAAAAATCCGGACACCCCGACCACCAGGACCACCCCGCAGCCGTCAGAACCCAGTGCAACTGATCTTGTTCCTGTTCTGACAAACCATCGGCCAACACAGATCGCAGCCACCGACGGTCAGCTTCTCCCCGCAGCCGCGACTCCCTGGCTGCCTCCTTCCAGACCACCAAAATCCACAACCATAACCACCACTTCTTTCACCGCACCGTCGCCTGGCTTAGCCCGGACCACCACGACCAAACCCTAGCCCACCGCCACCATGACCAACGCCGCCATGGCCACCTCGGCCGAGCGCTACCACAGCCAACCCCTAAAAAAAACACTGACGCTTACCTCCACCATCGAAGCCGCCTGCGGTGAACCGCCCGCCGCCCTGACCTCCGGCGCCGCCCGCCGATCAGCCCAGCCGTACGCCATCTCCCCGTACCTCAGCCTTCGCCTAAGCTTCCGCCCCACCTTGCCGACTCAGCCACCGCTCCGATTCCCCCCGAACCCCTATCTCTCGTCCATCGCGCCCATTCTCGCCTCTCCGCCGCCTCCGCGGAGCGCCCCACCGCGTGGCCGACGTCCTCCCTCCGATCTCTCCGTCGTGCGCCCCTTTCCTCTCACCTCCGCGCGAGCTCCCTCGCCTCCAGCGCATCGCGCCACGGCCGCACCCGCCGCCGGGCCGACCCCTCACCGCCGCATCTCCCGCTCTCTCACCGCTTTCTCTCTCTCTTCTCTCCTCAAAAATTTCTGATTTTTCTCCTTTTGTTTTCGAGAGCAGCAGTCATTGCTCCCTTTTGGTTTCTGTGTCATTTTTTTGTTTTAATTTATTTTAATTTATTTCATTATTTTCTTTTTTTCTTCTTTATCTTTTCCAAGATATTTGTAGAAATTAAGTACATTATTATTATTGGTTATTATTATTATTATTGTTATTATTATTATTATTATTATTATTATTATTTTATTGATATTATAAAAAGGAGCAGCAGCAGTTCTGTTCTCTATGTCCCCTTATTATTTATATTATTATTATTTTATTATTATTATTGTTATTATTAGTATTTTTATTATTGTTATTATTATTATTTATTCTTTATATGTACAAAATATGTTGTATGGTTATAATAGCTATATTACTATTATCATTAAAATTATTTTGATATAAATTAAGTATAATTGTTTGGCTTACTTATATTAATTTTGCCAAGTATTATTAATATATATCGAGATATTTTTGAGATATATTAGTGTATTATTTTTGGATAATTCTAATATTTTCTACCTAGTTGGATCATAGCTTTGATATAAGAAAAGAGTTTCTATGACTTTCAGATATTTATTTAGAATATTTTGAATAAAAGAAGAACATAGAATTTTTGTCTAAATCGGTTTTCCATATTTTTAGGTGTTTATCCAATATTATTTTTTACTAATAAAAATCTACTTTCCAAAAATTATAAGTAATTTCAAAAATTAGTATCTCTATTATTTATCATTTATCCTTTGATTTTCCCTTTCCATGACTAAGTCCATTATTCCTATTCTCCTACAAATTATGTCCTTCCTCCTGTCCACCCTAACTAATTTGACCGTCCCAGACCCATTGGAACTGTCCGTGCCACTATCCGAGGTCCCCTTGTACAGTTGTTGCACCAAAGTCGCAGTTCGTGCCACCTTGATCATCGCAGCACACCAGGCGTACTACCAGGCAAGACACCTTGCCATTTGCTGTTTAATTATTTTTAGCTCATATTTCATGCATTGTTCATTATTTTTTATGCAAAATAAACTGTAATACATGGCATAACCTGTTAGAACTTACTGTTCATTTATATTTCCTGTTATGTATTATTTTTCTTATACATTAAACCTAGATTTAAGGGACCACCTTTGTGTGTTGCATTCATGGCCTTGACACGTTGTACCAAGAAGTTGTGTGTCGCATGTAGAACACGGAAGTGCGTGATTGGCTGGCCACCAGTACGTACAAGCCGTGCGATAGGAATAACCGCTAATAGAGGTTGCATGCTAGTTTGACCTAGCGGTTATAGAGGTTATTGTTTTGGATACAACATAGTAGGCATTGGGCGGGGAGGACAATTCCTTAGCGTATGGGCTTCGATGCACTTTCCTTGTGACCCGGACTCTCCGCTGGAGATACGGGGTTGATGACCCATGATTACTGACGGCCACTGACGATTCCGCGGAACGTCATGCTTTTACTGATGGGGCCTCTGGTGCCCAAGGGGGACTACGCCGATCCTATTTAGCCAGGGCCCATGCGTAGGAAGGATTGTTCTTAACTACATTTCACTTAGAACGGTAGGCTACCTTATCCGTTAGGTACGAGTACCTTTGGTTTGGGTACTTGTATCTGACCGTGGCTTGGAACAATAACTTGTCGCGGATTAGTTCGTCACATCTTGTCCTTGTTTGATTGTAGGTGTGACTTACTACTTCGATGAGAAGGTATTGAACCTTGTTAGGGTCCGGATACCATATTGGATTCATAGCATGGGAAGATACGTCACCGTGAATTAGTTTACCATCTCCTGTCCTTGTTTGGTTGGGGGGATGGTACGCTCGTTCAATAGGTGTGTATTGGACCATGTTATAAATTCAATTGACTTATTTATTTGAGCAATATTTATTCAGTTTATATGGCATGATATTATGTGTCTTGTTACGTCCCTCTGAGGACCTGGTTATCTCGCCAGGTGTGTGCTCTTGTCTTTCGCAGGTGCTCTAGTTCTAGCAGTGACCATCTCTATTTCTTCGAGGATGATTGCGTTTGGATCGTCTTCGCTTCGCTCGCCAAATTTATTTCTTTACTCATGTATTTTTTCCCTTTACTTGTTGGTAGTGGATCTGTCTCCGCCCAACATATTGTATCAAGACAATTCATTATCATTATATATCTTTTATTCATTTATTTTGTGTGGATGAGATTAGTTATGGTTTTACTGCATTTTACAGCTTATGTATTCATACGAGGCTTCCATATATTGGAGTATACTTCGTATGTTTACAGCTGGCATGTCTACGTTCCTAGTTCTACGTATTTTGGGACTGGGGCGTTACAGTAGAATAATGCAATAATCTCTCTCTCTCTCTTTATATATATATAGGAGCCCCTCTCACTATTATTCTAATCAATGTGGGACTAAAGCCCAACACTACTAATACACAACAGATTATGTCTCTGTGTCGTTAAGCGTATCATTCCTTACCTTAAATGTACTTTGAACGTTGGCTTGTGGTATCCTAAGTTCCCTTTCTTTGAGCTATTGGGCTATTCAGATGCAGATTTTGTCAGTTGCAAGTGTAACATCCGCTATACAATAAATCAAATAAGAGAATTGGAGAAATTTTATTTTTATTTAAACAAAAATGCGTAAATTAAAAAAAATACAAACTTCTTATGAAATAAAAATAATTATATTTTAGTAATTTGGATTATCGTAAAGTCATGTTAAGCCTATAAATGCAATAGGTGGACCATAGGTCGATATTGGTGAAATAGAGTCCTAAACTTGTTTGAAATATCATTTCATAATATTCTAGAGTTTATGTAATTTTATAGAATTTTTTAGAATCTTTTAAAAAATATAGTCTATAGAAGTTGGATGCCCACAACATGTCAATAAGGTTGTGTTGGGCTAACTTGTGAACCAAAGAGTTAGAAATGATTTCCATGCCTTAGAAAATAACTTAGGATAATATACGTGATTTTTAAGAATTTATTTTTTTAAAAAAGTTCATCAAAAATTACTTAGTTATAATTAAATAATAGCATCTAGATTTTTTTAATACAAACATATGAAACTATTTTGGTCCCAATTTTTTATAGTAGTGTTATTATGTCATACTAGATTTTATCCTTTTTTATATTTTTGTAATTTATTTACTATTTATTTTAATTTATGTAGGCCTAAAACTATTTAATTAATATATTTCAGAATTGATTAAAAAAAATTCATTCCTAGCCCAACTACCCCTACCAAACTGGGGCCCACCCACCGGTCAAACCCCCTATTTGACCCGGATTGGACCCTGCCCCATACATGAGTTCTTAGAATTTTATGATGAATTTGAGGAGCAGTTTTTAGCAGCGAATTTCAGAGGAATTATTACTTCTACCTAGGTTTTGAGGACGATCTTGATTTTATTTTAATCTCAAAATTTACTTGTATGTTTCTCTACATGTATAGATTATTAAAATTATTTCTTAAGGATTTTATAAAATTATTAGAAGACACTAAAAATTCATGCCATGAACGGCATAATTTTAGCAGAACCCACCTGCACCTAAGTTTGAATAACTCTTAGATCCGAGTAGATTTTCACCCCGACACCAATTGTTTATGAACAATAACATCTAAGGATATCATGTACCAAAACTAGAGCATTAAAAAAAAGTTTATTTACTAGTTTTCATGAATTTTCTATTGAGAAATTCAATGTTGAATTCGTCATAGAATTTGTGTCAAACGGTAGGTTTCATACCTCGAAATCTATATCTTCTTTTAATTGAAAGTTTGAGATCCTCTTAATCAGTATGTCAACTTACCATGAACAAAATTTCAGAACAAAATATTATCTTTTCTAGGAGTTATGATTCTTCTACCACTATTGGTCCAGTTTTGGACTAAAAATTATTAGAAAATTCCTATAGCCTAAACATCCAACACTTTACTTCAGTGGAGGTGAAAAAACATCATCAGTAAGTTAGTTTTTTTTCCTTCTTTCCATTAGCTACTAGGTTAGATCCCTTTCCATGTGATAGTCGGTTAGGACATTTATTTTGGTTTTCCAAGAATTTGAGTTATATATAACATTGATCATGCAAGATTTACGGGGATCTTAACCCTATTCATTGTAAGCAATAGGTTTACTTTTGAGGACCATACCATAGAAAGACCGTCGTTCCGTTTTCGACAATACTTGCAGGTGGAAAGGACCAGGATTACTAATTAGTATAAAATGGGATTGGTTGCAACTATGGTTGGCATGTCAAAAGAACAATAACATAACATGCCTAAAAAGGGATGCCAAAACTATTGCAGTTATCTAGCATCAATAATCCTAAAGCTACAACCAGTTGTATACCACCGCCTACGTGGCACCCACCAGTTAGTTCCCGCTCGCCCCCTCAATGGGGAAAGGAAACCCAATTAGATGTCGCCACGTAGGTGGTGGTTGTAGGAACGAAATCGTAAAGCAGAATACTCTAGGGGGGGTTAATAGAGTAGGCAGCGGAATATTGCTAATTAAAAACTTGTTAGCAGTTAGATCACAGATATAATAATAATCACAAAAAGTAAATGACAGAAATTAAAAGAGATCAGAAGGCAACCGCAAACACCGAGATTTATACTGGTTTTCCTCTTGTGAGGACTAGTCCAGTCGGAAGAACTCTAGCTTCCAGTTGAATCCACTATTGGAAAATCCCGCAAGTTTTCATACGAAGTCCTTGCAACTTCTACAGACGCGAGCGTTGATACGAAGAACTCGACCAACTTCAATTCTGAAGAATTGTATCTTCTATCAAGCCTCTGATTACAATCGTTCTGAAAACTTCTAGACCGTACCGTACTGGCAAATCGACTAGAGGATTGTAACTGGCTTGGGATTTAAAAATGAAAGATTTTAAGAACTCTTTGGAAGAATGTAAGATCAGGAAGAGAAGAGATTGAAAGTGAATTGGTGATTTAAAATGATCGAAATACTTCTCTATTTATAGTTTTTCCAAAGACAGAACTCTGACAGAATTCGGACAGAATTCGGACATAACTCTTTGTAACAAACCGTAACTGAAGGATGACCAAGTTCAAAAACCCAACGTTCACTAACGTTCCAAATGGCCGAACTCTGGCCGAACTCGGCCCGAGTTCTCCTAGGGTTCTGCCAGTTCATTTTTGGAGAAAATAAATTTTGGCTTTTTGAAAAATCCTTCAGAAGCTTTTTGTAAAAAGAATGTTTTTCAAAAACGTAGGTCATTTGTAAAAGTATAGGATGGTTTTGAAAAACGTTTTCGGATAGCCTATTTGCCAGTACGACTCGGTGTACAATGTATTCCTAGACTCAATAAAATAAAAAATTACATTTCTTAACAGGAAGTACATTCTGAATGGCAAACGACTTCAGTCTTGAACATTGTTGATATCCATTGTTGAGTAGTGTCCAAAACGTAGTAGGTAAACATCTGAGTTGACTTGCATTTATATCGAGACAGAGTTTGATCAATTATTAAATCAGGTTTGACCATGACCAATGGGCCAACAGTTGTAAACAAAATAATTTATAACCAGTTATAGTCCTAGCATTGCCCATCTAGCATTTGGTTGGTGCAGTTATAATCTATGTGGTTGTAAACTTAGCATTTTTGTTATAATTTGGAAAATTCTGAGGATGAGCCACTAAAATTGTAAGAAATGTTAACCCGGTACTTGGTAATGTGATTTTAAGGTAAAACCTATAAAATGAAGGATATCAACATAGGGCGATGATGAGCCTGGCCTATACAATGCGGGGCATCCACAACGTCGGAGGACTGACGAAAAATGGCCACGATCTGAGCTGGCGTGGGACAGAATGGGATGTCCCGTGCATGAAAACTCATCGGCTAGGGCGTCGTGCGGGCGATCGAGGACCGGCACCATTCTACCACGGGTATAAACGACGGCCGACCACGCGGCTCGTCGTGCGGCGCCCAATAGGCGTCAGGAAGACGTCGTAAGGGCGTCGTGCGCATAGAACGGGTGGCTGGGCGGAACCGGCTGTCGTAGGCGTCGTGAAGACGTCGGGGGTGCCTTCGGCGTCGTGGGCTAAGCGAGGCGTTGAGTTACTGGCGTCGAAAGACGTCGGCCGTCCCGTGAGGCTCTGGAGCGCGCAGAGTGCGCAAGGCGTATGTGCCGAGCAATGATAAAAAAGCCAGTGCGGACAGTCTCCGCACGAAGAGTCCGAAGAGACATGATGACCGGCTAAAAATCGGGTGCAGGAAGACACGATTTAACTGAGCTCGCACGTGCTGGAAAAAAAGAAGGATATCAACATAGTTGCTCAGACAGTGTACAACACTACGCATGGAGATGACATTTTTTTGTCGTAGCTAGTATCCATAATGTGGCCTGACACGGTACCAATTTTCGAGAGTCTACCATATAGAAAACTATGAAGCAATATTGGTTAAGTATTCACAAGCACATTACAACTATGAAGATGATACTTAGATATTCATTTACGGAGCAAGTTTCCGCTTCCAGAATATTATCCTTGTATTAAGTGTACTTCTTGAGCTTGTCTGCAAAGAAGCTAATGTAGCCACTACTGATCTTCTCATGGTTTTCCAGCACCATAATATACATGAAATCACTATATACAATTAAAAGTTCAGAAAGGGATTTATCAAACTTTCAATAACAAGAAACTCCAATTACAGCCTGAAAGTGGCAACAAATGTGCTTAGCAGCACTTAATCGGCTTCTTCGCATCCCCAACATGCCTTAGTAGCAACCACCACCTAACCCTACCCTATGCGCAAAGAAAATAATAATAAATATAATATGAAATATACCTGCATATAGAAGATTAACAAATTGGGCAGCCATCAGCCATGGAAATGTAGATCCCCCATCTTATGCATTTAGGAGGCAGATATTTCCTCAACTTCGTCATCGGACATTGACGAGCCGACCGAGCCGCTTTCCTGCTCCCCATCGCTAACCTGTGCCTGGTTCCCTGACCTCTTTCGCCTTGGCACGCCACTAATCCTTCTATGGTGTTCTGGAGAAATCAAAATCCACATACTGTTAAGACATTCAAGTTAAAAAAAAATACAGATGCTATATCCAGGGTTAAAGTGAGTGTATAGTTTACTTTTGGTGGTGATAGCGTTGCGTTTTATTTCCCGAAAATCCTCCTGTTGCAATTGGCTGATAATTTTATTGATAGTCCTCTTGGCTTTATATAACCTTACAGTCAATATTACAATGATAGAATATCCTATGGCATATTCTGGCATACCAAATATGTCCCAGGATATTCCAATATCCTTTATGCCAATACAATCTACTAAATATGACATACTAAATATTCCAATATTCTCCCTCAAGATGCGAAAGATATCACTAAGTCCATCTTCTCACATCATCTAATCATGCTCACAGAGGTAAGTCCCTTGGTTAGTCCGTCTGCTACCTGATCCCTGGTTGGAACGTGACCAAGCTCCAACAATCCACTATCCGGCTTCTCTTTGATGAAGAACCTATCAATCTCGATGTGTTTGGTCTTGTCATGTTGTACTGGATTATTGGCGATACTAATAGCTAATTGGTTGTTACACCACAACTTCATCTTGGCTCCTTGATCCAGCTTCAGTTCTACCAGCGTGTTCTTCAACCATAGCAGTTCTGCAACTCCCAGGGCCATAGCTTTATACTCTACTTCCGTTGTTGATCTGACCACCACAGACTGTTTCTTACTCCTCCAGGAGACTAGGTTGCCTCCTACGAATATGCAATATCCTGAGGTAGACCTTCTGTCATCGGCACAGCTAGCCCAGTCAGAATCACAGTAGCCTTCAATGCTCACGTGATTGTGTTTCTTGAATATCAGCCCCTTCCCAGGGGCACTCTTCAAGTACCTCAGAATCTGGTACACTACATCCATATGACCCTTCTGTGGGTCGTGCATGTAGCGGCTCACCATACTCATTGCAAAGCAGATATCAGGTCGTTTGTGGCCCTGATAGATCAACTTGTCCACCAGTCTCTGGTATCTGTCTCGATCAACTGGGTCTCCAGCCTTGGCCTCCAACTTCAACCACTGGTCTATTGGCGTTGCAGCAGGTTTGCACCTCAACATCCATGTCTTTGTAAGAAGGTCCAGTGCATACTTTCCTCTGAGAAAGAATAATCCCCTCTGCGTCTTGAGCGATCTCTATTCTAAGAAAATAGCGAAGAAGACCAAGGTCCTTCACCTCAAATTCCCTGTCAAGCTTTTCCTTGAGTCGGGCGATCTCCTGCTCATCATCTTCTGTGATAATCATGTCGTCCACATACACCGTAAGCATGGTGATGTGGCCTCCACTCCGTCTGAAGAATACAATATGATCAGCATTGATATGCTAATATTCCATCCCTATCATCGCCCTCCTGAATTTGTCAAACCACGTCCGAGGAGACTGCTTTAGTCCATAGAGGGACTTCTTCAACCTGCAGACCTTGTCCACTGTCTGATTGGTGTCGAATCCTGGTGGTATCTCCATGTATATCTCATCCTCCAGATCCCCAAGAAGAAATATATTCTTCACATCCAGTTGGTGTAGCTTCCATCCACCATTCGCTGCCAAAGAAATCAGGGTTCTGACAGTACTTATCTTTGCGACTGGTGCAAAGGACTCGTCATAGTCGATGCCCTCGTCTAACTGTATCCTTTTGCCACTAGTCGAGCTTTGTAGCGCTCCACCTGTCCATCTGGGTTCTGCTTCACAGTAAAGACCCATTTGCATCCGACTGCGCTCTTTCCCTCGGGCAGTCTCACCAGCTCCCAAGTGTGGTTCTTCTCAAGAGCTCCTAACCCCTCGAGCATTGCCGCTTTCCACTTTGGATCATTCTTGGCAACCTGTCAATTGTTTGGTACAGTAATACTATCCAAAGATGAAATAATTCTCCATGAGAAGAGATATGGTCATAAGAAACAAACTGAGCAAGGTCCCAACCATATCTGTTCGGAGGATTTCACGTATTGCTGCGAGTGGTCCTCCGTACTGATTATGGTGTGGGAGGAGTAGAAAGAATTATATCACCTGAAGGGTATGGTGGTGGTAGTGTAGGTATCGCAGGAGTCGAGACGAACGCACGCAAGGGACTTGGCACGGGCACTGTAGGTACTGGTCCTGCAGTTTGCTTCCTTCTCCTACTGTAGGTAAGTAGCTCCCCCTAAGCCGTAGGCCTAACACCTCTCATCTCCTCCCCCTGTTCCTCTTCACCTTCATGCTCCTCCTCAACCGTGCCTCCATGCCAAACTCCTAAATCGATCACCACCGAGCTCTTCTTCTCCCCCTCTCGCCTCATACTGGCAGTATTAGGCGTATGGTTTGAAGTTCCCTCCTGACGGTAGTATGGCTCATTGTAATGCCCGTAGTTCGTATTACGTATTTGGTATACGTGTACGTATTTTGACTCATATTGCATGTCTCCTTGCATGGTTTATTTTGGCATTTAATTTGCTTGGTTCGGTTCGGTTTGCTTGGTTCGGCTTGGTTCGGTTTTTGCATGTGGACCAACCCCACCTACCACCCACTCTCTTCCTTTATAAGCCACCTAACCACTCTCTCTCTTCCATTAATCCTCATAACTCTTCTTCTTCCTCACCATTACTCTCTCCACCTACCATGAGAGGCTTAGGCAAGTGCAACTTGCTTCATGGAGGAACTCAATTTTTATTGTTCCATTTTCTTCCTCACAAGATTCTAAGACACTTTAGTACTTAGCATTTTTAATTTCGATGGCTCATTTCATGTAGATCTAAGCTTGTTGTATTTTCGAATTTTTTTGGGTTTTGATCTATTAAACCTTGTTAATCTCAAGTTTTGATGGTTCCATGTTGTAGAGAATTTTTTTCTGCCCCATTTTGACCTATGGAAGTCTGGATTCTGACCTTAGATGAAGGATTATTGGAGCTTGGAAGCCATGGCTTCCATGGTTCTTCTTCTCGGAACAGTTGGAGAAGAAGAACAATGTTTGACTGCATGGCTTTTTCATGCGGTAAGTCCCCTGCGGCCACATAGACATTCCAGTCTTCATGCAGCCTTAGCCGCATGGCTTGAGTTGACTTCAGCCGCACGGCTCTGCTCGACTTTTAGCCGCATGAACCTATTTTCCTTAGCCGCATGGCTTTGTTTCCCCCTGGCCGCATGAGCCCATCCCTTCCAGACCGCATGAAATCATTCTCCCTGGCCGCATGAACGTAATCCCCCTGGCCGCATGAGCCCATCTCTCCTTAGCCGCATGGCACTGCTTAACCGAGCCGCATGGCTCTGGTTGGCCCGTGCCGCATAAGCCGAGCCGCATGCCCCTATCCCCTCCCGAGCCGCATGCCCCTGTCCCCTCTCGAGCCGCATGCCCCTGTCCCCCCTGGCTGCATGAGCCTTTCCCTGGCCCATGAGCCCGCTCTCCCGAGCCGCATGACCTTGTTTTTCCCTTAGCCGCATGGCTTTTTCCATATCCCTTGCATCCCTTTTATTATGTTGGGTTGTTACATTTATGCTTTGTCTCATGATCCTCTGTGTAACTTGGGTCCCTTGATAGAATGCTTGTATCATGTAAATTCTGCACATGTTCCATGAACACGATAGTGACCCGTAGTGGTGCTCTCTTGACAAGTAACCTGACATGATAGTGGCCCGTCGTGACGCACTCTTGATAAGTAAACCTGACATGATATACCTCGATATGCTGTTGCGACAGCTAGCATGACATGACAAGAATGAATGTCCTGGACACCGTGGGCGATTGTGTTTGTACAAATGAACCAGTATTGTCTTGCATCATGTCTAGGACGGGGACCCCTAAATACCACGGTCAGGGGTACCTACTGAAATTGACTAAGGCTAATAACTAGAATAATCCAGTAGTCATGAAGAGATTTTCCAGCTACAGACAATCCCGTTATCTGGGCGCGCAAATGGACTTGTAGCCAGCCGACGAGTAGGGCACATTTCCAGCACACTGTCATGTGTTGCACCCTTCATGAACGGATATTCGACCTGGATAACCTGGATGGTCTGCAGGGCTTGTGGTTGATGGAATAATCTCATTGCATCTTGCTAGTAACTAGGCCTGTGATAACCCTAGTTAGTTAAAGTATCAAGCCGTACTTATTGCTTGGCCGTGAATGTTGGATGGAGTCTAAGCCTTGTCTTGTCCCAGTAACTGGTTACTTCAGTAACATGAATGTTTATGTTTACCTTGTCAATAACTGACCGGAATAACTTCTCATCTCTTGATATTTATTGCCCTATTTAGATTTCATGTCTTAATTATCTTCTTATTTTATGTTCTGATATGCTGCTTTTAGTTCTTAAGTGAAACCTCCTTTGTGGCACTTGCTCTTTCTGGGATCTGACCCAAATGGTTTTGCGTAGCCAGATACCGGAGTAGCTCCAGAGGATCTCCCTACCTTCCATCCAAATGGTGACCACCCGGCGTAACCAAGGCAACGAGTGGGTTTTATTTTGCTCTCCCACTCGATTGTAAAAATATTCTTTTGAGGCGTTTAGCCGACGAGCACGTGTTAGCTCGATTGCACTTTACTTACTGTCTGCCTATGGGCTGTAGCATGATTAACAAATCCTAGGGTTGATCATGTATGACTGAAACTCTTGCTAGTCTTCAGATTTTGTATGACTAGCTTCATGATCATCCAAATATGTAATGTATGGAACGTCTTACTATTGTATATTTGGTGCTCTGATATCTTGTAACTGTTATTACTTGCTTGAGATTGAGACAATAGGCTTGTTCATGACCCTAAGAGACTGATGGTTTGTAGTTAAACCCTCATGTATCTAGACAGCCGTGACCGTATAGCGAGGTGGGTTGCACTTCAATATACGTAGCTGGCTATGTTCGCCCCCGCTCTCCAGTATTCTGGTTCAGGGGCGTGACACGGTTTAAGTGGTGGCCCATGCAGGTCTTGTGAATCAAGATATGTGAGGGTTTACTGAATAGATGTCTCAATCAGCACTCGCCCTTGATCTCTGCTCGTATCCGCTAAATTCGTGAGATTCTTGACCTGATCACATGCTTGTATCTTTGATCTGTCCTGGTCCTTCCTTATTGTTCCCTGTGTCGTTTTTTTCAGCGGCACTACTCCTGGTCCTGCCAATCAGCCGAAAGGAGCTCAGCGAGTACCCCCGCAACAAGAGGATCAAGCTCAACACTCAAGAGCAGCTTCCCGGGTCATGCTTCCCGGAGATCCAGAACCCCCAGTGTAGCCAGCCCAGCCTGCAAGGTAGGATGATGGAGCCTTGGTTGGACTCATCAGGGAGTTGCTTGCATCACAGGACCGTCGAGGAGATGCCTTGCACCAGGCAGTAACAGATGCTCTGGGCAGAGGTGGACACCATGGGAACAGTGCAGCGAACAGTTTTAAGCGCCTGAACCCTCCCTTCTTCGACGGCAGTGAAGATGCTATCGCTGCTGATGCGTGGCTTCAGGATACAGAGGTGATTTTGGAGGCAGCAAAGACCCCAGAAGATGAGAAGGTGGCCGTAGTGCGCCTGCAGTTATTAGATCTAGCCCGCAGCTGGTGGGCGGCGCAAGCCATTGGATTAGTGGCGCCTATTGCCTAGACAGTATTCCGTGAGAGATTCCAGACCAAGTACTTCGAGGCTGTAGCTCGGTACGATCTACAGACGAGGTTCACCAATCTGAAGCAGATGGGCAGGACGGTCGACGGATATGCGGCCGAGTTTTCGAGACTTAGTCAGTTTGCTCCCACCTTGGTAGCGACCGAGTTCGACAGGGCCCAGCGGTTCCAGCAGGGGCTCCATCTAGAGATTTTATTGGCAGTGGAGCAGTTTGAGCATCAGACTTTTGATGCGGTATTGAGAGCAGCCAGAAGGCACGAGTATACCTCCCAGAGGATCGTGGACAAGACCGGAGGTCGGAAGCGATCTCATGGCGACATGAATCAGTCTTTAGCACCAGCCTCGGCAGCCAGGGCTTTGACAATTGGAACCCGAGGCGGGCGGCCTCAGTGACGTCGGTTCAGCATTCAACCCCGACGAACCCTCAGCAGCAGAAGCAGAAGCACTCTTCCGCAGTGGGATGTTCACATTGCGGGAAGCCAGGACATGTGGTGGCAGAATGTCGCAGGGCGCAGAGATTGTGTCTGGCTTGTGGGGCAGCGGATCACAAGATAGGATCCTGCCCGAATAGGGGTAGTTCATCATCGTCCAACTTTACTAGTCCTTCGGTGAGAGGACCAGCACCAGTCCAGCAATAACAACAGTATCAGCCTCAGAGGCCATTGCCGACGCAGGCACAAGCCTTCCAGCAGTATGCACAAGCCCAAGCCCTTATTCAGAGCAGACAGAGACGTTATCAGCAGAGGGGACCCGCACCCAGAGGACATGGTCAGGCGATGGCAATGACCGTAGAAGTAGGAGTGGCGCCAAGTGAGGTAGTGGTAGGTACTATTCTCGTCAACTCCTTCCCAGCATCAGCGTTATTTGATTCTGGTGCATCCCATTCATTCATGTCTGCACGATTCGCGACACGGATAGGACTGGAGCCCGAGTCATTATCAGTAAGGCTCAATATACTTACTGGTAACGGTCTTGTGGGAGTAGATAGAGTGTTTTTCTCGTGTCGGATCGTAGTTAGCGGTAGAGAGTTTCCCGCTAGATTGATAGAGTTCCCAATGGCCGATTATGATGTGGTCTTAGGGATGGATTGGTTAAGGAACCAGTATGCTAGGATAGACTGCCATGTTGGCAGAGTTATTTTTAGCATTCCATGCGAGCCAGAGTTTTCCTTTTTCCGAGGCGAAGTTGAACCTTCCCCTCCAGTATTGCGGATGACAGTAGCAGCAGTACAGTTACCCCGGATAGTCGAGGAGTTTCCAGATGTTTTTCCAGAAGAGCTTCCAGGAATGCCGCCAGAGCGAGAGATCGAGTTTATTATCGACTTGATCCCAAGGACAGCCCTAGTGTCGGAGAGAGTCTACAGGATGGCGCCGTCAGAGTTAGAAATATTGTACAAGATGATTGAAGAACTCAGGACCAAGGGATTCATTCGTGCAAGTGTATCGCCCTGGGTAGCCCCGATGCTTCTTGTGAAAAAGAAAGATGGTACGTCCAGATTATGTGTAGATTATCGTACATTGAACTCAGTGACAATCAAGAACAGATACCCTCTCCCAAGGATAGATGGCTTGTTTGATCAACTCAAGGGGGCAGCAGTATTCTCGAAGATTGACTTGCGGTCAGGATACCATCAGATCAGAGTCAGAGAGCAGAACATCCCGAAGACAGCTTTCAGATCTAGATATGGGCATTGGGAGTTCCTTGTTATGCCATTTGGAGCAACCAATGCGCCAGCTGTATTCATGGACCTCATGAACCGTATCTTCATGCCTTATTTGGATCAGTTCGTGATTGTGTTCATAGACGACATCTTGGTCTATAGCAAGAGTGAAGCGGAGCATGAGCAGCATCTCAGAGTGGTCCTCTAGATTCTCAGAGAGCACCAGTTGTACGCAAAGTTCAGTAAATACGAGTTTTGGCTCGATCACATTTCATACTTGGGTCATATCATCACCAGAGGAGGAGTAAAAGTGGATCCCCAGAAGATTGTGGCTATCAGACGTGGCCAGTACCTAGCACAGTTGTAGAAGTTCGCAGTTTTCTTGGCTTGGCCGGCTACTACCGGCGATTTGTTTCAGACTTTGCTCGAATTTCAGCGCCATTGACCCAGTTGACCCGCAAGGATGTACAGTTCGCTTGGATAGCAGAATGTCAGGATTCTTTTGAGAAGTTGAAGCGAGATTTGATGACGGCACCCATTCTCACGCTCACAGATGGGACCGGGGGATTCTCAGTATATTGTGATGCTTCAGGCAGAGGTTTAGGATGTGTTATGATGCAGCATGGGAAGGTAATAGTTTATGCGTCACGTCAACTTCGTGATCATGAGAGGAATTACCCAACCCATGACTTGGAGTTGGCAGAATTAGTGTTTGCACTTAAGCTTTGGAGACATTATTTGTATGGAGACCGGGTGGAGATTTTCACCGACCACAAGAGCCTGAAGTATGTGTTTACTCAGAAGGATCTTAACATGCGTCAGAGAAGGTGGCTAGAGCTACTTGTGGATTATGATGTCAACCTGCAATATCACCCAGGAAAGGCCAATGTAGTAGCAGATGCGTTGAGCAGGAGAGCCGAAGTTTATTTTCTCACAGTACAGCCAGAGTTATTGGCAGATCATCAGAAGATGGGTATAGAAGTTGTCCTTCCTACTAGTGTGGCATTGATGGCCAGCATGCAAGTTCAGTCCAGTATAATTGAGAGGATCAAGTTAGCTCAGTCAGCAGATCCTAAGCTTCAGCGGCTTAGGGAAAAATGTATAGCAGGACGAAGACCAGAATTATGTATCCATGAGGACGGTACACTTTGACATGGAAGGCGTCTTTGTGTACCTAGTGGTGATATCAGACATGAGATCATGGCAGAAGCTCACAGTTCTCAGTATTCCATTCATCCCGGTGGCACAAAGATGTACCGTGATATCCGTCAGCACTTTTGGTGGAATGGCATGAAAAGGGAGATAGCCCGGTTTGTCTCCCAGTGTTTGGTTTGCCAACAAGTTAAAGCTGAGCATCAGAGACCGGCTGGACTTTTTCAGCCCTTGCCAATTCCAGAATGGAAGTGGGAGCATATCACCATGGATTTTGTAACAGGATTATCTAGATCCCCAGCTGGGAGAGATGCTATTTGGGTTATAGTCGACAGACTCACCAAGGTAGCTCATATTATCCCTTTCAGAATCGGTCAGTCGACGGATCAGCTTGCAGAGATGTACCTCAGGCAGATAGTCAGGTTGCATGGAGTACCAGTCAGTATTGTATCCGACAGAGATTCAAGATTTACGTCGCACTTTTGGCGCAGTCTGCAAGAGAGTTTGGGAACTCACCTCCAGTTCAGTTCAACTTATCATCCGCAGACAGATGGTCAGTCAGAGCGTACCATACGAACCTTGGAAGATATGTTGCAGTCATGTACACTCGACTTTGGTGGTTCGTAGGAGGATCACCTACATCTCGTGGAGTTCTCCTATAACAACAGTTTCCAGGCCAGTATCCAGATGGCACCCTTTGAGGCCTTGTACGGCAGAAAGTGCAGATCTCCGTTAGCATGGGATGATATAGGCGAGAGGCAGATGCTTGGTCCCGAGATGGTAACCCGGACTATTGAGGTGGTCAGACAAATCAGAGATCATCTTCGAGTTGCACAAGATCGCCAGCGTCATTGGGCCGATTCTCATCGGCGTTCCCTTGAATTTTCTGTCGGCGACAATGTATTCCTTAGGATCTCTCCTACCCGTGGCGTCATTCGTTTCAGCGTACGGAGAAAGCTCAGTCCTAGGTATATAGGGCCGTTCAATATCCTGGAGCGAGTAGGTGATGTGTCCTATCGTCTCGCTCTTCCGCCGTCATTACGTGAGGTGCATGATGTCTTCCATGTATCCCAATTGCGACGGTATATCCCGAACCCGAGCCATATCCTGGATCATTCGGAATTGGTGGTTGATACCAACCTTTCGTATGAGGAGAGGCCCGTGTCTATATTGGACCGAAGAGAGAAGATACTCAAGAACAAGACAATCAAGTTAGTCCGTGTTGCTTGGGATCATCACTCTTTGAGTGAGTCAACATGGGAGTGTGAGGATGATATCCGATCGCGATATCCCGACCTGTTTGACTCGTAAGGTATAATGTCTTTCTTATGCCTTATGCTCTCAATTCCTTGCTTGAATGAATGGTTGCATGGTGGACTGTTTAGTATAGCTTGTCCTTGCCTCTCTAGCCTCTTAATTAAATTTCGAGGACGGAATTCTTTTAAGGTGGGTAGAGTTGTAACGTCCGTAGTTCGTATTACGTATTTGGTATACGTGTACGTATTTTGACTCATATTGCATGTCTCCTTGCATGGTTTATTTTGGCATTTCATTTTCTTGGTTCGGTTCGGTTTGCTTGGTTCGGCTTGGTTCGGTTTTTGCATGTGGACCAACCCCACCTACCACCCACTCTCTTCCTTTATAAGCCACCTAACCACTCTCTCTCTTCCATTAATCCTCATAACTCTTCTTCTTCCTCACCATTACTCTCTCCACCTACCAGGAGAGGCTTAGGCAAGTGCAACTTGTTTCATGGAGGAACTCAATTTTTGTTGTTCTATTTTCTTCCTCACGAAATTCTAAGACACTTTAGTACTTAGCATTTTTAATTTTTATGGCTCATTTCATGTAGATCTAAGTTTGTTGCATTTTCAGATTTTTTGGGTTTTGATCTATTAAACCTTGTTATTCTCAAGTTTTGATGGTTCCATGTTGTAGAGAATTTCTTTCTGCCCCCATTTTGACCTATGGAAGTCTGGATTCTGACCTTAGATGAAGGATTATTGGAGCTTGGAAGCCATGGCTTCCATGGTTCTTCTTCTCAGAACAGTTGGAGAAGAAGAACAGTGTTTGACTGCATGGCTTTTTCATGCGACAAGTCCCCTGCGGCCACATAGACATTCCAGTCTTCATGCAGCCTTAGCCGCATGGCTTGAGTTGACTTCAGCCGCACGACTCTGCTCGACTTTTAGCCGCATGAACCTATTTTCCTTAGCTGTATGGCTTTGTTTTCCCCTGGCCGCATGAGCCCGTCCCTTCCAGACCGCATGAAATCATTCTCCCTGGCCGCATGAACCGAATCCCCTTGGCCGCATGAGCCCATCTCTCCTTAGCCGCATGGCACTACTTGACCGAGCCGCATGGCTCTGGTTGGCCCGTGCCGCATAACCCGAGCCGCATGCCCATGTACCCTCTGGCTGCATGAGCCTTTCCCTGGCCGCATAAGCCCGCTCTCCCGAGCCGCATGACCTTATTTTTCCCTTAGCCGCATGGCTTTTTCCATATCCCTTGTACCCCTTTTATTATGTTGGGTTGTTACATTTATGCTTTGTCTCATGATCCTCTGTGTAACTTGGGTCCCTTGATAGAATGCTTGTACCATATAAATTCTGCACATGTTCCATGAACACGATAGTGACCCGTAGTGGTGCTCTCTTGACAAGTAACCTGACATGATAGTGGCCCGTCGTGGCGCACTTTTGATAAGTAAACCTGACATGATATACCTCGATATGCTGTTGCAACAGCTAGCATGACATGACAAGAATGAATGGCCTGGACACCGTGGGCGAATGTGTTTGTACAAATGAACCAGTATTGTCTTGCATCATGTCTAGGACGGGGACCCCTGAATACCACGGTCAGGGGTACCTACTGAAATTGACTAAGGCTAATAACTAGAATAATCCAGTAGTCATGAAGAGATTTCCCAGCTACAGACAATCCCGTTATCTGGGCGCGCAAGTGGACTTGTAGCCTGCCGACGAGTAGGGCACATTTCCAGCACACTGTCATGATTTGCACCCTTCATGAATGGATATTCGACCTGGATAACCTGGATGGTCTGCAGGGCTTGTGGTTGATGGAATAATCTCATTGCATCTTGCTAGTAACTAGGCCTGTGATAACCCTAGTTAGTTAAAGTATCAAGTCGTACTTATTGCTTGGCCGTGAATGTTGGATGGAGTCTAAGCCTTGTCTTGTCCCAGTACCTGGTTACTTCAGTAACATGAATGTTTATGTTTACCTTCTCAATAACTGACCGGAATAACTTCTCATCTCTTGATATTTATTGCCCTATTTAGATTTTATGTCTTAATTATCTTATTATTTTATGTTCTGATATGCTGGTTTTAGTTCTTAAGTGAAGCCTCCTTTGTGGCACTTGCTTTTTCTAGGATCTGACCCAGCTGGTTTTGCGTGGCCAGATACCGGAGTAGCTCCAGAGGATCTCCCTACCTTCCAGCCAAATGGTGACCACCCGGCGTAACCAAGGCAACGAGTGGGTTTTATTTTGCTCTCCCACTCTATTGTAAAAATATTCTTTTGAGGCGTTTAGCCGACGAGCACGTGTTAGCTCGATTGCACTTTACTTACTGTCTGTCTTTAACAAAACCTAGGGTTGATCATGTATGACTGAAACTCTTGCTAGTCTTCACATTTTGTATGACTAGCTTCATGATCATCCAAATATGTAATGTATGGGACGCCTTACTATTGTATATTTGGTGCTCTGACATCTTGTAACTGTTATTACTTGCTTGAGATTGAGACAATAGGCTTGTTCATGACCCTAAAAGACTAATGGCTTGTAGTTAAACCCTCATGTATCTAGACAGCCGTGACCATATAGCGAGGTGGGTTGCACTTCAATATACGTAGCTGGCTATGTCCGCCCCCACTCTCCAGTATTCTGGTTCTGGGGCGTTACACTCATGCTCCTGGAAGTGGACATCCATACTTACAAACTTATTCTTTTCTACTGGACTCCAGCACACGTACCCCTTCTGAGTCGTCGAGTAGCCCACGAAGATGCACTTGACTGCTCTAGGATCAAGCTTTCCAACTGACGGCATGTTGTCCTTCACAAAACATACGCACCCAAACACCTTCAGTGGGAGTATTCCACTATTATTGCCTTACAATATTTCACATGGGGACTTCCATACTAGGACCTTCGAAGACATTCTGTTGATTAGTTGAGTTGTTGTCAACACTGCATGCCCCCACAGACTCTGTAGGACATTCATGTCAATCATCATGCTTCTTGCGACCTCCAGAAGGTCTATGTTCTTCTTTCTGCTACGCCATTTTGTGCAGGTGTGTATGCATAGGTGGTTTGATGTTGTATCCCGTGTGTTGACAAGTATTCTGTAAGTATTCTGTTTGTATACTCTGTTCCATTGACAGACCTCAGTACCTTCATAATTGTCCCATACTAAGTCTGGAAATTTTTATGAAAATTCTAAAAACTAGTAGGTGCATCACTCTTATTTTTCTTAAGTACAACCAGATGACACGAGAAGCACAATCAATGAAGGAAACAAAGTACTTATAACCATTCATAGTATTAGTGGCACATGGACCCCAAACATCAGAGTGTACTACCTCAAAAACAGAAAAATTCCTATGACCCGTACCAATATATGAACTCCTAGTAAGTTTGCCTAATTCGCATGCATCACATACTAGTTTCTCTTTATTTGATTTTTTATTAATATCTTGATACAATTTACTTAAAGTGTCAAAGGAGGAATGTCCCAACCTCCTATGATGGAGTATCAAAGTATCCTCGGCCCGCATCTGCAGTCCTCCTATACCAGCCTTCTTTGCCATAGACATTAGTGCTGAGTCAAGTCCTTCTCGATTCAGGTACCATAGTCCCTTATGCCATGTGCCAGTCCCAAGTCTTCGTCTCGTCTCTTTCTCCTGGAAGATCACCATAGGGATATTAAAAGAAACAATGCATTTAAGTTGAAGGATTATAGAACTAATGGACAAGAGACTGACTGGAAAGGATGGAGCATGTAAAACATTGGATAATTTTACTGAACCTGTACAATTAACAGTACCCTTACCGACCACTGGCTGGAAAGTGTCATCAGCTGTCTGCTGATGCTAGGTGAGTGTAGGAGGAGAACTCAATAGCATTTTCCGCCACATGCCAAGATGCCCCGAGTCGATAATCCAGTCTGACGATTTAAGGGAAGCAATGGATGCAAGAGCAAGTGAGTCGTCAGTGCCTTCTGATGGATGGACATACATGGCGGCGTTGCCTCCAGCGAAGAATGAGGTGGACGCCTCCTCTGTTGCTCTCATTCTGTCTCCATTATTTGACGTTCGCTGCTTCCTCCTGAGCATCTCCAGCATGTCCACCAGTGCATGATCCTCCTCGGTAAAGGTGTCGCCAGCTCCTATATCTCCTTCTGCTACCAGCAGGTTCGTCCGATAACCTCCTCGACTGCCTCGTCGCCCCCACGACCACGGCCACGTCCTCCAAAATGTCCTCGTCCACCAAATTGTCCCCGTCCACCACCTGAATCTCCCTCCTTAGGTGGTTTGGTGCAAGCATACCGATGGTGGCCCATCTTTCCGCAGTTTTAGCACTGCCGGATGTGCTGCCAGGCCTCTCCCTTAGGCCTTGTGTCGCCCGAGCTGGTGGTCGTCAGTGCTGACTTTGCTTCAGAAAGGCCACCTGTCCCCGTCTGCAGTCTGATGCGTGTCTCCATCTGGATCATGGCTGAGATAGCCTCCTCAAGAGTGGGGATCTTCGGTTGGGCGAGAAGTAGGGCCGTCCTCTGAGCGAATGTTGCAGTCAGCCTTTTCAGGAATTTCATCGTCCTCTCCTGTAGACATACATGTCTCTCTTTACACTTTGGATCCCCGCAGCTTGCCCGATCTGAGGTGTGATCGTAATCCAGCCACAGACGCTCCAACTCTGTGGCATACTCCTGCACCGTCTTCACTCCCTGTACGGTGTCGCCGATCTCCCCCTTGATCTGGAAGACCCGTAAGTTGTTCCCAACACCATCATAGGTCCGCCTCAACTTCTCACACACATCCTTCACCCTCTCAATGCCGTCTACTATGGCGGCAATAGACGGGACTAAGGAGTTGAGAAGCCAGATGTAGATCACCATATGAGTGGACTTCCACTCGTCGTGTCTTGCCGAGCCCTCGTCCGGCTCAGTCTTCTTGCCCGACAGAAACGCCTCCAGGTTCTTTCCTGTGAGGGTTCGCCTCAACTGCCGTGACCAACTCAGATAGGTAGCTGGTCCATCCAGCTTCAGATCGATGGAGGGAAGCTCCAACCTCGTCGACGTTCGTGTCGTGCTCTCACCAGCCGACATCTTCATCAGCTTCATCAACGTCGTAACCTCCACAGGATCCAGCTTCTTGATGATATCCTCCATCGATCCTCCTCTTCGATGATCACGTCACACAACTCACGCTCGTCCTCGTCGTCCGCTTCTAGATCCGAACATATTTTTCATCAGATCTAGGCCTTCGGTGTCAACTTTCTGAACGATCCGAACAGGGGTGACGCGAGTGCCGTCGCGAGCGTTAGTATCGACAAAAGCCGCAGGAGCCGAGCGCGCCATGGGAGGGGGGGCACCCGGCGTACGTGCAACAGCACCGCAGTAGCAGCAGCTGTCGCGGGACACGTGGGGGCCGCGTGGGCTCTGGCCGCGTTTGGTAGGAATAGCGGAGGGGTGGGTCAGTTGGTGGCGGCTAGGGTTAGGGTTTGTGGAAACTTGGCTCTGATACCATGTTGTAATTGATTGATAATCACTACAAGAAAAACACCTTTTTATGACGGATAAAAATCGTCATATATGACATTTATAACGCTTTTTTGTAAGACCGCAACCGTCATGAAAACCAGTGTTATAAATGTTTACTAAAACCGTTATAAATGATGTCATCTTATATGACACTTATTTCTTGAAAAATGTTATAAATAATACAATTATATATAACACTAAATTTCCAAACGATATTAATATTATCATTATATATAACATATTTATTTCGAAGCGTTGTAAATATACATAACTTTTTTTAAACTGTTCTGGAATTGAAACATTCATAAAGCGTTATAATTATGACATATATATAACGCTTGTTAACATGTTCTAATATTCACACACATATACATCACATGTCAAAGGTTATAACTCAATGCGTTATAAAAAGCAATACTTAATACTGCTCAAATTTAAAACATTCATTTTGAACCAGATACCACATAAATTATTTCAATATAAATTTAACAAACACTTAAAATATTCTTGTAGAATTAAAAATATATTTAATTTCATACCAAAAGTACAAGATACCACCATCTTAATTACATTTTTTCGAAATTGATATCCAAATACATATTTACATTCATTAGTATGTGGCACCTTGAAAACTGTTCTTCCTTTGGCTTCAACTTTCAATTGGCGCCCTCAAAACTGTCGACATCAACTTCAAAACTGTCAACAGCTCACCATCAAAAACTGTCAAGCAAAATCTTATAATCAAAATTGTGTGTTTTACAAGCTAAAATTAGTAAACAACTAAGAAGTGCAAAAAAATGATGCAGAGGATAACTTGTAGTCAATTTCTTCAATGGACCACCTTGATTTACATAACAAACTAAGTGATTCAACTCAAAGTGAACATATTAAGAGTCTGATGGAGAATCAAATATTTGAATAAAGAATGACTTACATGTTTATGCAGTTTTATGTTGGTGTCAGTGATTGAATGACAAGATCTGCATGCAACCTGCAAAATTATACAATGTCAATCGTGTTGGGAAAGAAGCGCGAAAACATTTTCCTAAACTAGAGAGTACATGCGAAAGAACCGAGCAATACAATGCACGAATCAAACACAATCCACGCAGACACAGAAAATTTTTGATGTGAAAAATCCTTACGGAAAAAAAAAACACGGGACGATCGGATTCCAACCCTTGAGAAGCCTTCACTAATGAAATAATGTACACCCTCTACAAACTTCTCATGATCCAATACGAATCCACACAACACTTGGAAGCAAGAATAATTGATTACAAGGCTACGAAGAACAAGACGACGAGTAGAGATTACCCGAACACGATCCTGTTTCGAAAATGGCCTTCAATCCTCCTTCTTCTCTCCCATAGTTGCAATGGCACTCTTGCCTCTTTTCTCTCTATTTTCTTCAATGTTGTATATATGATTAGGGTTAGAAAAAACCATGTATAAACCCCTAATCCGCAGCAAAACCTGGACCGTAGGATACGATCCAACGATATAAAAATACCCTGAAATCAGGCTCAGCCCGTCGACACAGAGTTCGGCCAGAACTCTGTGTTTTCGTGACAAAACTATTATGGAACCAAGGGGGCAGAGTTCGACCGGAACTCTGCCTCCCCTGTTCCAGAATGTACTCTGGTAGCTCTCGAGCTTCTTCTTCGTCTCCGAATGGCCTCGTCACCTCCCCGAGCTTCTCTGACACACAGACGGTGCTCGTCGCACTCCGGGGTCTTCTCCAGATAGGTTGGGAACCCCACCCACTCCAAAATTTCTCCCCCTTCACAACTATATGGAGGAGGTCATCATCCCGACGATCTGCCTGCAGAACTCAAACTTTCCTCTTGACAGAATCTTGGTGAACATATCTACTACGTTATCATCTGTATTAACCTTCTCAAGCTCCGCATCATTCTTCTCAACCACATCCCGTATCCAATGATACTAAGTCTCGATGTGCTTGGACCGGCTATGAAAGGTCTGATTCTTCACAAGGTGAATAGCACTCTGACTATCTGAAAGAAAATTATGTTGCTCTTGCTTCAGCCCTATTTCCTGTAACAGCTTTTTCATCCACAGCAACTCCTTGCAAGCCTCCGTCGCCGTAATGTACTCTGCCTCTGTTGTCAACAAGGCAACACACTTCTGCAACCACGACTGCCACGATACCGCTCCTCCAGCAAATATCATCACATAGCGCAAAGTCGATCGCCTCGTGTCTACATCTCCAGCCATATCAGCATCGGTATATCCAACCAACTTCGGCTCGTCACCACCAAAAGAAAGTCTCCAATCGGCAGTGCCCTGAAGGTATCGTAGAATCCAATTAACCGCACTCCAATGTATCCTTCCACGATTTGAAAGATACATGTTAATTGTGCCAACTGCATAAGCGATGTCTTGCCTCGTACACACAATAGCATATAAAAGGCTTCCCACAGTTGAGGCATATGGAACCCGCTCCATATCTTCTTTTTCGTCCTCGGTAGATGGACACTGCTCCTCAGTGAGCTTAAAGTGGGCCGCAAGGAAACAACTCACTTTCTTCGACCCGTCCATCCCGAAACGCTTAAGTACCCGGTGAATGTACTTCTTTTGGGACAAGTGTAGCAGCTTGGACTCTCTCTCGGCTGATCTCCATCCCAAGAATAGTCTTTGTTGCGCCAAAATCTTTCATAGAAAAGGCCGCGCCCAATTGGCGCTTCAACTCTGCTATCTTAGTGGCATTCCGATCCACTAATAGCATGTCATCAATATAGAGCAATAAAATGATGAAATCATCCTCGACAAAGTACCTCACAAATGCACAATGGTCCAACGTCGTCCGTGCATAACCATGCTCCCCCATAAATGACTCGAACTTCCTGTACCACTGCCTCAGAGCCTGCTTCAGACCATACAAGCTCTCACTACCAAAATACACTAAATTAGCGACGAATATTTACTGTAACTGGCCAACTCTTTCCTATGTGTTTTGGAATATTTGTGAAAAATTTGGAATATTTGTGCTATGATCGGATTATAACGATGGATATTAGGTTACTCTTCTGGATAATTGATGTCTATTTTATATTCATTTGGTTTGGTCTATATGATTCTTGGATAATTGGTGTGCATTAAATTCGTATGTGCATATTTGGTCTATGTGATTCTTGAATAATTGGTGTGCATAATATATTTGGTCTATGTGATTGTTGGATAATTGGTGTGCATTATATATTGGTTTGGTTTATGCAAATTTTTGCGAACAGGGAAAGCGCTGTAATTTTTTTTTCAAAATATTCTCAGTTAGCGACGGACTTGTGACCGTTTTGCGACGGTTACCACCAGTTTCCGACTACTTTTCGACGGTTATTCCGTCGCTAACTGGATATTTGAAAATGTTCCCAGGTAGCGACGGATGGTCGACGGATTATCCGTCGGCATGGTATATTGTTCGACGGAATAGCGACGACCTATCCGTCGCCCTTGTTCTGGAAATAACAAGAATTTCCAGAACAAGATCGACGGTTAATCCGTCCTTATTCCGTCGATATATATCGACGGAATAGCGACGACTTATCCGTCGCCATGTTGCTGGAAATGACATGAATTTCCAGAAGCTAATCGACGGATTTTTCGTCAGAAAACCGTCGCTAATCCATCCTTTGTTATCGAAGGCGTCGACGGATTAGCGACGGCATGATACACTCTGATACGCTATTACGACGGGTTACCGACGGAAATTTACGTCGCTATTGTCTACACATTTCAGTACTTAATACTTGAAAAGGACGCTAGTCCGTCGGAACGTCGTCGCTACTGCTTTGTATTGTTAAGTCGATAAAACGCCGCTATTCCGTCGCATGTCGACTACGTAGCGACAGACAGTTATTAGCGACGAACTGATTGCCGACGGATTTTTTTGGCCAAAATCCGTCAGTGATCGGTCGCTAATTGTAATTACCGTCGAATTGGCGACGGATATGGCCGTCGCTAAATCGATAAATTTTGGTAGTGTCTTCCTCAACCGGCAGACCAAATGTGACTTGCCCTTCTCACAGAATCCCTCTGGCTGCTTCATGTATAGCTCCTCCTCAAGATCACCGTGGAGGAATGTCGTCTTTACGTCCATCTGCTCGACCTCCAAGTCGAAACTGGTTGCCAATGCTAGCACCCCCCGAATAGATGACTGCTTGACGACTAGCGAAAAGATCTCATCATAATCCACGTCTTTTCACTGACTGTAGCCTTCAACTACCAGCCGCGCTTTGTATCGAGGGCGAGTAGCATCATCCGTCTGCTTCACTCTAAACATCTATCGATTCTTCAAATCTTTCTTGCCCTTTGGCAACCGCACCAACTCGTAAGTAGAATTGGCTTGTAAGGAACCCACCTCCTCCTGCATAGCATGCATCCACTCATGCATGTGTTCGTCTTCCATAGCCTCTGCAAAACTTTCGGACTCTCTCCCGTCAGTCAGTAACACATACTCACCCGGTGAGTATCTTGTAGATGGTCGACGCTCTCTGTCGCTCCTTCTCAATGGAGCCATTGGTGCTGGCTGTATACCAACAGCCTCCTCCCCTTCAGGAACTGCCTCCCCGGCATGCTCATCCTCCTGCGGAACACCCTGACCACCATCAGCAGGCTGATGATCGAGGTTGGGAGCAACTTTATGTACTGGCTCCCTCATAACTGGATCCTCTGCGATGTCCTCTGGAAACTGCTCGAAGCGAAATGACTATAACTCAGGCAATTCCTCAGCCTCAGAAGGCGTCTCGAAATCCTGAGTGTTGGTCATGGTCTGATCCTCGACGAATACCACGTCCCTGCTTCTCTAGAGCTTTCTTTCCACTGGATCGTAGAGTCTATAGCCAAACTCATCCCGACCGTAGCCGACAAAGACGCACCGCCTCGTTTTCGGCTCAAGTCTGGACCTCTCGTCCTTCGGTACATGCACGAAGGCCTTACAACCAAACACTCGCAGGTGATTGTATGACGGCTCTTTGCCGTACCATACTTTGTCAGGCACATCACCCTGCAAAGGAGCACTAGAAGATAAATTAATAACATAAGCAGCTGTGAGAAGAGCCTCACCCCAATAACTGCCTGGCAAATTTGTTTCTGACAGAAAACACCGCACCCTCTCCATCAGTGTCCTGTTCATGCGCTCCGCTACACCATTGAGCTGAGGTGTCTTGGACGGAGTCTTCTGGTGTCGTATCCCTTGCTCTCTGGAATAAGCATCAGAGGGACCAATATATTTGCCGCCGTTGTCGGACCGAACACACAATAACTTCTTATCCATCTCTCTTTCAACAGAGGCATGAAACTCTTTGAAAGTGGGCAGCACCTGTTCCTTGGTCTTTAAGGCATAGACCTAAACCTTTCTGGAATAGTCATCAATAAAAGTTACAAAGTAAGAAGTACCACCAATAGATTTTACCTTCATAGGACCGCAGACATCCGAGTGAATCAACTCGAGCAACGCCGGCTTCCTTGAACTTGGGTGACTTTGGAAAGACATCCCATTTTGCTTCCCAGCTAAGCAGTGCGTGCACTTCTCCAATTTTGTAGACTTGAGCCCTGGAATCACCTTCATGTTCACCAATTAGCTCATCTCATTCTCGCTGATATAGCCAAGCCGCCAGTGCCACAACTTGGTAGACGCGTCAGAAACTGCGTTCACCTCCTATGTCCCCTGTGCGCTACCCTCCATATAGTAAAGACTGGACTTCTTGCTTCCTCTGGCAATCACCCTTGAACCTCTGGAAAGCTTCCACTGACTATTTCCGAAGAGACTGAAGAATCCCTCATCATCCAACCTTCCAACCAACACTAGGTTGAAACGGATATCAGGGACATGACGAACATTTTTAAGAACAAGAACTGCACCCGTTTTCGTCCTCAAATGCATATCTCTAATGGCAACCGCCTTCGACACATCTCCATTGTCCATCTTCAATACTCCACAGTCGTCTGTCGTGTAAGTGGCAAATAGTGCCCTATTGTGAGATACGTGCGCTGAAGCCCCTGAGTCTACCAGCCAAGAATTGTCATCACGGGCGAGTTTTGTAATAACCTCATCACCTACAACGATCACATCGCCTCCATGTATCAAAGTCGCCGCTGTAGTATTCTCATCTTGCTTTTCCTTGTCGTCCTTCTTCTCTCTTCCAAGCGAAACAGTTCCGCTTGATGTGACCCTTCTTGCCACAATGATAACACTCCAAGTCCTCGTACCGACCCTTGGACTTCCCCCTGCTCTTGTCTCTGCCACCACCTGGATCCCTGCTTTTGCCCCTTCCGCGGCTCTCTGAAACTAGTGCCTCTGAGTGGTGGGATGTGGATAAAGTGTCCTGAGAATGTCTCTGCATCTCTTCATTCAGCATCCCGCTCTTGGCAAACTCCAGACTGACTACGCCTTCTGGAGCAGAAGCGATCATAGATACTCGTATGGTCTCCCACAAGTCTGGCAATGTACACAGCAGCCATAGTCCCTAGACCTCGTCGTCGAGCTTGACTCCCATCGAAGATAGCTGGTCAACCACGTCTTGGAAATCACTCAAGTGATTCGTAATAGACGCTCCATCTTTGTACCGCAGACCCATCATCGTCCGGATCAGGAACAACTTGTTTACCCATGTCTTCTTCGCATACAAAGATTCCAGCTTATCCCATAACGTCTTCGCATACTCAATATTGACAACGTGGTAGTACACGTTCTCATCAACGAACTGCCTGATATATCCACACCTGTATATGCTCGAATTTTCAGTCCTCCTCGGATTTATCAACTAGTTGCTCGGAAGCAAATACGGACAGATGCAGCTTTTTGACAAACATCAAGTTTTTCATCTTGCTCCGCCAATAATGATAGTTGGTGCCATTCAGATTCACCATGCGCACCGGCTTCACGTCCATCTCTTCTCTCTGATTTTTCTGTCAACTCCTAACACCCTTCTGAATTCCAGAACCTGGCTCTGATACCACTATGTTGGAAAAGAAGCGCAAAAACCTTTTCCTGCGAGAGCATCGAGCAATACAACACACGAACCAAACACCAAACACAATCCACGTAGACGCAGAAAATTTTTGACGTGAAAAATCCTTGCAAAAAAAAATTACGGGACGATCGGAGTCCAACCCTTTAGAAGACTTCACTAATGAAATAAAGGAGCACACTCTACAAACTTCTCCTGATCCAATACGGATTCCCACAACACTTGTAAGCAAGAATAATTGATTACAAGGCTACGAAGAACAAAGATGACGAGTAGAGATTACCCGAACACGATCCTCCTTCAAAAATGGCATTCAATCCTCCTTCTCTCCCAAAGTTGTAATGGTACTCTTGCCTCTTTTCTCTCTATTTTCTTCAATGTTGCATATGTGATTAGGGTTAGAAAAAATCATGTATAAACCCCCTAATCCGCAGCAAAACCTGGACCGTAGGATACGATCCAACGATATAAAAATACCCTGAAATCAGGCTCAGCCCGTCGACCCAGAGTTCGGCCAGAACTCTGTGTTTTTGTGACAGACCTATTTTGGAACCAAGGGGACAGAGTTCGGCCAAAACACTGCCGGGGGCAGAGTTCAACCCGAACTCTGCCTCCCATGTTCCAGAATGTACTCCGGTAGCTCCCGAGCTTCTTCTTCGTCTCTGAATGGCCTCGTCATCTCCCCGAGCTTCTCTGACACACAGACAGCGCTCGTCGCACTCCGGGACCTTCTCCACATAGGTTGGGAACCCTACCCACTCCAACAAATCACATTAATATAATAGAAATTCTACAATAGAAGGCTACTAATATAATCTCGACAAATTACAACAGATAAATGAAAAAAGAATGTATTCCGCATTACAACCGTCCATCTCTTCCCACCACCATGTTCACATGTTCAAACCAAAACCACCCATGTCCTGTCAACAAATAGGTACAACCAACATCATAAGGACTATGAATACATTAAGTAGCGGCCAATTTTTTTTTTAACTTTTCATAATTTCTTACAAGCATAAATTCTCTCTTGTTCAGTTATTTGCCCATACATTTGTACTACAAGCATGATTGGACATTGTCGTATTCAATCTGGTATATTGTTATATATCAGTGGAACCAAACAATGATTTCAATATGCGGCTTGTGGCCCCTAACCCCAGGAACTTGTGATCTAGCAATGGAAGAAAAAGGTCAGTTATCCTGAGAAAACCTTGCACTCCACTAGAAGTACCATGGTTCTCTTTAGGAGAAGCAAATGTGGCTCCAGTTTTTGGTAGGTGTACAGTTCTCTCTTTCTCACTATCACAAGTGTAAAGGGAACCAACAGATATCTGCCTTTGTGCAGCCAGAGCGACTCGCAGCTTGCTAATGGAACAGTGAACTCAACCAAACCAACTTACATTCCAGTTCCAGTCACCTTTCCTTGCCTACAACAAATTGCTACAAAATCTACTAGAAGAAAGGACACCAAGGCATGGGTATCCTATGACACTTACGTGGCAAATACCTAGTATATGATTGTAACAGTCACCACATGGAACTTCTCAAGTTTCTTCATCTTGAAATGATAATCAGGACTTCATAAAAACAAAAATGACAATCCAGGTGGTTTAGAGAAGTCAGGAAATATTCTCTGAAAAATCGCAAACCTTATTTCTTTCGATAGCAGCTTTCAACTTGTAAGTGTATTTACCAAAAATGTTTGGTGAACAACTCAATCAACTTAAAACATTTGACAAGGAGGTATGCCTTACCAATATCAAGTATGCTGATATGGCCGTATACTAATACTTCAATCCACCAAATTTGAAAATCAGAGCCCTATTGATATACATGACTCACTGTAAACATTATGTATTCGCAAAAAAAAAAACAATGAGAATATTCAGGATAATCCACTGAGTCATAACATTTCTCTAGAAAAAAAATATCTTCATATTTGTAGCTTTTCTTTTGCTTTAAAAAAATAGAAAAGCCGTAGCAGTCAGAATAATGAATACCAAAGCCATATCTAGAGAAATTTGGCCTTCAGGAGACGAAAGAAGAGTTTGGATCCAAGTCAATTTTTTTTTAAAGACATCACTGGTGTTCAAAGCAGAAGCTTAATAACCTAATCATGTCATCACAAGAGGACCAGAAACTGCAAGTTGCAGCAAGAGAGTGCCATGTGATGGCACTATCAGTGCAGAGCTTCAGCATGATGGCATGGCTCCCAGTTACTACTAGGCCTCTGCACAGTTGCATTGGAAGTAGATTTCTAGACATTGAAATATCCACTGCCTCCTAAATCAGAAAACTTCCAGTTGCAGCAGCGAGAGCAGAAAAAAAAAAGAAAGAGATTCGATTATTGTGGCCAAAGCATAGCTAGACAATCAACATGTGCTATATGGAAGCATAAAGAGTACTAGAATTTTATAGAAGCAATGAAGTGTACCTGTTGTTCTGAAATCAGTTCCTTAACTTGAGAATCTAGGTCCTGCATCAAAGGAAATAAATATATAAGCACATAAGAAAAAGGAATTCTAGAATCTGTATAGAAGCAGAACTAAATAAAAGAAAAGAGAATAACAGCATAAGGAAAGCAAAATAAACATTACCTCGAGACCAGTAAGAACAAACTCTTTGGGCCAAAGTTAGAATGTCCGAAGTCCCTTCAGTCACCAAACTCCCATCTTCTTTTTGTTTCATGTATTCCTCCAAAGAGAAACAATTACAACAGCATAAGGAAAGAAAAATACATTACCTCGAGACCAGTAAGAGAAAATTTTCGTTTCTGTATTCTTTTTGTTTCATGTATTCTCATAGCTTTGTCCAGAAACAATTACAACATAACAAAGAACAGAAGGTAGTAGTTACTCTAAGTTACTTGTCCCTTAAAACAATCTACATCCAGAATAAACCTAAACTGCTGCAAACTGCAGCAACAAATATCACAGCATAGAACAATGCCTCTGGTTACCACAATCACATAGTCCAGAACCATGCCTATAATAGCTACCACAAATAAAAGGCTAGGTTAGGAAGCCAAATCAACAAAATCAAGAAAAGAAATGCAAAGGCTAGGGCATTGCCTCAACTAACAACTGAACAGGTTGAAACAATGAAAACGGAGAAGTCACAGACCAAAACTTAGCGGTGACGGCGGAGGGACTTGGTCAGGTTCCTCTTCCACGTAGCCCTGCGAGATGTCCTGTTCTTGTAATACTGATGACCTTTGCCTCGGAGACCACGATACTTCTTTCCAGCAGAAGACTGCGTAGCTCAGGATGCTTGTGGACAACCTTGCAGATCCAGTTGATCCTGGGATCGTTGCGAATGGCATTATGAGCATCATCAACAAGGAAAACCTCAAAATATCTGTAGGCCGAGTCCTGCAAAAATGAAGAAACCATCATAATTACAATAAGTTAACAACTAATAGAACTAGATAAACATGTAAAAAAGCTGAAAGGGTCACATAATTTTCTAACGTCATTAATCCAGTAAGAGTTAAGGATCTTGAGACCTCCCAACTTCTTTCCAGCCCTCTCCTCAGCAACTGACCTCTTGTTTCTCTGGAACTTCAATTGAGTGACAGTCTGGTTTTTGGGCTTTTAATATACACAATACCCTTGGGCACCGGCCACTTCCGACCAACACGTCTAACACGAACACGATAAATCACATATCCCTATATAAATCACAAAGTAGTATACACATTTCAGGGAAACGTTATTGTAACAAATAATCTATTATCAAGAAAGAAGATACTGAGGGAGGGGAGAAACCAAGGTATTCACGTCAGTCCATAACCACATTGCACTAATAATAGCATATCAAAGAGACTGGAAACAGAAAAGAAAAGAAAATGGGTATAACAAAAAAAGTTGATACTATTTTAAAGATGGCTACAGCAACAAATTTCAGTAATCCGAAGAATTGCACTTCAGTGGTAGGAATATACTAGATAGACGCATCAAATACGACTGATCATAAAAGTACAAATATGCTTATTATGTTAAAAACAACAGACCACAAAGACCAAATATATGGGAAATTTTACATTCTAGAAAATGACTTAACAGGGTCATTGTCAATTGACATTGATTGAAGAAAGTCCTCCTCAGATCAGGTCTCCATAGGATGGCATTAACAGCCTCGGGAGAACGAAAGTTTTTCTGCAACATCATAGTAAGAACTTCAAAAATCAAATAAAAACAAGGAAAAATGTTTTATAGCCCCACTTATCTGCATGTATCTAAGATGCATTTTCTTCATTTATTAGTTTAGTATAAACCACAACTATTACACAAGTGCAAGCCTTAACAAATAGGCTAAAAAGAAAAGGGGAAATATTAACTACATCAAAAGGTAAATGTTTACGACCATTCATATGCATGTGTATAAGGGTCAACTCAGATCAGGTCTCCATAAACTTGTATCTGCATGGATGAGGTTACCATCCTCGGAAGAACCAAAGTTTTTTTGGATGATCATTGTAACGGCTTTAAAATCCAAGTAAAATAAATCCTGACAAAGAAAACTTTCAAATACATGGCAAAACAGGAAAAAATAAGAAGTGACAACCAGTCAGCTATTAGTATTGAAGAATCTGTCAATCTCGATATGCTTGGTCCTGTCATGCTGTACTGGATTGTTGGCAATACTAATAGCTGACTGGTTGTCACACCATAGCTTCATCTTGGCAGCCTGGTCCAGCTTCAGCTCCATCAGCATATTCTGCAACCACAATAGCTCTGTGACTCCCAAGGCCATAGCTCTATACTCTGCTTCAGCTGTTGACCTGGCCACCACTGGCTGCTTCTTACTCCTCCAAGAGACCAAGTTACCTCCTACAAATATACAGTATCCCGAGGTGAATCTCCTGTCGCCAGCACAGCTAGTCCAGTCAGAATCACAATAGCCCTCAATGCTCACATGATTATTCCTTCTGAAAATCAGTCCCTTCCCGGGGCCTCCCTTCAATTACCTCAGAATCTGGTACACTCTGTCCATATGACCCTTCCGGGGGTCATGCATGTAACGGCTCACTACGCTGACCGCAAAGCTGATATCAGGTCGGGTGTGGCTCAAGTAGATCAACTTGCCCACCAATCTCTGATATCTATCCTGGTCAACTGGTTCTCCGGCTTCAGCATCCAGCTTGAACTTCTGGTCTATCGATGTCTTAGTTGGTTTGCATTCCACCATCCATGTTTCTGTAAGCAGGTCCAGTGCGTACTTCCTCTGAGAAAGTTTTCTCTGTATCTCGAGCAATCTCAATCCCAATGAAGTATCGAAGAGGGCCAAGATCCTTCACCTCGAACTTCTTGCCAAGCTTTCCCTTGAGTTGGACGATCTCCTGCTCATCATCGCATGTGATAATCATATCATCCACATATACCGCAAGTATGGTGATGTGGCCTCCACTTTGTCTGAAGAACACAGTGTAATCAGCATTGATCTGCTGATATCCCATCCCTATCATTGCTCTCCTGAACCTGTCAAACCACGCTCGAGGAGACTGCTTCAGTCCATAGAGGGACTTCTTCAGCCTGCAGGCCTTGTCTTCTGTCTAATTGGTGTCGAATCCTGGTGGTATCTCCATATACACCTCCTCCACTAGATCCCCATGAAGAAATGCATTCTTCACATCCAGTTGGTGTAGCTTCCATCCTCCATTGGCTGCCAGAGAGATCAAGGTCCTGACAGTACTCATCTTCGCCACTAGTACAAACGTCTCGTCATAGTCGATGTCGTACATCTGACTATATCCTTTTGCCACCAGTCAAGCTTTGTAGCACTCAACCTGTCCATCTGGGTTCTGCTTCACAGTGAAAACCCACTTGCATCCGACTGCTCTCTTCCCTTCTGGCAGTCTCACCAGCTCCCAAGTTCGGTTCTTCTCGAGAGCTCCCAACTCCTCGTGCATCACTGCTTTCCACTTTGGATCGTTCTTGGCTACCTGCCAATTGTTAGGTACAGTAACACTATCCAATGATGCAATAAAAGCTCCATGAGAAGAAAAAATATGATTATATGAAACAAATTTAGCAAGGTTCCAACCATATCTATCAGGAGGTTTTTCCGCATTGCTGCGAGTGGACCTCCATACTGATGATGGTTGGGGAGGAGGAGAAGGATATCAGCTGAAGGGGTAGGTGGTGGTGTAGGTGTCTCAGGAGTCGAGACGGACGCAGGCAAGGGACTTAGCACTGGCACTGTAGGAACTGTTCCTGCAAGTTGCTTCTCTCGCCTGCTGTAGGTAAGTATCTCCCCCTGAGCTATGGGCCTAACACCTCTTATTTCCTCTCCCTGTCCCTTTTCACCTTCATGTACCCTATTTGTTCCTCCAAGCCATACTCCGAGATCAGTCAAAATGCTTCCCAACAACTCCCCCTCTCGCCTTATACTTGCAGTATCTGATGAGATATTGGATTTCCCTCCTGACTCTAGTATGGCTCATGTTCCCTGAAGTGAACATCCATACTTACAAATTTCCTTTTTTCTACTGGACTCCAGCATACGTAGCCCTTCTGAGTTCCCAAGTAGCCCACAAAGATACACTTGATTGCTCGAGGATCAAGCTTCCCTACCGACGGTCTGTTGTCCTTCACGAAGCATACGCAGCAAAACACCTTTAGTGGGAGCATCCCACTATTATTTATCTACAGCATCTCGCATGGAGACCTCCATCCCAACACCTTCGAAGGCATCATGTTGATCAGTTGAGTTGATGTCAACACTGCATATCCCACAGACTCTGTGGGACATTCATGTCTATCATCATACTTCTCGCCACTTCCAGGAGGTGTCTGTTCTTCCTTTCCGCTACTCCGTTTTGTGCTGGTGTATATGCACAGATGGTCTGATGCAGTATCCCTTGGACGGACAAGTATTCCGCAAGTGTCTTATTGGTGTACTCCGTTCCATTGTCAGACCTCGGTACCTTCACCACTGCCTTGTACTAAGTCTGGACATGTTTGTAAAAGTCCCGAAAACAGGAGAGGACCTCACTTTTATTTTTCATCAAATACAGCCAAGTAGTATGAGAAAAACAATCTATGAAGGTAACAAAATATTTATAACCATTCATAGGAGTAGTACAAGGCCCCCACACATCAGAGTGTACCACATCAAAAACAGACGAGCTCCTATGACCGCTACTCACATATGAACTCCTAGTAAGTTTGTCTAACTCACAAGCATCACAAACTAGTTTCTCTTTATTAACTTCTTCATAAATTGTAGGGTACAATTTGCTTAAAATACCAAATGAAGAGTGTCCCAACCTCCTGTGGTGGAATCACAATATATCTTCCGCACTCATCTTCTTCAGTCCTTCCATCCCTGTCTTTTCCGCCATAGATACTAATGCTGAATCCAGCCCTTCTCGATCCAGGTACCACAGTCTATCATGCCAAGTGCCAGTCCCAAGTCTTCGTCCCGTCTTTTTCTCCTGGAAGATCACCTTGGGAATATTAAAGGAAACAATACATTTTAGTTGAAGGATGATGGAACTAATGGACAAAAGACTGACTGAAAAAGAAGCATACAAAACATTGGATAATTTTACCGAACCCGTACAATTTACAGTATCCTTACCGACCACTGGCTGGAATGTCCCATCAGTTGTTTGAATGTTGTCTGAGGTAAGTGTAGGAGAACTCACTAGCCTTTCCTGTCACGTGTCGAGATGCTCCCGAGTCAATTATCCATTCTGACGGTCGAAGAGAATACATAGATGCAAGAGCAAGTGGATCGTTAGTACCTTCAGATGGATGGGCATGCATGGCAGAGAATGAGGTAGAAGCCTCCTCGCTTCCCTCGTTTGACGTCCTCTGCTTCCTTATGAGTGATTCCAGCATGTCCATCAGTGCATGGTCCTCCTCAGTAAAAGTACCACCAGCTCCTTCATTGCCTTCTGCTACCAGTAGGTTTGCTCGATAGCCTCCTCGACCACCTCGTCGACCTCTACGACCACGGTCTCGTCCTCTGAAGGTTCCCCGTCCACCGAATTGTCTGCGTCCACCGCCGGAATCTCCCTCCTTAGGTTGTTTGGTGCAAGCATACCGATGATGGCCCATCTCCCCACATTTGTAGCACTGTCGATTGTGCTGCCAATACTCCCCTTTCGGACCTGTGTCGCCCAAACTGGTGGCCACTAGTGCTGACTTCTCTTCAGGAGGGTCACTTGTCCCTGCTTGCAGTTTGATGCGTGTTTCTTCCTGGATCATTGCCGAGATAGCCTCCTCAAGGGTAGGGATCTTCGGTTGGACTAGAAGTAGGGCTGTCCTCTGAGCAAATACTGCAGTCAGTCCTTTAGGAACTTCATTGTCCTCTCCTGCAGACATACCTGTCTTTCCTTGCATTTCGGGTCCCCACAGCTTGTCCGATCTGAGGAGTGATCGTAATCCAACCACAGTCGCTCCAGCTATGTAGCATATTCTTGCACCATCTTCTCTCCTTGAATGGTGTCATCAATCTCCCCCTTAATCTGAAAAACTCGTAAGTTGTTCTCCATGCCATCGTATGTCCTCCTCAACTTCCCCCATACGTCCTTCACAATCTCAATGTCGCCTACTGTGGCGGCAATAGACTGGACTAAGGAGTTGAGAAGTCAGATGTAGATCACCATATGAGTGGACTTCCACTCGTCGCGTCCTGTCGAGCCCTCGTCCGGCTCTGTCTTCTCGTCCGACAGGAACCCCTCCAGGTTCTTTCCTGCGAGGGTTCTTCTCACCCGTCGTAACCAACTCAGATAGGTGGCTGGTCCATCCAGCTTCAGATCGATGGAGGAAAGCTCCAACTTCGGCGACGTTCGTGTCGTGCTCTCACCCGCCGAGATCTTCATCAACTTCATCAACGTCGCAACGTCTGCAGGATCCAGCTTCTTGATGATCTCTTCCATCAATGCTTCTCCTCTCCGATCACGTCACGCCCGCTCCACGACTTATGCTCGTCTTCGTCGTCCGCTCCTAGATCCGAATATGCCTGTTTTTATCAGATCTAGGCATCGGTGTCCTCTTTTGGAATGATCCGAACCACAGCAACAATGACGCCGTTGCGTGCGGCGAGGGGGGGTGCACGCACGTGCCACGGCAGCGGCGGCAGCAGTAGCGGCGGGAAAGAGTGGGGGTGGGGCTGCTGTGCGCAAGGTGGAGGGCGTCTGCTGTGGAAGAGAGAAAAGAGGGGGGAAGGTTTGGTGGTGGCTAGGGTTAGGGTTTGTGAAAAGGTGGTTCTGATACCATGTTGAAATAGTTGTTATATTTTATTGATAATCTCTTGGCTATTTATAGCCTTACAACCTCCTCATTACATTAAGTCTCTATAGGAATATCCTATGACATATTCCAACATACCAAATATACTAATAGGATATTCCAACACATATTTCAACATACCAAAAATACCAATAGGATATTCCAACAAGAAGAAATGACTGAGTGACAAGGATATATAATCAAGATGGTGCAGGAAAGGCCCATACTTGCCATAATAATTTCTTATTCAAAAGTCATCTCCTCAGAATAGCAACACAGAACGACAAACAAAGCAGCAAAACATAATAACAGGAAGGAGCAAGAGAAGAGGCTGACGGAGATGACCAGATAAAGTTTTGCCCAATAGGAAGTGGATGTACAAGGTACCTCATCAAGAATAAAACTTTTATACACACTCTCTCTCTCTCACAAATGTCCCAAATAGCCTAGTATTAGTTAAATGCTTCTGCAGATTTGACCAACTAAATTAGGTTCACCTTCCAAACAGAAATGACGATTTTCACTCTACATACAGAGCCTCGATTTGTCTGGGAGGAAAAGGCAACATGTTAACCCTATAAATTCAGCATGGAAGTCAAAGGGGAAAAGCTATGGATAGTGTATAGAAGAGCCATTTATTATAAATTTTCCTTCAGTCATGCCTACTTTACCCAGTTATATAAATATCTTGTCGTATAAAAACTACAGACATCATTTTACAATTGACAATCATTATGAGTCAAATTTTACAACTGTAATCGTAAAGGCTCTTAAACCTATCTGCCCTTCAATTTCTTTATATCTCCATATATAGCCTTATGAAAAGAACTGTTAAAAACTATTAAATAACTCTAAACAAACAAACAAGAATAAGGTGTTGGTTGTTTTGCAAATGGAAAAAAAATACAATGTTGGCCAAAAGAATCGAATGTTGTCTTTGCTCATGGGGACCATTAACCCGAATAGAGAAGTTCTTTCACTCTTCAACCACTAGTTTGTGGAAGATCAAGAAAGGATGCCTAACATGAAGAAATGTCTGGTACCATAAATTGCAGATGATTGAAGGCAATTTCTCCATCACGTCATATAATAAACTTTCTACTTCAATGTAACTTATGGTGCGGTCAAGTGTACCATTCAGTTGCTCCTAATATCCTCGCAATCTGTATTGTGTTTCCTGTTGGAAGTTTTTATAAAAAATAATTTTTAGATATCTAGTAGTTACGACAAACTAACTTGTCAACTCGTGATATGTATTGTGTATAGATTTGCTTGCATATCGTATAGTGTATCTCGTATTGTACGTGTATCGTTTGATAGAGTAACTCTAAGAGTTTAGGTCTATACTTCTAAATCCATATAGTTACATGATATAGTATAATTTTCTCATAATATTTTATATGTTTCATATTTATAGGTCTATCTAATTATAGAATCTAGATTCTTTAGTATACATTAGATGACTCAAGTAAAAAAAAATCAATTTTACCTATCAAACTATATGTATCGTATCGGATTAACCGATACGTAACGAAGTAATAGTATATTGTATCATTCGTAACATACTTATCGTGTATCATAAGATACTAACAACACTTATCATGTATCGTAAGATACTAACAACATAGACGACAACTTTCCCTGTCGAAGTACTGTTGCCTTTCTACATAATTGTTTCTATATTTCTAAGCAATTAGATTCTTATCATTCTAGGATGGATACTAAAGTAAATGGTTGCACTCAAAAACAACCACCACCATACCATCTTGCACATGAAAAATGCCACAAAGCACGGAAGTGTAAGGACCAATTGGATCTGCTAGCAAGTAGTCCTTAACCAGTAATTCTGCATGATACCTGTAGGACTTAATTGCCATAACTGAAGTTTTTGAAACCTGCATTACATATGTATCTTAACCCACATCTAATCAGCATAATTATTGAAAAGTTTAAACAAATCAGAGTCGATACTCAGAAGGAGCATATACTATTGGTAATTTAGACAAAGTGAAATATTTGAACTAATTTAACCTACTGCTTCAATCTCAAAAAGTTTATTTGAGTTCTATTAACTTTTCTTAAATAAAAAATATATTAAAGGAATAAATAAGAATTTCTAGTGGAACTTTAGGTCTTCTAATTGGTGTTATATAGATGCAATCCCAAATTCCTTCGAACCCTAATTTTCCCAAATTCCTTCCAAACCCTAATTTTGCGAATCCCTCCTGAGGCCAAAAATACGAATCTGTTACCTTCGCTTGTCGTCGTTGGTGTCCCGATCGGTGATAGAGATAGTTAATGAAGGGGGAAAGGGAGAAAGAGAGAGATTACGTCACCTTTGCCTGTCACCATCGAGGAGATAGAGATGAAAGCGCCTTCGCACGGTGGCCGCCGGTCTCGAGGAAGTTTATGAGGAGGGGGATGGCTAGCTCCTAGAGTTAGGGTTTGGGGACGGTTTTAGGGTTTGGGATTTGGAAGGAGAGAGAGGGGATCTGAAAAAACCGAGAAGGGGAGATAGAGGTGCGGGGAAAGAGAGGCGCACGGAAAGGGAGGGTTTTCGATCGGGGAGTGACTAAAAGTTGAACTTTTGAAATTTTGGGTGACCAAAAGTGATATTTGTCCGTTTTGATCGGGAAAATTAAGAAAAGTGAGCGCACACGCGGGTTGGCAAATAGATACGTTATAAATATATGAACAATATATAATGTTTACATTTTAAAAAATATTATAATAGGTCAAAAACTCTTCAAAACTGTCATATTATATAGTATTGCTGAAATTCGGTAACGTTTATATATGAACCATTAACCAACACGGTTTTTTTTCTTGTAGTGAATTTTATTGATAGTCGTCTTGGCTTTATATAGCCTTACAGTCAATATTATAATGATGGAATATCATGTGGCATATTCTGACATACCAAATATGTCCGCAGGATATTCCAATATCCTTTATGCTAATACAATCTACTAAATATGGTATACTAAATATTCCAACACCTTCCATTTGTATTGGCTCAGCTCTTGCTTCTCCTCCTCTGAGAGCTCAAAGTTGGGTTCTTGACCACACATAAATGCTGCCCTGTTAAAATAGGTTGGGTTCAATCAACTGTAAGACTTTTGTTCAGCCACTTAGCCAAAATTTGAAAAATATGAAGAGGCTCCAAATATTGTCATCGATATGATATTCACTTATTCAGCTTTACCGACCTGAATTTGTACAGTTCCATGGTGAGAAGGTAAGAAAGCCATCCCTTCATCTACCAAGGATATTGTATAATACTAGAAAGCAGACCATTACTTTCAGGTCTAGAATTCATAATTCACAAACAGCGATGCTAACATATTGTTTGACTTATAGCTATTATTCAAACCTTTTCAAATGGAAGGAAACCAAATAATGACTCGGGTGTGAATCCAACGTATTGTGAGTATAGTCATTACTCGAACCTTTCTCAAACCAGAAATTAACTTCTAAGATCAAAAGTAGAAATCAAGCTTCTGTGAACAAAAGCAGAAGAACATTCCAGATCAGAACCAGAAAGAATTCCTACTTGCCAGATCAAAACCATAGTCACTATTCTGCCAAAAGAAAACTAGGTATTATGACCATAAGAGAGATGAAAGTGGAAGAAAGTTGACAAGGAAAATCGTCCAACTCAAGGAGAAGAGAGAGAGAGGAGGGATCCTCCCGTTCAAGAAAGAGAAAAACATGAATAAATTGGAAATAATCAATCATTTCCTTAAGATCATGCAAGAAACCCTGGAGTTGGGGCAGATTAATAGCACTGTACAAGGAAATAATCATAAAAATCATCGGAACAGATGAACAAATGAAACAATTTGGACCAGAGGGACCACACTTGCAGTCTCCGGTCTGGATTGATTATAAACCCCTACATAGGAGGGGTTTAAATATCCAGAAAACATATATGTCCTTTTGGGAGAAGCAAGCAACATACAAGTACTAATACTTCAGTTTAAATTTTCATGCTCAAAGAATACATTACGTTATGCCGTATGAGTTAAAAAGTTGTTCTTCACGAGTATACTCTCAGATTGTGAGTCACGTTATGCCAATACTTCAGTTTTAATTTTAACTTTTTAACTCTCAAATTGTGAGTTAAAAAGTTGTTCTTCACGAGTATACTCTCAGATTGTGAGTCATGTGAATGAAGTAGTCTCATATTCAGGCTAAGAATTTTGAAGAAACCAGAGTTTCCACATTCAGTTGATTTCTTCGAGATGGGAAACTTATCTTGGATTTTGCAATGAGAGCAGTCAGCTTTAATGCTCCTCAAAATGTGAACACAGAGTTAATTGCAAAATCAAAGCGTATGATTTGTTTCATTCCAAATGCTGATCCCTAGTATTTCACCGAGCATTCTCTGGATTGTATAGTTATTTTCCTGCTATTCATGTTTTAAGCAGTCAACATAAAGCACAACCAGAAGACCATAATAGCAATAAATTCCCGTGGCAATTTATTGCTAAAAAAACATTTCTTGTCATTTTTGTCTACTACACTGAAATCAGTAAACATATATAGATAGATCATATTTTCTAGAGAAGTTCTATCTCAAAAAACGCTGTGCTGTTCTAGCCTATGTATTCGTCCTTGATAAATACAAAAAACACCTTGTAGTTGGTCTTTCAATATATCAATGGAACCTGAATATTTGCGATACAGAAGAATTTCAGCACCATGAACAGGCTTTCAACAGATGGAAAAAGGAAATCAGAGGTATTCCTTCAAATGATTAGAAAAGAAAACTTCAACTGTTTTTATTGTATACTAGATAGCACTGTCATTTCACAAGCACCCATAATGACTTTTAGCTGAGAATTGATAGGGACTCGTTTTGCTAGAAAAATTATCTTCGGGAGACATCTTAAATTACCTACAAACAAAGAGATTTAACCCTACAATATTTGTAGAAAATAAAATAGGCTTATTTAGTTTCTTGATAACTATTTTGTCAATATCAAGCTCTATATATTTTAAGGGCTAGAGTCATAATGAAATATTTCATTTGGTAGGAACATGGTCTTTATTTTCTACATCGTATCATAGCACAAGTGATCCTGAGGCTTGCTCTTTCCAAAACAAAATCATAGCCCTCTATTTAATAATTAAAAAAAAAGAAACTTCCTCACCTATCAAAACCCTAGCCAGTTGAGCCGCATCAGAACCACTTCAACGCCGCCGAGCACCACCATCGCACCATCGTCATCTGCATTGCAGCAAGCCACCCTAGGATTTCCCACTCGTCGTCTACATGTTGTTGTCCAAGAACCGATCCAGCTCATCTTCTTCCTCCACACAATCTCTGTTGTTGTTTTGGCCTTAAACACTAGAAACATAGTCCCACATTGTCTAAGCCAAATGACTTGTATCTCTATATATAAGCTTGCTTGTGTTTAGAGATGCACATGTGGTGTGGGGTGGCACATGGGTGCCATGTGGGGGTGTTTTTCTAGTGAAAACAAGGCTAACTCAATAAATTAAGCATTAATACTTTCTGTCATGCTCTTGGAATTTATTTCATTGGAGCTAAGCCCTTAGCGACTCGGACTCGAACGCGGGCTCATGAGGCATAATGTGACGTTTTGTTGGCGCACATAGCAAGTCAGCATCGTCGCTAGGCGCATAATGCGCTTTAGTTGCGCTCGTTGCGTGAGCCGTTCGCGCTGCCGTTCGCGCATCCGTTCGCGTGGACAGTTGGCGCGGCAGTTGGCACGCAGTGCGTGCAGCGCGTGCTGTGTGCGAGTGAGCGAGTGCGCGCGGGAGCAGTTGGCGCAGTATGCGCGATTGTGCGCGGGCACAGTTGGCGCAGTATGCACGATTGTACGCGGGTGCAGTTGGCACAGTGTGCACGATTGCGCGTGGGCGCAGTTTGCGTAGTTGGTGCAAATTGTTGTAGCGCACGCGTAATCGTGTATGTTCATGATCTAAACAGTTACGAAACGGTTCCTCCTTTCTCGGCACGTCCCGAACGTTTCGTATACTGGGCGGTTATTGGACTGACAATATATATGTTTCTCTCTTCTCTCTCATTCGGTTCAGTTCATTCAACAAGTTTTCCATACGAAATCAGAGAGTAGAGAAGAGAGAAACAGAGAGAAGCGTGCGCCATTCTGTCCATCCGAGGAGTCAGTTGAGTATTCGACAGAGTGTTCCAAAAGTTAATTTCCAAACTTGCAGGTTCCTGGAAGCTGTTCGTGTGGGGACAAATCTAGCTTTGAGCGCCGGTGATCAGTTACCCCAGCAGGCCGTTTTTCTTTCCATCTCTTTTTCTGTTCATTTCTTCTTCTGTTTGTCTACTTGTATCTCATTCTAAACGAGACCATCTCTGATCTAATCAGAGATCATACTGTGGGCTTTCATCGTTGCTGCTACGAAATCATTTGTACCTTCTTCGAAGTATTACATTTGATTTTGTCTCTCAGAATCCTTCGAGATTTCCGTTGTGCACCTTCCTCAAAGCGTTGCCAAAAATTCAGTTTTTCGTCTTAAAATCACATTCCAGGAATAACAATCTCAAAGCTAGATTTACAAGATGGAAAACTCTCGTGCTCAACTCATCGATAACAACTTTAACAAGTGAGAGAAATTCGATGGAGAGCACTACCAAGTCTGGAAGAGGAAGGTTAGCCTCAATCTTCAACTTGTGGACGTCGACCACGTGTTATTTGAGGACGAACCAAAGGTTCTAGAAACTGGAACAGCAGCCACAATTGTTGGACCAAATGAAAGAGGGAGAATAGCCTCTGTAGACTTCTGATCCTAAATGCTATGGAGGACTCCTTGGCAAAATCTTACTCTAAGAAGACCATTGCCAGAGAGATATGTGAATCTTTAGAGAAACTTTATGAAGATGACAAGAACATGAACAAGATATTTATCGTAGAAAAGTATCATAAATGGCTCTTTGAAGATGAGAAGACGATGTTGTCTCAGGTGAAGGAATTCCTAAAGCTGCGTCAGAAATTGGAAGATGAGGGAATGCCCCTCAACGACAAGTTCATTGTTGGCGGGATTGTCTCTAAGCTCCCCGTTGGTTAGAGCAAATTTTATGCGAATATGCATAGAAAGAAGTTGGAGATCAGTCTGGAAGATCTCCTACAAGAAATTTATGTTGAGGACCATATGAGATCTCAACTGTAGGTGGTCGCTCTGTCCAAACAGATGGCTAATGCCAACTTGGTCCACACGAAGGAATTCAAGAAAAAGCAGACGGATTCCCAGCACAAGAAGAAGGACCTCAATAATCTAAAAGTAAAAGGGACTTTTTTCAAGCAACAGAAGCCAAAGTCCAAAGTGACTTGCTTCAACTGTGGCAAGAAGGGCCACTACAAGAGTGAATATAGATCCAAGCCTAAGCAATCAGAGCAAGGTAGGCCTAGTAAGGATTCCATGGTTACTGATGTAATTGCTATGACGTACCCACTTCTCGTGCCCTTACTCTAGGGTGCGGGTCGTGACACGGTGGGGGCTGACTCTTGACTGGTGGGTAGACACTGGTGCTACCTGCCATGTCTGCTCAAGCAAGGAATGGTTCACCACATACACACCAACTTCTAAAGTTGTTATGGTGGCGAACCAGACACAAGCTGAAGTACAAGGGATCGAGACGGTGGTGTTGAAGCTGACTTCAGGAAAGTCTCAAACGTTTCAAGACGTAAAGCATGTACCTGCTATCGCAAAGAACCTGATCTCTGAAGGCCTACTCTGTAATGCAGGCCTTAGGATGGACATCAATGCTGGCCAGATGGTGATGTCCATAAAAGGAACATACTTTGGGAAAGCCTTTTATACCGAAGGGATATTTAAACTTCAACATGTAACCCAGACTAATGAAATTAATGCAATCGCTCGTTTTGATTATACTCTTGAGTTATGGCATAATAGACTAAGACATATTCATTGTAAAAGAATAAACAGAATGTCTAGCCTAGGACTTATCTCCAAATGTGGGGGTAAAGTAGAGAAGTGTGAAGTATGTGCTCAGACGAAGATCACAAGGAAACCCTTTTATCGGGTTAATCGAAGCACAGATCTTCTGGAGTTGGTACACTCCGATATCTGTGACTTCAAACAATTCTCTACAAAAGTCGAGATGAAATATTTTATAACCTTCATTGATGACTTCTCAAAATACGTGTTCGTCTATTTGCTAAAGTCTAAATACGAAGCGTTCGAGAAGTTCAAAGAGTTCAGGGCCGAGGCTGAAAGACAAATTGGACAACAACTCAAGTGAATAAGAAGTGATCGAGGCGGAGAGTATCAGTCTCATGAATTCGCATCGTTCTGCAAGGAACATAGAATTATCAACGAGACGTACCCGAATAATCGGGCACAAGTGTGTGGGCCACGCCCAGCCTACGCCGTAGTATCGGTGGTAGAGCGCTGTTAAGTACCCAGCAAAATCTTAACGTCTAAATGATCTATAATAACTATTCGTACTCAAATCACAAATAACTAAGAAAGATATAAAATATGAAAGATAACAATACCTTGAATCAACTAGAGTCTACAATGATCATATAAGACAAGAATGTATCGGAGACAAATCCGATAACGAAAACACAAACTAAAAAAGGAAGTAATGGCCTAGAGCTCTCAGGAGTCAACTCATGGTCAATGGAACATCGAGCATCTGTCTCAGCTAGCATCGTCCTGCAGTCAAAGTATGTAGGGCATAACAACTCCTAAAATATGGTTATCCAGTTAGGATTGGAGAGAAGTACATAAACTAACAGCAGTTCCATTAAATTGACAAAAACTATAAATAACAGTAAGCAATGGAATACTGATGGATAAGTGTAAGCCCCTGATTTTCAAATTCATTTTTAATTAGTGTTAATTAATTTTTAGTGACAAATTAGCCTTAAAATAATTATTTAGATTTTTAGGAATTTTTCTAGAATTTTTAAATGATTTTAAATAAGTTTTATATATTGAAAATATCAATTTGTAATTTATTTAAATGTTTTAATATCAATTTGCAATTATTAGAATTGTTTTAATACTGTTTTGTAATTATTAGATTTGTTAATATATTGGTTTGCAATTTCCCAATTGTTATGTGCAAATTTCTTTTGCACATAAACACTGCGGGGACCTATTTGCAAATTACCTAATCTACGGGGACCTAAACGCAAAACCTATTCTACCCACCCCGACTGACCGACGACTGACCGGGCGACTGCCCCCGCCATTTCCGGCCAGCACGACGACCCCCCGACCGCCTCAACCCGCCTATTTAAACCCCCTCACTCCCCACAGTCGACCACCACTCACCCCGACCCATCTCCGCCGACCACAGCCCCATTTCTTCCCTAAAACCCCCAGCCCTAACCCTAACTCCGGCAACACCCCACCACCGCCTCACCAACCGCCGTCGTCAGTCGCCACCACCGCCATCCGCTTCGCCACGCCGAGCTGGATGCAGCGCCACCGGAGCGCCACCGTCCCGACGCCCCAAACCGCCGCCTCCGCCCTCGAAAGTTTCCCCAATAGTCGGACACGCAGGTAACAGACCTGAGTTCGTGTCGTGTGTGTCTCGAACCCACGCACGACGTTCGCCTGGACACGGGGAACCTAGCTATAGGTCTGGACACGGGTGAATCGACTCGTGCATGTCGTGCTAGTCCAGACACGTAAATACCTGTGTCCCTAACTGTCCGGACACAGGCTCGTGTTTATTTTTTTTTAATATATAATGTTAATCAAAACCTAAATAAAACTTACTAAAACCCTATCCCTAACACAACCCACGGGCTGACCCCCTGGCCAGCCCGACAGAGCCTAACCCCCCCCCCCCCCCCCCCCCCCCCCGCACGCTTCTCTGGCATGGGTTCGAACCCTGCCACTGCTGTATTCTTTTTCTTTTTCTTTTCCTTTTTCCTTTTTCTTTTATATATATATCTATTTATATATATGTATATACATATTTTTGTATATATATATGTATTAATATATATACTATATTTAGGTATATATAGTTGCTGTTTATATATATATATATATATATATATATATATATATATATATATATATATATATATATATATATATATACTTTATTATTATATGTATGTATATATATATATATATATATATATGTCTTATGTATACATATATATTTATGTATATATATTTCTTTGTGTATATATATTATCATATATATACTATTATATGTATATGTATACATTAATTTTGTATATATATATATATATATATATATATATATATATATATATATATATATATATATATATATATATATATATATATATTGTATAGTTGAGTATTTTCTTATATGTATGTATATATATATATATATTTGTATATATATATATAATATATAGTTGAGCATTTTCCTATATATATAAATATCCCTATATTTATATATATATATTAGTTCCTATGTGTATTTTACTTAGCTTAGTGTAAATTATTTATATAAAATAATGTTCATACTTTTATAAGTTACTATGTAAAACTTTACCTTATTAAAATAATAATATTTATTTTGACTATTACCAAATTGTATTTTTATTGTATTTAAATTACTGCAACCATTTGGTGTCCAAGCCTAGCATGGGTATTTGGGCTCAAATGTGTTTTCACACATTCAAGACCTGTACAAGTCATATTAGACTTGATTCATGGCCTTGGGTCCTGTATTTGAACTTTGGTTCAAATTATATACATGGACAAAATATGCAGATAATTAATTATTGTGTGCATTGCTGTTTTTGATTTTCTAAAAATACTTAAAGTATTGCTAAAATTATGGAAAAATAGTATTTAGATACTATGTTAAGTTAGCTAATTTAGTATAATTTTTGTAGTATTTAATTTACTGTTTTGCCACTAGTTTGGCATATGAAACCAAAACTCATTTTCTGTATACTTAGGAAAATTGATTTTTATAAAATATTGGTACTGGTTAATAAATTTCAGAAAAATTATAATAAATTTCTATGATTAACAAGGATCACTTTGATACTTTGCTTTAAGAAAAACTAGGCTTTTTGTCTACTTCAAAAATTGTTAGAACACAATGATCTTTTGATTTATTTATTGATTAATTACGACTTGTAGCTTTTTGTGTTATTTGGAGTTTTAGTCGTGTTGAACCCCATCCCTCACTAGTATAAAGACCCTAGAAAGTTAGTTAACATAGTGTGTCACCCCACATTGGTCTCCTATGCCAAGTCATCATTTTGGCTAGATGTCCAGTCACAAGTCGTGTCGCACCAATTAGTGTCCTAGTGATTTAGCTTAGTGTAAAACTAAGTTATTATATTTTACTTCTACAGCGACGAGTTACTGGACATCCATAGCACTGTTATCGCAGCTTGTTTTGTTTTGCTTTGCTAGAGGCAAGTACTTTCTACGAACTTTACATATTGTCACATAAATGAACTGCAAACCCCACCATGTTATATGCTGATCCTTGGGGTAGCAAGTTAGATCTCTACATGTTGCACTTCCAGTTACTACCATGCTTAGAACAGTCTTGATGTATCTCTCACATGATTAGAATATGGGTTTTGGGGAAACTGATAGTAGTGTACGTGATGACGACCCCCCTATAGTAGCGAGCTTGGTCGCATTTTATATGCATACCTTGCCGCAGGTAAATATCCCGCATTTTCTGTACGGATGTACACCTATGCTTGTCTACTTGTACGTATGTACATTTCATTATGTGCCACAGCGCATTGTACATCTATTGACCGATCACGTACCTGCTACAGTTTTAAACATTACATATACATCTGTCTCTATGACATATGTGTCCTTGTCATGATAGAATATGTGATGCCATGCTTTACAGTTATTCCTCTCATGTTCATTTCCATGTTTCATATGTTAGTTTGCTAGATTTAGTACTTGCTCCCGTCCTGACAGGATAACGTTGTAGGTGTCCTTACTGAGGAGGAGTTACTCTGCGACTCATACTATGAGATTACTGCCGAGGACCCGGCTCTGCTTTACGAGGATGTTCCTGCAGGGAACCTCGCCTAGTTGTCTTTTGTTTACTTAGACTTTTGAGAGTAGACATGTATTAGACTACATCATTTTATAACTGGACATGTATCCAGTTTTACATTTCAGTTCACTTGTACTTGGATATTTTACTATATACGACGACTTTTGTGTTTGGAGCATTTATGATTCTTCTTCACTTATAGAACTGTTAGTACATTTAGTCTTATCCTGTTGTCTTTAGAACAGTTTACTATGTTTTATCTCAACGTAGGCTGGACATGACTCGGCCTGGCCCAACAATTTGGGTAGCGGGTCGTGACAATAAGTAGAACTGAACAATAGAAAACTAGGGAAAATCATGTGAGCATGTCATGGTAATAATGTACTGTAAGTAATGAGGAGTACAGTGTAACAGTAGGTAATAATCTGGAATAGAACATGTACTACTACTAGACAGTGTCTTGAGATATTAGTTTATTATGTGATCGGCTTGGGACTAGGATCAGGCTATCCATATGACCGGCTATGCACAAGAACAAGCACAGGTAAACTTAGAAATCAGGCCAACCATACATGAAAGTTATGCACAAGTACAAGTAAGGTCAGGCTACACCCTACGTGTGGCGAGGGTGAGCTATGCACAAGTAAGTAGGGGTATGATCACATAATCTTCTAATATCTCCCAATCCTCCGACTAGTATAATGGATCCAACCATGGCACGTTATGATATGGGATTCTCTAAGAGGGTAGCAAATCCCCTTAGGAATCGATGTTCATAAAAGTACAAGAACAAGTCATATACCAGCATACCAGGATAACCAGGAATAACATCGTATGACGGGATCCAAGCTATACCAATCCGTGTACTCTTGTGTCGGGTATTAAGCATAACACTACAAACTGATATCATAGAGACTATCAAGGTAATGAAAACTATCAGAGAATGTACTCGCCTTAATTTAGCTGGAGTCGACGTGCACGACACGAACGTGTCGACACGGAATAGGTAACGATGCTATGCTCCATATGATGGCCCCAAACAACGGCACAGACAGTTCCATTGAGTCCAGAATAGTCCAAATAGCCTAGTTTGATATTTAGAAGCTCAAAATCAGAGTTCGGCACGATAATCGAATCAAGAAATAAGAAATGACTATAATAGTTACGACTTGTAATTTTGGAGGAAAAATATAACTAAATAAATATAACTAATTTTTGAAAATTATTTATAATATTTTGAAACTATATCAAACTATTTTTAGATATTGTTTTGAAAATACAGAAAACAATTTAGTGTTAGACTCTAATTTGTCAAATAGGAATTTTAGGCTAAAGCTTTATAATAATAATGTCTTAGAAAATTATTATTGTATATTTATAGAATTCACAAATAATTAATACTTTTAATAATACTAGTAATAATACAATGATAATACGATGCATGTACATATACATATATCTACAAAACATATACATGTAAGTATTTTATCATATATACCCAAATATATAAATATACCTATTTATATACAAAACATATAATAATTAACCAATCAAAATATTTATTAGTATTTATAAAACATTTAAAACCTTTTAAAAATTTATTAATTTTATAAATAACTCATTATAAAAACTCACAAATTTTATTGCCCAAAATAATAGTTTACTCATAAATTAAATGGGCTTTAAGCCCATACCCAAAATATTATTCGATTAAGCATAGATCCCAAATATTACTAAAGCTAAGCCCATATATCGCAATATGGGCTTGAACCCATATGTTGGCCCCTGCCTATATGTACCTCGAAAACCAAAGGTTGAACCCCATATGCAAATTATCCTAAATAAAACCTTGGTGGCTTTAAACCTAATAATCAGTAAATGGGCCAAGCCCAATACCCAATAACCATTTCTTACCCAAAATATTATTACTGATAATTTATCATTAATATATATTAACTACTACTAAACTGATTCAAAGGAGAGAGAAACCATAGCTGCTATGGTCTCATTCTCCACAGAAATCCCTAGAAAAGCAATGAAGAGAGAGAGAGAGAAGGGGGAGGCCGTTCATAGATGTTCTCATTTATTCCCTATCCCAATTGAAATCACAGAGAGAGATGAGAAAGAAGAAAAGGGGGGTCACCTGGGTAACAGCTGGCTTGGCCACGGCTCACAGCGGAGCCAAGGCGGCGCGGCGGGAGAAGGCGCTGGTGGCACGGCGGGAGCTCGGGGAAATACCGGAGGGCAGCACCGGGCGGAGCGCGCCAGAGGGCGGCGTCGGCTGACAGGATCGGATCTGGCTGGGGTTTCCATCAACGTCGCCGGCGCATCTGGGTGAGCGTCGGCTCTGGATGGCGGCGTGGAGAAGAGAGGGAAGTCCTCACCACTGGCAGCGGCGTGGACGGCGGGGTCACCGGCTCTACTGCGGAAGGGGGGCTCGCGAAAGCTTGGGGAGGCTCGCCGGAGGCGGTGAACGGCGAGGCCGGTGGAGTTGCGGATTTAGGTTATGTAAGTTCTCTTCCTCTTTCACTCCGTACTGGTGTGGTTTGGTTGTGATGGTGGTCGATGGGAGGTAGTGGTGGTGGCTAGTAGTCGCCGGTGGTGGCGTTGTGATTTGGCGTGGTGGTGTTGACAGGGAGACGGCCGCAAGAGACGGTGATGGTGTTTGTGTTGGGGATGCCAGGGGCTGCCGTGCTATGGTGGTGGTGAGGGTGGAAGTGGTGTAGATGGTGGTGGTGGCAGCAAGGATGTGGTGGTCGTGGAGGCGCTGGGAGGAGGTCGGGAGGTGGTATGGTGATGTCGGAGTGGCGGTGGCAAGGGCAGTGCCGGGGTGGCACTGGTGTCGGTGTCGAGCACGGGGTGGCAGTGATGTTGTGGTCGTGTTGGCAGTGGTCGGGAAGAGGGAAAATCGGAGGGTGGCTGCTCTTGGCCGAGCAAGGCAGGGGAGGGTAGTGGGAGTGTGCTGCTAGAAGTATGGTGGCTGGGAGTAGTGTAGGATTTAGGAAATTGTTGTAAAAATATTAGGAAATGTCCAATATTTTTAGGATAGGGTAGAAACCCTAATGACAAAATTGTAAAATGTAAGGTTTTTAAGGGCACTACCCTTTTTGCTAGGGGCTAGCCCAAAAATGTTTCAAAATATTACAAGTTTGCCATCAATTTTTTTTACTTGGGGCTAGCCCAAGCAAAGGTATAAATACCAACTTTTGTTTTCTTTTTCTCTCTCCCTCTACTCTTTTCTTTTCTCCCTCAACTCTTTTCTTCTCTCCCTCAACTCAAGGTCAAAGAATTTAACCCCAAGTTTTTTTCCAACCTACATTTTTTCCAAATTTTTCTCTCAACTCTAGGTCATTGATTTTTATCCCAAATTTTTTCCTCAACTCTAGGTCATTGACTTCTTTCATTTATTAGTAAGTCATCAAATTAATATATGTTTAATATTTTAAACATGAATTTCACATATAAAAAGTTGAATTATGTGTTTAATGTAGAAAAATATTGAACATGGAACAACCGGGATCATCAAATGTTGTATACTCTCTTCCCGCCACGTCCGAAGAACACTTTGATGCATCGGAAAAATCGGGTTGTGACACAGAGGACTGTCACCTGTCTGGCAGTCCCGATCATAGATTAGGACTGCCAGAGAGGTGGCAGTCCTTCACATATGTAGGACTGCCAGGGGCCTGACAGTCCTACATATGTTTTTTTGCGATTCTAAAATTTCGACAAAAAGTGCTAAAACGGAGGTCCGAACATTATTTTTTGCGATTCTAAAATTTCGGAAAGCCGTCTAACGGTGAAGCGGTTAATCTCAGGCTCCTCGAAAATACGCTCATTTTGCGACAAACCGGGCCTCGTTTCGACCTCCCAGTCAAAAGTTATGGCTCTCCAAAGTTTCAACTGACCATAAAATGCAGAAGAATGACCATTCTCTATGTAAATTAACACGGAGAATGGACATTCTCCGTGTTTCTAACACGGAGAATGGACATTCTCCGTCTTAATTTACATGGAGAATGGTCATTTCAGTGTTAAAACGCAGGAGAATGACCATTCTCCGTCTTAATTTACACGAAGAATGGCCATTATCCGTGTAATTTAGCACGGAGAATGGTCATTCTTCGTGTAATTTTCACGGAGAATGGCCATTCTCCATGTTAATTTACACGGAGAATGACCATTCTCCGTGAAAAATTACACGGAGAATGACCATTCTCCGTTTAAATTAAGACAGAGAATGGTCATTCTCCTGTATTTTAACACTGGAATGACATTCTCCGTCTTAATTTACACGGAGAATGATCATTCCAGTGTTAAAACGCAGGAGAGTGACCATTATCCGTCTTAATTTACACGGAGAATGGCCATTCTCCGTATAATTTACCACGGAGAATGGCCATTCTCCGTGTAATTTTCACAGAGAATGGCTATTCTCCGTGAAAATTACACGGAGAATGGCCATTCTCCGTGCTAAATCACGGAGAATGGCCATTCTCCTGCGTTTTAACACTGGAATGGCCATTCTCCGTGCTAAATTACACGGAGAATGGCCATTCTCCGTGCTAAAAAACAGGAGAATGGCCATCCTCCTCTTGTGTTGGACTGCAAGGGGTGTGACAGTCCTAATTGAAACTCTCTGTGATAGAGAGAGTTTCAAAACTCTCATCACAGAGACTTACAAAGAGGACTGCCACCCTCCTGGATGCTGGCAGTCCTAACTCAAACTTGCTGTTGCAGCAAGTTTCAGTCAGGACTGTCAGCACCCTGGCAGTCCTACTTTAGTGTAGGACTGCCAAGTGGGTGGCAGTCCTGATACTGATACTCTGTACATAAAAAAACAACAATTTATCACAAGTGCATAAACAACAATAATTCATCACAACTACATAAATATTCCACATCCAACTTAAGATTCATCACAATAATTCATCACAATAATCCAACTAGAATAATTCATCCTAATAATTCATCACAACTACAATAATTCATCACAACTACTTAAGTTTCAAACATTCCACATCCAAATTAAGTTTCAAACAAGTACATAACTATTCCACATCCAAATTAAGTTTCAAACAAGTACATAACTATTCCACATCCAACTTAAGTTTGAAACAAGAAATATATCCAGATCCAGCTATATATCATGCCGGGCCTTTGAACGAGACTCCCTATTGTTCATGAAGGGGAAGTCGACCACGTCGTCGATGCGATCAAGCTTGTTGGCGACCGACACTAGTGTCACTTTGGCAACCTCTCCGAGCTTCGGGCGCCGGTTTGAAAATTGTTATCGGACGCTCGAGAGGACATCCCGCACGTTCCTTCCGCTTTGACGCGGTGTGCCGTATTCTTTTGTTAGCGGCCGGTGGACTGCATGACAACATACAGTTATTAAATAATTGAAACAGAAATAGGACATGCAGTTACCCCCCGCATATGAGCATCATGCAGTTACCCACCCCCATATGTCATTAAAGTAGGACTGCCAGGCATGTGGCAGTCCTAATGTAAATCAGGACTGCCATAGTCCTGGCAGTCCTCTTTCACAAGAGGACTGCCATGACTGTGGCAGTCCTGATTTACATTAGGACTGCCACATGCCTGGCAGTCCTACTGTTATGAGACCCAAACTGCCAAAACGAGATGCTAGTTTGTCGTGTTATAGGGTTAGGGTTTCAACATAAAATGTGGGTTTCTTGTGTTCGAAAATTAGGGAAGAGAACCATAAAGAGATTCTAAACCTATTTTATCAAAACTTTTTCAAGAATTAAAAATATTCTAGGGTTTCGAATAGAATGTACAAAATTCTCAAATAAATTAGGAAAGAACGTACCTGGATTCCGGTTGCTTTGACTTGCGTGTCATCTCTTCGAATCTACGAAGGTTGTGGAAGAAATCTTGGTGGAGGAATTGGGAGTGAAGTGGTGGAGAAGAAGAAATTAGGGTTTTAGGAGAGAGAGAGAGGGAGAGAGCTCTTTTTTTTCTTCTTGAGGAGAGAGAGTGTAAAATGAAAATGAAAGTGAACTGAAGGGTTTGGGGGGTTGGGCTGCCCCCAGCAAATTTTGGGTGCCCCTAGCAAATTCTCCACCTTCTTGGGCTGCCCCCAAGTAAGTGATGCCCCCAAGCAATTTTGGTAGTGCCTTTAGAAAAAACCAAATGTAATAGTAGTAGGAAAAGTAGTGGAACAATAACTACAAACAACTAACATCAATTCTAACACTAATTTAATTAATTATTAGCTAATTGCAATTTAGCTACTACTATCAATCAAAACCGAAAGGACCTAGCCCACGATCCAAGTTCAAACTTGGTAGGCTAAACTAAGACCGAAATGGTCTAAACCCAAACACGAAGGAAAATAGGATAATTACAATTATTATAACTTTATGGTTAAAATAAAATAGTAGTAAAATATTTTTATTTATAAATTATTTTTGACAAATTTTTCTTTACTCAAAGGTAAATATTTATAACTTATATAAGTTCAAGGAAATGAGCAAGAAATTTAAATAGGATAGAATCTCACATAAGATAGTTTTAGAAATCCAAAAGATTCGGCAAATATCGATAGCTTAATATGATCGAAAATACGCTTCGTATTAAAATCCACAATTTCAAGATTAGGAAAATTAGAAAAAATCCAAAAATCGAAAAAAATTCAAAATTTGGTTTACGGAGGTTACATCTGTATTCTCCTCAATCTAACGGAGTAGCAGAAAGGAAGAACAGAACGTTGACAGAAATGATAAACTCAATGTTGTTGACTGCGGGTCTTCCAAAATGCTACTGTAAAGAAGTTGCATTTACGGTCACTTTTATTCTGAATAGAGTGTCGTATGCAACTTCGGACATCACTCCTCATGAACTTTGGTTCAAAATCAGACCTAACTTGAATGTTATTCGAGTGTGGGGGTGTCTGACATATATAAAGCTTCCAGATCTAAAGATTCAGAAACTCGGGACAATGACTACGAAGACGATCTTCTTGGGATATCCCGAGAAGAGTGATGTTCGGAGATTTTTTGATATGGAATCAAATCATATCATTGAATCTCGCGACGCAAAATATTTTGAAGATAAATTTGTAAGGCACAAGAACATTATTCTTGCGGATATTCCGAAGAATAATGAGGGTGCGGTGGAAATTGAAATTTCCAATGACAATGTAGTCCAAGAAGAAGTTGTTGTTGCAGAAGCAACTATTGAACCAGAACTCGCTGAGCCGTCAACTAAGCGAGTGAGGAGACCGAATGACTTCGGAGATGACTTTGTCATCTATCATGTGAAAGCAGACCCGCTTACCTATGATGAGGCGATGAAGACCAGAGATGCTATTTTCTTGAAAGAGGCGATAGACAATGAAATTGATTCAATCACCTCTAATAACACTTGGGTGTTGGTTGATCTTCCTGAAGGAGCGAAACCCATCGGATGCAAATGGATCTTCAAGAAATGATGAAAGCAGATGGAACTATTGACAAGTTCAAGGCTAGGCTAGTAGCCAAGGGGTTCTTTCAGAAGCAGGAGATTGACTACTTCGACACGTATGGTCCAGTAGCCCGGATGACCACCATCAGAATGTTAAATGCTTTCGCAGCGATACATAAGTTGGTGATATATCAGATGGATGTAAAGACAGTTTTTTCTAAATGGCGAGTTGACCGAAGAGATTTACATGCAACAGCCAGAAGATTTGTCGTCAAGGGTTTTGAAAACAAAGTCTACAAGTTGGTGAAACCCTTGTACGGTCTGAAACAAGCTTCCAAAATATGGCATGAGAAGTTTGACAAGGTCATAAGGTCAAATGGCTACAGAGTAGCGAGACGGACAAGTGTGTTTACACGAAGTTCGCTGATGGAAGAGGTATAATCGTTTGTCTGTACATGGACGACATGCTGATCCTAGGTACGGATATGTGTTGTGTCACGGAGACTGATATGATCTTGGGCATCAAGATCATCCAGACGGATACTGGACTGGTGCTGTCACAGTCTCATTATATTGAGAAGATGATCACACGCTACGGGTATCAGGATCTTCCAGTGATCGATACGCTTTATAGGTGTGATAAGAAGCTGAAGCCAAATTCGATGGAAAGCGTCAGGCAGCTGGAGTATGCAAGCGTCATCGGGAGTTTGATGTACGCTACTACTGCCACTAGGCCTGACATAGCTTTTGCCGTGGAAATGCTGAATCGATTCACGAGCAACACAGGCATTGAGCATTGGAAAGTTGTGAAACAGATAATGAGATATCTCAAGAAGACTCAGACATATGCACTGCACTACAGCGGAGATCCACCAGTAGTAGAAGGCTTCAGTGATGCCATCTGGTACTCAGAGTTGGAGAGCGAGAGATCCACAGGTGGATTCATTTCACAATGGATGGAGCTGCTATACCATGGAAGTCGAAGAAGCAGACTATGCTCTCTCGTTCCTCCATGGAATCCGAGTTCTTTGCACTTAATTTTGCAGCGGAAGAAGCAGAATGGCTTCGAGAGCTCATGTATGATCTTCCAGTGGTTGGGGCGCAGATACCGGCGATACCGATATACTGCGACAACCAGGCGACTGCGGTAGTGGCATCAAATGACCTCTTCAATAGGAAGAAGAGAACTGTGCGGTTAAAGCACATGGCAGTGCACAATCTCATCAAGAGATGTGTTATTGCAGTGATTGATGTTCGGTGTCAGGAGAACCTGGCGGATCCGTTCACAAAGGACCTCAAGCGCCAGTTGGTCGAAGACACAACAAGTAAAATGGGCTTGAAGGCATTCTGATATTGTGTTATTGTAATCCTACCATAAAGTTTATGCTATTAGTTCAAAGAGAAATCTACTAGACATCTAGCTTTTGGTTCAAAAGAGGAACACTAACTGGAAAAATATCAGAAACAATAGGTACATGTCCTTTGTGACATAAAAAAGATACGGACCTATAACTACTGTTGTCTACTATATGTTTTCTGCGGGGAACATATCCTGTGGTGAAGATGGCTTAAACGTCTTAATGAGTTCTCAGGCAGAGTGAATGCCTGTTGTGCTTTACAGAAAATATGGTAGCACAGTACTACAAGGAGTGATACAACTCCATGCTATAGTGGGGTGACTCCACGATGAGGTTCCTAGGTAGGGGGTATTGTCTCGGCTTGTGAGCCAAGTCACAGCGGCGTAGCACCAAAAATAGGCAGGTAGCCTAATGCTGTATGATAAAATTAAAGAGTTGTAGACAGTACGACAAAGTGGACGATGTCCTCATGTTATATTAGCATGACACCACAAAGAGGTACCTAGGTAGGGGTAAAGGCTCGACCTCGCAAGCCATGTCGTTGCGGCATAACACCGCAAGGAAGCGTAAGGCTTCATGCTGAGTTGTTTGGTACTACATAGAGGTTTATAACCTCATGCTACAGTAGTATGACACTACCATGAGGTTCCCAGGTAGGGGTAATACCTCATCTTTAAGCCATATCATAGTGGCGTAGCACCGCAAGAAAGCGCAATGCTTAATGAAATATCTCTTTAATAAAGAACTCACATAGAGTGTATGGACAGAGATAGCATGCAAGCCTGTTGAGGGTAAAGTTATAGACGCCCAAAATACATACACCAAACCATGCTGGAACAGGACCTTTAATGTGCAGCCAGAAGCACATGTGACTACATTGTGTGAGTGGGAAGAATTGCAGCTATGGTACAGAATTCAAGGCTTAATCCATTCTTGTATAATACTGTTACTTAACCCATGCGGGAAGATTCAAGTCCTCAGCGACATCTATCCTAATGCATGATGGACAGTCTTTGTGGAGAACACTCAAACCCATATATAGAGATATGTAGAGAATTGTTGTTGTTTTGGCCTTAAGCACTAGAAACATAGTCCCACATTGTCTAGGCCAAATGACTTGTATCTCTATATATAAGCTTGCTTGTGTTTAGAGATGCACTTGTGGCATGGAGTGGCACATGAGTGTCATGTGGAGGTGTTTTTCTAGTAGAAAAAAAGGCTAACTCAACAAATGAAGCATTAATGCTTTTTATCATGCTCGTAGAATTTATTCCATTGGAGCTAAGCCCCGTAGGGGCTTAGTGACTCGGACTCAGACTCAAACGCGGGCTCATGAGACGTAATATGGCGCTTTGTTGGCACGAGCGCATAGTGCACTCGTTGCGCGAGCCTCTGCGCTGCCGTTTGTGCGAGCCATTTGTACTGCCGTTCGTGCGTCTGTTTGTGCGGACAGTTGGCGGGTAGTTGGCACAGTGTGTGCGATTATACGCAGGCGCAGTTGGCATAGTGTGTGCGATTGGGCGAGGGCACGGTTTGCACAGTTGGCACAAATTGCTGTAGCGCGTGCGCAATCATGTATATTCACGATCTGAACAATTACGAAACGGTTTCTCCTTTCTCGGCACGTCCCGAACGTTTCATATACTGGACGGTTACTGGACTGACACTATATATATTTCTCTCTTCTCTCTCATTCAGTTCAGTTCATTCAAAAAGTTTTCCATACAAAATCAGAGAGTAGAGAAGAGAGAAACAGAGAGAAGCGTGCGCCATTTGTGTTGACTACATAAATCCTTTCCCTGTTTTCAGCTTTCTTGAGGCCAACTCTAATTTGTATTATAGTAAAAAATATGAAATTAACACAAACTTCTAATATAAATATCAAGAAACACATTAAATTGTGATGGATCAATATGGATACAGATGCAAGAATTAGCATAATACAATGTGATAAGATCACATTGTACAACATGATCTTTAAAACAAGATACACAATAAATTGATAAAATAGGACAAGAATTTGGTTCAGTTTATAAGACAATTCCATGGAGCAATGGGAAAATTCTTCGGTGTTATACACATAATGTTTTAAATGGACACACATGAGTAGTTTCCATCTATGTTTGCTGTGAGGATATCAAATGAGTATTTATGTCATCGGCTGGCAATATCATGATCTATTAGTTTCAAGCATAAAGAAGCATAAAAAAGGTAAACCTTTAAAATAATGTCAGAGGGACTTCAGATTATTGTTTATCAGTTTGTTATTGTTTGATTTCTGAAACTTAGAATCAAGAGAGCACTAAACCATAATTTAGTAATTAGTAATATGTATATTGCCGAATATTAAATAAGCTTAAGACCTAAAAATGGACTACTAAACCAATACACACACTACTAAAATCTGCTATATTAGCGACGTAATTTAGCGACTTTAGTTAAAACGTCGCTAATTCTTGCAAATTAGCGACGTTTACGTTAAACGTTGCTAATCGTCGCTATTAGCGACGAAAACAGCGACGTGCCAGCGACGTATATTAATTAAGTGAGCTTTTCGTCGCTAAATGTCGCCATTACGTCGCTAATAGCGACGAATTTAGCGGCGTTTCTCACAATGTCGCTAAATTTTAATTAAAATTTCCCCCGATTCATTTCCTCCCATTTTCTATTTTCACTCTTTCACTCTCTCTCCTCACTTTCCCCTCCGGCGCGGCGAACTCTCCTCCTTCTCCGGTACGTAACTCCCCTCTCATTCCCTCTCTATTTTGGTTGTGGGTGGTTGGGGGGGTACGGGTGGCTCGGGGTGAGGGGCACGGGGGGTGCGGGTGGTTGGGGGTTGAGGGGCTGGAGGGGAGGGGCAGGGGGGATGCGGGTGGTCGGGTGGTGAGTGGGGGGTGGCTGGGGGGAAGGGGTAGGGGGGTGAGAGCTGCTGGGGGTGAGGAGGGGGGGCTGGGGGTGGTTGGGGGGTGAGGGGCTAGGGGAGGGGAGGGGCAGGGGGGATGTGGGTGGTCGGGTGGTGAGTGGGGGGTGGCTGGGGGGGGAGGGGAAGGGGGGTGAGGTTGGCTGGGGGTGAGGGGGGGGGGGGGCTGGTGGGAGGTGGAGGGTTAGGGTTCGGGTTAGGAACGAGTCCTAAATTTCTAAAATAAATTTGGAATTCCAAACCGAAGCATTTCGCAGGTCCAAACGGGTCTAAACTCTGTTCCAGTTTTTATTTTACTGTATTTGTCGAAAACAAAAAAAGCGAGGGGAGCGTGGTCCTTTACTTGTAATGTGCTTAGAGCCCACCCCAGTCCCAATGTAGCCTCTAGATGCAAAGGTCTCCAGTAGATTTATTAAAAGGTGGTGAATGACCGATGGGAACACACATTTCTTTCTGAATTTGGGCTCGTCTCTCTTAAACATTTTAGGCCTGTGAATTGGGCAATATAATATGAAATACTGGTTTCTAAGGTTTGAACATTGTTTCTTGATCAATGATCGGGAATTTGTGCTGCAAACCATTTATTTATAGAGAATTTAAATATTGGTTTCTTTACAGTGTCTTTATGCTAGATCCAGTACTTTTTAGGTACAAATGCTTAGATGAGAATATTAAGGTTGAGTTTTGTAGCAGTGATTTTATTTTATTTCTTGTAAATCAAAGGGTGCTTGGAAGAGTTAATGCATGCTTGTTGCAAGTGATTATATATTTTTTGAGAATATCATTTCCCGTTCAAATTAGGTAATTTTTTTTAATATTTTTTGTGTGATTGGATTTATGTCGGTCGAGTCGGATTAGGATTCTAGTCGGATTCGTATTTGGGTCAAGTAGAACTTTGAATCGGGTTTGATGCAGATCTTAGTAGAATTCATGTTTGATCGGCTCTGTTTGGGATATATTGGAAGGTATAAATATCATATTTTAGTTGTGATAGTGTAGTCATATGATTCATGAGTGAGAAATATGCTTTATGTCATCTGTATGGCCATGCATTGTTATTAAAAATGATTTATTTGCATAAAATAGTAATGAAAGAAAAGAAAATTTTCTATGATATATTTTAAACAAATTTGCTTGATATAATTCTATAAATGTCAGCATGATTGTGATTAAGACATTGGGGTATATCAATTACAACATTATCAAGATAAATCGAACTATTATTAATACATGATTGTGATTGAGACATTGGGGTATATCAATTACAACTGAAAATGGAGCAACAACATATAGCCGTAATAGGTTGGTATCATATTAGAGGAGAATGCAGTAGCAACTTACCTAAGGATTGGGTGTTTACCTATATACAAAACCTATGTGTAGGTTGTCCCTAGTGTAGAAGTTAAAGTGTACGAATATTACGCACATAGTGGAGTTGGAATAACTCTTGTGTATCAGATGGAGGTTATGTGGTATAGGCATACAAATACTTGGGCAAGAGTATATGTGTATATACAAGATTAGGGGTCTGCTGCTCGGGGTGGGACCTCGAGGGGGCTCGCAGTATATATGTATGTATGTAGTATGTAGTGTATTCATTTCAGTTTTGAAGTTTATTCATATTTGCAGATATCTAGAAATGGCTATATCAATGTATCTGTGAGACCGTTCGTGGATGTACAACCGTATTTGAGATGACAGGTGCGGTGTGCGAGATGAATACATCGCCGGAGTGGAACAATTCCTCCAATTCGTGAAGGCGTTTCCTCAATCCATGGACGACATGGACATTAAGTGTCCGTGTGCAAAATGTCGGAACATGAAGTTTCAACCGGAATTGGATGTGACGTATCACTTATACACAAAGGGTTTCCTTCCGAATTACTACCAGTGGACCGCACACGGAGAGCTTGTACCTTTAGCATTCCAAGTGGAGCCTTATATGGAGCCTTATATAGAGCCTTATATGAATGTCCATAATAGAACTGGTGTCGAAAACGAGTACGTGAATATGGTCTTCGACGCTGCGGGGCCTAGTTTCGATCCATACAATCGTGACGCAGCTGAGGAGGCACCGAATGCCGATGCCGCAAAGTTTATAGAGTTACTGGAGAATGCAAGGACTTCTTTGTACCCTGGTTGTGAGGACCATTCACCCTTAAAGGTGATCACTCGGCTCTTGAGCATAAAGTCTGACTTTAACATGTCATAAGAATGCTACAATAGAGTGCTCGAGTTGATTACAGATATCTTGCCAGAGGGTGCCAAGTTATCGAAAGACTTCTACCGCTCTAAGAGGATGGTGAGATCCCTCTGGATGGGATACGAAAAGATCGATTGCTGTCAGAACGGATGCATGCTTTACTACAAAGATCACAAAGATGCAGAAGTGTGCGGATTCTATGGTGCTGATCGCTACAAGCCAACTGCTGCAGGTAAGTCTAGAAGACCGACTGTTTCAATGTACTACTTGCCGTTGACGTCGCGGTTGTAGAGGTTGTTCATGGTGAAAGAGACTGCCGAAAATATGAGTTGGCACAAGAGACAACAGATCGAAGGAGTGTTGGATCACTCATCTGATGGAGAAGCGTGAAAGCACTTCGATCGAGCATATCCTAATTTTGCTTCTGATGCGCGTAATGTAAGGTTGGGGCTCTGCTATGATGGTTTCACCCCATTTGGACTTTCAGGCTCCCAATATTTATGTTGGCCGGTAATCCTCACTCCGTACAACCTACCGCCTTGGATGTGCATGAAGACACCTTACATGTTCTTAACAATTATCATCCCCGATCCGAACAACCCGAAGAGGAACATCGACGTGTACTTACAACCGTTGATAGATGAGCTGAAGCAGCTATGGGAAACAGGGGCGTACACGTATGATGCTTCAAAAAAATAGAATTTTCAGATGCGGGCAGCACTAATGTGGACAATCAATGACTTTCCGGCTTATGGAATGTTATCTGAATAGAGCACTCATGGTCGGCTTTCATGTCCGTATTGCATGGACCGCACTAAGGCTTTTCGTTTGAGACACGGAGGAAAGTTATGCTTCTTTGATTGTCACCGACAGTTCTTACCGAAAGACCATCCGTACTGTAGGAACATAACTGCTTTTCGTGCCGGAGCTATGGAGAAGGACGATCCACCACCAATGTGGTCCGGAGAGGACACATGGGAGCAAGTAAAAGAAATCCTAAGTGCTATTGAAGATCCTACAACGAGCAGCCATTGCGAGGGATTTGGCGAAGATCATAACTGGACCAAAAGGAGTATATTCTGGAATCTGCCATATTGGAGCACAAATATGATTAGACATAACCTTGACGTCATGCATATCGAGAAGGACGTGTTTGATTAGACATAACCTTGAGTGTTCCACCGAAGGGGTCGGCGAACCCAGGTGTATTTTTGCATTCTGGATTATGTATTTTGTATTCTGGATTCTGTATTTTGCATTCTGGATTCTGTAATTTTTTTAATTTAGCGACGTTTTTAGCGACGTTTACATATGTCGCTAAGATTTAGCGACGTTTTGTAGCAACGTTTATATGCGTCGCTACATTTTAGCGACGTATATAAACGTCGCTAAATTGCTGACGTGGCAGACAATCTGATGTCACCACATCGTCACAAAAACGTCGCTAATGTGTCGCTAATCGGCAACCACAACAAAATGTCGCAAATAACGTCGCTATTTAGCGACGTTATGACCGTCGCTAATTTACGTCGCCATAGCGATGTTTTGCGACGTTTTTTTTGATTAGCGACACACTTTTTTTGTCGCTTCCAAAACGTCGCTAAAAACGTCGCTAACTTAAATTAGCGACGTTTTGGCCGAGATTAGCGACGTTTATAAACCTAATCTGACAAATTTTGGTAGTGACATATCCCATGTCATACGATATCCCGAAAATACAACTTCTTTGTAACAAAAAGTCCAGGAGTCGCAGCAATAGTAAAGATGTCAAGAATCGTGACTAAAATAGCTTATATCTTGTTCTTGATTCAAAGAGGTACACTAGCATGAGTGAGGGAGTCTAGGAAAGGATACACATTATAATTTATAATTTGTGCTTCAAGCTACTGACTATTTATTCAATAAAAATGAGAATTCCTACAATATTATTGCTACATTCATCTTGGCAACGTCAGTAGTTAAGCTTAAGTGCAGTGAGTGAAAATAATTGTCTATTATATCATTAATGCTGCAAATGTATGAAACTTTCTATTTCAAATTGTCAATATAGGCCAAGTCATTTTCTTCCCAGTCAACTGTTGGCCCAGAGAAGCAAATATTGGAAGGGAGAGATGAGAACAATGCTTGTATTTATTAGCATAGAATGAAACCTAAAAAAATTGCTTCTCTGGGCCAACACTTGGTATCAGAGCCACTGTGTCATTGTTGGATACCAAAGATCATGCCGAAGCAGTCGAGCACCGGGTCATCTTCAGGTCAAGACGCACCGGCCTGGAAGGGAAATGAGAGCAATGTGATGTTGTAGTACCCGTTGCTCACACGGAGCAACTACGTCGCCTGGTCCTTGAAGATGCGGGTCAACCTACAGGCACAAGGCGTGTGGGACGCCGTTGTGCACGACGACGTCGACGAGCGCAAAGATAGGATGGCTCTTGCCGGCATCTTCCAAGGAGTACCAGAGGATGTTCTCCTCATGCTGGCTGAGAAGGAGTTAGCCAAAGAGGCGTGGAAAATGCTCAATACGATGCACATTGGCGCGAAGCGCATCAAGGAAGCGAAGTTGCAAACCTTGAAGAGTGACTTCGAGGCAATTCACATGAAGGATAGCTGAGTCAGTGGATAACTTTGCCATGAGGTTGACTACGCTCGTCAACGGCATCCGAACGCTGGGTGAGAAGGTAGAGGAGACCTCCGTCGCCCGAAAATTTCTTCGTGTTGTGTCGACACGATTCATGCAGCTCATGACTCCGATCGAGTGACTGGTGGACCTTAAGACCATGATAGTTGAGGAGCTGATCGGTCGTCTCAAGGCCAACCAAGAGCGGCTTCGTGGCTACGGAAACAGGGAGAAGAAGCAGCACCTGCTGGTCACACACTATACCAAAATATACAATTTATAACATAATTTTTTTTCTTCAATTTGTAACGGTTAGTAACGTTACAAACTTGTAACGATTATAACTGTGACAATAACTAAATAACCGTAACTAAGATTATAATTTTATTTTATTTATTTATTTTATTTGTGGTTACCATAATAACCGTAACAAACTAAGAAAAAAAGTGATGATAATTTTTTTTTAATTTTCCCTCTTCCTAAAATTTTACGACTCAAAAATCCCTCCTCTCTCTCTAATTCCAGGTTCCCTCCTCCTCTAATTTCATATTCAACTTCCCTCCTCCTCAAAAGGTCACACGTGCGGTCCACCAACGAAAGCACTTGCTACTCCATCTTCTCTGCTTCTTCCCCCTCGCTAGAGCCCTTTCCCCTTCTTCGGCTTTGCCAGGAGCACCATTGCAATTGGAGCGGGCTTTCCTCTTCGTCTCTACCTTCGCCATTATTGTAGCCACCGAGGACGACGACGGTATTGCATTCCTGGGGGAGCTATTGCAGTTTCTTCTCGTCGCTGCTATTGTCAAACAACGAACGACTAGGCTGAGATCATGCCAGATCGTATCAAAAGTAATGTTTTTGACTTAAGGGCTTCGGATTCTAATTTTTGGCTCTGATAATGCCATTACTTTTGTTGTTGGTACTAAATTTTGGAAAAAACTTTGAATTTTTTTATTTAGCACCAGGAAACTTTGAGTTTCTCCTAATTCTATTCTAGGGTTTGTGTTTTCTTATCGATCGCCTCGAATTGGAATAATTTACTCAAGTTTGACAAGTAAATTTGATTTCTGTTCGATTTAGAAGCAGGAATTTGGTTTATGTTCTACAAAATTTGGGTGTGGAGTTTGTGTTGTTTTTTTATTTCACTTGTTGCAACGGGAAAAGCTATCACTACAACAAAAACACCTTTTAATGACGGCTAAAAAGCGTCATTAATTATAAACCATGACGTTTTTTTCCCAATCCAAGCGTTATGAAAACGGGTGTTATAAATGTTTTTAAAAGCGTTATAAATAATTCTTCCAAAACCGTCATTAATAGGTTGAATTTTTGCTACGGTTTATTTTCAAAGCGTTATGGATAGTTATGTAAAAACCGTTATGAATAGATGATCTGTATATGATCATTGTATCACATTTATAACGCTCTATACTGTATGTTATACATTACATTCCAAACACTGCTCAATTCAATTCGAAAACAACCACTTTGAACCATATTCACAACAAAACATTGAAATGTAATATAAAATGCCATTCTCCATTTCATTGTCTCAAAATAGGGTGCATCAACATCTCACAGATATAGAGTACTTTAGCTAGCTACATTTCATTGTCTCAAAATAGAATACTTTAGCTACCATTCTACATTTCTCCATTTCATTATATACATCTTCTCAAAATATATAGAGTATCCAATATAGAGTACACTTTAGCAACATCAAAACTATCCACATCAAAACATCTCCACTAACCCAGATAAAGCATTTAGAAAAATCCACATGAACACTTAGCCACTGAAGTTCTTCTCCTTCCCTCTGCAACATGGGCCAAGTGACAAAGAGAATCAGCAACTGCAGACATATAAAAGAAAGGAGACCGATAGGTTGCAATTAAATAATGTCACAATGAAACATGTATCTTTACTCAACAAACCTCTTTCTCCCTAAGAGAAACTACTACATACCAAACCATGGCATTATCATGGTTCAGTAGCTCAAGAATGTAGGAGACAAGATTTACTACATACTTTACATTTACGATTTCTAAATTAACAGTTTGGACCTTTCAAGTTTTGACATATTATTCTAGGCTTATTCGCACATGGTTTTGGATTAGTATCCACCAAATCAAAATGAAACTATGTTCCAAAGTTAGGCAACCAAATAAAAATGAATTAACAGTTTGTACCTTTAAAGAGTTGGCAGCAAGGACGTTCTACAATGGTCTTCCCAAGCAAGTCGGTAGGGGACATTCCTAAGGACTTTATATCAGCGAAAATATTTGACATCTCTCTCTCTATCCCCCCCCCTTAAAGCCTCTCAATTAGTCAAAGGGGTATTCTCCTAGATATTTTGCTAAATCAAGAAAATGAGTAGACGGGCTGATTTACACAGTACAGTATACATGATATTCTCAATTTTGACAAGATCGATGTAAATAAGTACCATGTGGATGCCGGTTTGCAATTCTGTTGCTATGTCCCTGGTTTCTACCAGTAACTTGTCACTTGCATTCATTATTTTCCTTAGTCCGAACCATACTCTAATTCTCTCATCAGCTGTATCATGGTGTTTTCTGTAAAGCTCCTTCTAAAAGTTTAGAATTTTAGAATTATAGTTTTGGATTCCAAAAGTAAACCCGAATCCTAATGCTTAGGGATTGGATATAGCTTCAACCAAACCTGAAACCCAAAAATGATTTACATAAACGAAATATCGAGTTTATCGCATATATTTGATACAATTTCATATAAAAGACAAACAATATATAATACGGGCAAGATGTGAAAGTCATCTAAATTATGCACCAAAAAGTAAAAAAAAACAACAACTATTTTGAAGTAAATAATAGGTTAAATGTCTTATGTAAGTCCAAAACTCAACCCAAAACTGATTAGAACGAATTTAACCCCAACACCCAAAAAGTTTATAGGGCATTCAGGTTTGGATCTTACATAAAACTGACCCGGTTCAACCTTGCGTATAAAATTCGTATAATAACCCAAGTAGTTGAAGAATGTTCAGGCGAAGAGTGAGATACTCATCTGAGTATATAATTGGTATGACATGAGTAACCAAAAACCTTTTAAGCATCAAAATTGACATTAAAGAAGACACCATGAATAAATACCTTTAAATCAGATATAGCTTGTGTAACAGGTTCTTTTGGAACCAAGTATGCAGAAGCACATACAGCTCCAGTGAAGATAATAAGTCCAGCAACATTAGCTAGGCTGCAAGCTTTAGCATCAAGAAGTCTATGACAACCAATGCTAATTAACCTGTCTATGAGATTAGGCATGGCGATTTTAGCATCAAGAACTCTTATATAGATAGCATGCTTATGTCAGATAGAAAATCTCGCATATTTAAGCAAGAAGATACTTGTCTAAACTATTGAATAAAATATAAACAAAACTATCATATAACAACCAATGCTAATTCACCTGGATATGAGAACACGCATTATAGTTTTCAGCATCAAGAGTTTCTTTTCTTCGTGAATTCCAGTTCCCTATCTGTAGCTTATTGTCCCAACTTCTCCGAAACTAATCGTTGATGATGCCTGAGCTGTATATATCGAAATAACCAATAAAAAAATATCTAGGTAGTTTCATATTATGACCAAAATTCATTTATAATATGCTATATATAAAGAAAATAATGTACATATTTAAAATAATAAGTAACAAGTATTACACTCACCAAATCTGATAATTCTTAGAGTTGCCCACAATAACATGGTCAACAAAATCTCTTTCATCTTACAAATAAATATTCAGCGTCTCAAGCACAAGATGTCTGAAATACAAGACCTATTTTACAAATAAATATTCTTAGAAAATTCATCATCAATAGCACATGATAGAATTAAAAATTTAACGTTTCAAGGTGTTTCATTATACAACAATCAAATATAAATTTAATTACTCAAAGTTGATCATCACTACTTTTCGCTTCCAAACGAAACTCCGACAATCGCAGGGAGTTCCTCCTCGTAATAAGAGTAAATATTTCAAAAGCGCATTTCATCGAACACATAGAATGCAGCAATAAAATCAACCACTAACCAAAATGAGAAGTATAGCAGCATAGGGGCATCTGGACATGGGAAGGGTTACTGATGGAAGCGACGGAGAGCGCCCGCGAGAGCCGGTCGGATATCCCCAATGACTTCCAAGAGGCCCCATTCTTTCTGGTGCATTAACTCCATGCCTATATTTCACATTTGGCGTTTTATCAAACAGATAGAAAGCAACAACAAGAACAAAAAGAAAATCTCCATCAAAATTGCAAATAACCAAATAGAGATAGATCTAAGTATTAAAAACACATCAGACTTTAGTGTCGAGCATGACGACAATGAGGATGCCGATGTTCTCCATGGCCCAGCGGAGGTTCTGGAGTGTCTCCCAGTGGTACTCCTGGGAGTCGTGGGACAGGTTGAACATCTCAAAGCTGCTCTAGCATCTCCACCAACAGCGACAACGGGACCAGCTTGCAGAATGGAGAACACCAGAGATGGCCCTCAGCAACATCTCTGGCATCTTTTTACGAGAAAGCGGAGGCGTGGTAGAGGAACTTGCTTTAAATTAGGGTTTACTCGTGAAGGAGAGAGGAGAGGGTGGCGGAGAGAAGGCAGACGGCGGAGGCGAGCCAGGAGAGCGGGATGGACGGCGAGGATGGGGGGACTTAAGCCAAAAAATTAGGGCTTCTTCGAAGGCCTTGGGGGAGTAGCTGTGGAGCTTCTTGGTTTAGGCTTTTTCTTAAGTGCGGGAGAAGTGCGTGGGAGTGGAGTTTTTGACTTAAATTTTGGTACTTTTTTTCATAACGCTCGTATGGCTGAAAGACTATCAATAACATTTATATTGGACACTGTCATAGAATGGAGTCTTGCTGAACTTTGATGACGCTTCTTTATCAGCCGTCATGAAATCCACTTATCAAGCGTCATTAATAGGTCTTTTTATTGTAGTGTATGGAAAAGCCTTGAGGGATTTAGCCACTTACGGATTCCATCTCGTTAAACTAGGCTACTGCAGTTCAATATTTCATATTATTGGGTGTAAACGTGTATCTGTTCTCATGTCGAGTTACATAAATTTTATGACTCTGATGTATCTAACATTGAGTTTATATGAAAAGATCGGTAACAGAGGAGAATAATAACAAATAATAGTGCCATTTCTAGAAATGTTAAGTCATCAACAAGTATCAATAGATATTGAAGATCACCACTACAACTTGAGGTTTAACAGTACTTTCAGGTAGACTGATAATGATTGACACATGTTACATGAGTTCGGGCATATTGTTACAGTGGCTAGACAGTGTTCCAGTTTGCTTCCATCTGAGCGTTGGGGAGAGGAAGCGAGCTGATGCAGGTATACCATAAGATCCTCGTTAGTCAGGACCGACGGCCCTTTGTTGGAGATGTTACTGCCCTCCATATTGGTCCAGTACTCCCACATCGTCACCGGTATAGGCTGTGTCAGTATCATCTTGAATACCTCGAACATGCCCGATACCGAAAGCCTCTCCTCCTGTACCCACATAGCTGACGAGTCTTGTCATGTTCCTGTTACACATTCATCATGCTACTTTGAAGCCATATTCTGGAGGAAAAAAACTACCGTTGCTATGGTGAGAAACTTCAAAGTAGTAGCTACTGATGATTTATATTTGTCTACTGGACCTTTTGGAAAGATAGATTTGTATGGAATTGGAAGGAAGTTTTAGTTTATAGTTAGATGACTCCAATATAGGTAATGGTATGAACTTTACACTTATGTTATTCGTTTTCCATCTTTGGAACCATGCAATAGTATTATTATGCCCATTTGTTATTTTATTGCCTCTGTTTTGTTCTTTGTGCTTGTGTACATTATTGTTGCTGCTGCTAGTTTATTTTTTCTTTGTTTTATTTAATTGGGAAGATATTGGTCATCTAATTTTTTTGAAGATATTGAGTTGGGGTGATGGTTCACATCAATTGGTACTATCTATTGCATGGCTATGTAGACAAACACAAGCTTCTATATTTTAATTCAACTTAACATGAAATGGCACTGACACGAGTCTGCATCAAATTCCATGTCAGGGTTCCTAGTTGGTAAATGATGTTTTTTATTATGAAATTCGTTTTCTGGTTTCAAATTTCACACCAAAGGAATCACTGCAAGAAATTTTTTATGCAATTGTAATTTTGTTTACATATAATATATATATTTATTTTTCTTCAAATATATATATATCTATGTTGCTTCAAACATATATATTTATCTTTTATTTTTGATATCCGTGCGGACAAAAAGAAGATCAAGGCTGCTGTCAAGAAGATGTACGGCATCCAGACCAAGAAAGTGAATACCCTTATCAGGTTAGTAGGCAGGACTTTAAATCCATTCTCAGGCTTCCAAAATCCTATTTACATTCTAAAGTTTAGGTTGTTCATTGTTATTGGTTTTTATGATTATTGGGATAAATAGAAGTGCCTTATCCTGATGAATTTATCTTTGTTTGCTTCTGCACTAAGTGCTTTCTATTATTTTAGTTATATTTCGAGTAGACATGTAGATGTATAAATACTAGACTTCCAGATGCATAAAACACTGGATGAAACTGAATTGACTGGATTGAGACATGAATAGTTGTTGCCTGTTATGTGTTACTTAAATGTTCTATTAGTGCAAAAATGTTCTATTAATGCAAAATTGAATAGAGTGGTGAAAAGTATCATATTTGGTGAACCTGATGTACAAACTTACATCAACTAATGTTCATATACTTTGAATATGTAGTTTCCATTATTGCATATATAAGAAAATTGTGATTTTTATTTGTTCTTTGGAGCTGGTATTAGAATTTGGCATAGTGACTTGAACTAGTTCAGATACTTTTGATGGTTATCAATGCATCCCCTTCACATGTTCCTCATGTAAACTGGAAATTTGAACGTGGAAATGTTGAGGAAGACAATAAACAATTTTATGGTTTTACAATATTTAGCATGTGGATGTTAGAGAAGCTAAAATTGCACTATATTTAGCTAAGAATTTTGTTCTTTAGTGTGTGAAATGTATAGGAAGCAAATTCTTTCAGTATTCTAATAGTTTCCACTGTCATATTTTTTCTTTCCAAGAGATGTCCACTACCATGTTCATTGACTACAAAGGAAATCCATTAACAAGGAAAAATTGGTGGAGAGATTTTGACTTGTTCAAACTGAAATTGTGCTTCTTGTTCGTGTACTAGTTATTTGACAAGGTTTCTGTTGGCTTTTTCTTGACCATGTGTGATATTACGTTCGCCATTCAGTATCTGGACATTTTTGTTAGAATTTCCATCGACAACTTTCCAGAATTTGTAATTTTTTTAATGAGCTTGACATGCCATAACTACATTGCTAGTAAAACATATCCAAAATATACTTATTTTTCAGAATGCCCTATGTTTTTTCAAATTGTCCCATTTGTTTATATTGTCTAGCAGCAGAAAAATGTCGAGTAAACCTATGTTTTTTTTTCTTTTATATAAGTACAGTACACCCAAAAAGATATCAACCATTTTATAAAATAGATTATTTTCCTCCAACAATTTAAGTCAAACTTATAACTTCTCTTACCTATGCTCAATTTAACCATGATTTTCTAACTACAGTTTGTTGCTTTGGCTTTAGGGTATATTACCACGTTATGTCAGATGAGAAGGAAAAATCCTAATTTTTATTATTATTTTGAATTCTTAGTTTTTAATTGAGAATTGGCTTTCACATGCTATTATTACTTTAATATGTAAATTTATCGTTTTAAAACAAAACCGATCCTATACTACCACAGGGTCAAGTCTAGAGAAGCTACTTTCAAGTTTTGTAATAAGTCTTCAATCTAGCAATTTTAGGACATCCCGACAGAATGGAGGATCAATGTGGTGAAGCCTAAGGGTATACATCAAGCAACTATCATCTGGCTTTATGGGTTTGGAGATAATGGATCAAGGTAATTCTATATGAAATCCTTAAAGCATTCTTTTGTGTATCAGATCTAAATCAGAAACCATCTTATTCATTCTCCATCTTAAACCATTCTTTTTCGTTGTGTAAAGTCAATTTTTTAACTAGACTTGAATAGATGACGAGGCTAGTTCTGGTCTATATACATATATATCTTATTTTGTTTGCCATACAAACCTTTTTCGAGTGTATTAAGAATTGCTATTTCTCAATGTTATAGCTTAAATATTGTAAAAAACGTGACAACAATTTGTAACGTTGTATTTGTCACGGAAATAACCGTGACGAAAATTATTTGTCACAGTAATAACTGTTAGCAATCGTCTGTTTTGGTGTAGTGACATATTTCAAGTGGCTTGCTCGGTTGAAGAAAAATGATGGCGGTGACTCCTCCTCGGGCTCAAAGATGCACAGTGGCAACGGTGGTGGTGGTCGTGGCCGCGGCCGTAGCAAAGGCATGCGCGATGGCAAGGATAAGGAGGGTGACGATCGTGGGTCCGGTGGTGGCCGCGACAAGAGCAAAATCAAATGCTTCAACTGCAATGTGTATAGCCACTATGCGTCAGAGCGCTGCAAGCAACGGCGTGATTACGATGAAGAAGCACACCTCACCAAAGCTGAAGACGACGAGCTTGCCATGTTACTGTCCATGCGCGCACATGAGGCGCGTGACATGGTCATGCTCAACGAGGAGAAGACTTAGCCAATAGGAGGATCGGGCCGGTGCACGAGCAACGTGTGGTACCTCGACAATAGAGCAAGCAACCACATGACCGGTTATGAGGAGATATTCTCTGAGCTGGACATTTTGGTGAGGGGTACTGTCCGATTCGACGACGACTCTGCCGTCAAAATTTACGAGCCCATGACGGTCTTGTTCCAATGCCAAACCGGAGAGCATCGTGTTCTCACCGACGTGTACTACATCCCACGTCTCAAAAGCAACATCATCAGCCTCGGCCAGCTCGACGAGAACGGTTGTAAAATCGTTATGGAAGGTGGCTTCCAGTGCATCTACGATCGAGAGAGGAGGTTGATGGCCAAGGTGAAGAAATCGGGGAATAGGTTGTAAACACTCAACCTAAACCGTGCACAGCCTGTGAACCTCTTGGCGTGCATCAAGAAGGATGCATGGCTATGGCATAGTCGCTACGGGTACCTCAACTTCCAGGCACTGCAAAACCTGACGCACCATGAGATGGTGGAGGGTATGCCACACATATAATAAGTCGATCAAGTCTGTGACGGGTGTATGGTTGGCAAGCAACGACGTGCACCGTTCCCGTCAACATCACTCTACCTCGCGGACAGCCCGCTACAACTGCTATATGGTGATTTGTGCGGCCCAATCATACCTGCAACACATGGAGGTAACAAGTATTTCATGTTGTTGGTTGATGATCACAGTTGGTATATGTGGATTGTTTTACTTAAAACCAAGGATGGAGCTCTTGCTGCCTTCAAAAAAATTAAGGCCGGTGCCTAAATGGAGGCATATGCGAAGGTAAAGGCATTCCGAATCGATCGAGGTGGGGAGTTTACCTCTCACTAGTTCTACGAGTACTGTGAGAACTTGGTCATCAAGCACTTCCTCACCACACCGTATTTACCATAACAAAACGACGTGGTAGAAAGACGAAATCAGACGGTGGTTGCCATGGCGAGGAGCATGCTAAAGAGTAGGGGATGCCGGGAAGCTTCTAGATAGAGGCTGTTGCAACGGCAGTCTATCTCATGAACCATGCACCGACTCGGAGCGTCACCGGTAAGACACCATACAAAGCCTTTTACCGAAAGAAGCCAAGAGTACATCATCTTCAAACCTTCGGCTGTGTGGCACACATCAAGGTGGTGGATCCGCGCGTCATGAAGCTTGCTGATCACAACATGCCCATGGTGTTCATCGGGTATAAGCCAGGATCTAAGACGTATCGGATGTACAACCCGATGACTAGAAGCTGCATGTGACAAGAGATGCGATGTTCGAAGAAGCTAGACAATGGGATTGGGAATCCAAGTCTGATCAAATGGTGGAAAATCCCAGTTAGATGTTTACAGTGTATTATCCATCTCACGTTGATGAAGGGATCAAGGAGATGGCACACGGCTCGCCTAGTTCAACAAATAGAGCCGGTGTGATGCATGGCTCGCCGAGTACAGCGGGAAGCTCTAGTAGGGCGTACGGATCGCCGGTTGTAGTGCACAGCCTGCAGTCGTAAACGCCGAAGGAGCACTACCCGACTTGTCGACAGCCACGGGTTGGTTGAGTGCGGAAGGTGCTGCCGAAAGCGGCTCATCTACACCGACAAGGTGTTCTCGTTCCCTGATGGACATCTATGACGCCACAACGGAGGTTGAACTCGAGTACTCTGGTCTATGCATGTTTGACAAGGAGGAGCCGTCAAGTTTTCAAGAAGCCCAAAAACATACATGTTTGAGGCGTGCAATGCAAGAAGAGCTCGACACTGTCAACCCCTTGATCAATTTTTATCCTCGCATAAATTTTTATTTTTATTTTAGTATTATTTGTCACATACATTTGTTATGTTCTAAATTGGTTTTAGTTGAAATACTAATAAAGGGTTCAATTTGTAATAAAGGGTATTTCAGGGACCTGGGTGCAAATTGGCCTTAATTCAAAGTTTCCTTCGATTACTCAGATCCTGAGTAATTTTGATTTGAATTTTGGAGATAACTCTCTCCAAATTCTTAGATAAGCCCAAACAAATTCATCCTATCTCCTCTAATAGATCAAACCCTAGTATATTAAGAGGAGTGTGGCCGACCCCCTGCAAAAACCCTAGAAACCAATTTACTCCCCGTCGCAAGAACAACAGGAGAGGAGGAAGAGCGGTCGATACCTATACTCGACCAGGAAGAATCGAAGAAGGAAGCAAGTATCGACCCTATAGGTACGGTCATCTGCCCTTGAACTTCAATTCCTGTTATGTAGTTCAAGTATTCGAATAAATGCCTGGGGTGTTTGTAACTGGATATTGAATCCCTGTGTCACCTTCGGTTCCCGTATTTCGTATTCCTGTGCGCATTTGGAATTTTCTTGAATTTTCTGGTAATTATTTTCCTGTATTTCCCGTATTTGGCCTTGGGCCGACTTTATTAACTTATTGGGTTGCATTACGGATTTGGGTTTAATTTTTTTATTATTATTATTATTATTATTATTTCATAGGAGATGGGCCCTTGGAGGGTTCGGCCTGGCTTGCTTTGGTCGGAATTGCTATGGATCACTTTAACCTACACTATCCCTTACCTCCACCACACCACCACCCATTAATAACCTTACCTACCATTCTCTCTCTTCATTAACATCAACACCACCAGCATCCTCTTCTTCTTCTTCCTCTTAAAACCCTTTAACTCCACCATAGGCAAGTGCATCTTGCCATCAAAAGAAAAGAAACCATGATTCTTCTTGTTCGAAAGTTTTGTTTAGCTAGTTTAGAACAATATTAGAACTTGGAATTTCTTGATTTGAAGCATGGATCTCTCTAGATCTAACTTTTCATTAATCTCGGTTTTCCTTGAAATTCATTTAATAAACTTTGATTTGGATGGTTTTTGAGGTTTCTATGTTGTGGAGAATTAAGTTTTATACAACTTTAGTCTTTACGAAATCTGATTTCGTTTTAAAATGAGAAAGTTATGGATTTTGCAAGTTTTAGGGGTTGGGTTCTTCCTCTCAGCTAGAGGTAGGAGAAGAACTCCTCCTTTCCCTTTGTTGGCAACACCAGTGGTGTTACGCCATGCGGTTGCAGCCGCTACGCGTGCTGCCAGCGGCCAGCGCTTTACGCGAGCGGCTCTGCGCGTGTGGGGGGCACCCCCTCCTCCTTTTCCCCTCTGCGCAGCCTCTACGCAAGCAGCGGGCCCCTAGCTCTACGCGGCAGCCGCTGCAGCCTCTACGCAAGCAGTGGGCCCCTTTTTCTCGCTGCATTACGCGCGCGCGCTCTGCGCGTGTGGGGCCCTCTCCCGTTCCCAGCTGCTGGCGCCAGCGTGGGGCCCTCCCCTTTTAGCTGTGCGCAGGAGCAGCACCTCCTCTACGCACGTCCACGTGCGTGGCCCCCCCCTTTTTCTCGCTGCCTTACGCGCGCGCTCTGCGCGTGTGGCCCCCCTTGTTTCAGCCGCCATTTTGCATGTGGGTCCCTCTCCCGTTCCATTGCGCGCTTGCCCCTGTTCCCTTACGCGAGCCGCCCAAGGCCTTACGCGCGCGCTCTTCTGTTTGCCTTACTCCCCCGTGATTTTAATGCTTTCTCTGGGATTCTCCATTTGGTTTTATTGGAGCTTTTGATGTTTAATGTCCACTACATCACTTGATTGGGCTTGACATGCTTGGACACAAATTGGAGTTTTTGTGACTTGTTATTTTTCTTCAACCTGCAACTTGTAAACCGACCTGATGACTTGAACATGACTTGGCAACATGTAACTCGACAAGAGACCATGACCTGATGAATTGATAATTTGGGCTACTGCGGTAGGCTCACCTGACTTGCTACTTGACATGACACCGTGGGTGTGCATCCTGTGCTTGCTTAAGCTACTTGTCCAGTCTTGCATCATGTCTAGGACGTGATCCCCTGGGTACCACGGCAAGGGACTCACACTAAAATTGGACTAGGTAATGAGTAGACCAAATTAGAACATGGAGAATTCCCGGTCACAGGCAGTCTCGTTATCTGGAGGCATTAATGGACTTGTAGCTTGCCGATGAGTAGAGCACATTTCCAGCACACTGTCATGTGTTGCACCTCTAAGTCACCTAAGGGTACATTTGTCTCCCGGGCGATGTACCCACCTATACTCTCAACCCGCGGAAGGATAACTGGATGGTCTGCAGGGCTTGGGACTGGGAGTTTCTCACTTGCATCTTGTTAGTAATTAGGCTTGTGATAACCCTAGTTAGTTAAAGTAGTAAGCCGTAGTACTTGCTTGGCCGATTGTGGATGAATGGTGTCCAGCCCCGTTTAAGTTTTGTCTAGCCCCTGCACCTGGAACTCTTGATCATGATTGTTTTACTTATCCCTAACGATAAATGGGTAGAGACAGTGAACTACTCAGGCGAAGGGGTACAATCCCGGTCCTTGTTTGGTTTAAGGATTGTAACCTGGCTCCCGGAATGGTTCTACATCCCTAGTCGTTTATCGCTCTGTGTATTTTATTACTTGTACTTCCTTTATTTCTTATGTTCTGATATGCTGGCTTTTGTTCTTATTTGTGGCCTCCTTTGTGGCACTTGCTCTTTCTGGGGTTTGACCCAGCTGGTTTTGTGTGGCCAGATTTCGGAGCAGCACCCGAGGATCTACTGCACCTCCAGCCCAATGGTGACGACTAGAAGAAACCGAGGCTTCGAGTGGGTTTTCTTTTTGTTTCACCCACTTATATGTAAATTAATTATTCTTTTGTGGCGTTGCCGACGAGCACCTGTTAGCTCGTATGTACATTTTCTTGATGTTGTAAACATGATGAACATATCCTAGGATTGATCATGTAAGATGTACTCTTTGCTAGTCCTGACATTTTGTAAGACTAGCTACTTGATCATCCAATATGTAATATTTGGGACGCCTTATATATATATATTTGATGCTCTAACATCTTGTAACTCTGTTAATTGCTTGAGATTGAGACAATAGGCTTGACATTAAGAGACTGCTGGCTTGTAGTAAACCCTCATATCCAGACAGCCGTGACCGTATAGTTGAGATGTATTCTATTTCAATATACGTAGCTGGCTGTGTCTGCCCCCGCTCTCCAGTATTCTGGATCTGGGGCGTGACACGGTTTAAGTGGTGGCCCATGCAGGTCTTGTCAATCAAGAAATGTGAGGGTTTACCGTTAGATGTCTCAATCAGTATTCGTCCTTGATCTCCACCCGTATTTTCAAATCCCTGAAATCCTTGCCCTGATTACATGCTTGTCTCATTGATCCTTCCTGGTCCTTCCTCATTGTTTTCCTGTGTCGTCTTCTTCAGCGGCACTGTACCTGACCCCGCCAATCAACAGGGTGGAGCACCTTCCGTGGGCCAGCAGCAACCTGGAGATCAAGCCCAGCATTCCGGAGTCGCCTCCAGGGTAATACCTACTGGAGGAGAGTCACCAGTTCGGCCCGTCCAGCCCGCTGAGCCAGATAATGGCACCCTAGTAGGCCTCATCAGAACCTTGATAGCTTCCCAGGATCGTCGCGGAGACGCCTTGCACCAGACTGTGGCAGATGCCTTGACCAGAGGCGGTCATCCAGGAAATCAGGCAGCCAACAGTTTCAAGCGCTTGAACCCTCCCTTCTTTGACGGCAGTGAAGATGCGGTTGCCGCGGATGCTTGGCTTCAGGATACCGAGGTGGTTCTAGAAGCAGCTAGGACACCTGAGAATGAGAAGGTGGCGGTGGTACGGCTTCAGTTGTTAGACTTGGCTCGCGATTGGTGGGCAGCTCAGGCCATGGGATTGGCGGCACCAGTTACTTGGACGACGTTCAGAGAGAGATTCCAGACGAAGTACTTTGATGCTGTGGCTCGGTACGATCTGCAGACCAGATTTACCAACTTGAAGCAAGGCGGCAGGACGGTTGATGGCTATGCGACCGAGTTTTCTAGACTGAGTAGGTTTGCCCCCACCTTGGTGGCAACCGAGTATGATAGGGCCCAGCGGTTCCAGCAGGGGCTGCATTTAGAAATCTTGTTGGCAGTTGAGCAGTTCGAGCACCAGACGTTCGACGCAGTATTGAGGGCGGCTAGGAGGCATGAGTACACCTCCCAGAGAATTTTGGACAGGACCGGAGGCAGGAAGCGGTCCCATAGTCAGATGCACCAATCATCAGCCCCAACCCCGGTAGCTAGGGGTATAACCATTGGAACTCCGAGGCGGGCGGCCTCAGTGACGTCGGTTCAGCATTCGATCCCGACGTACCCGCAGCAGCAGAAGCAGAAGCAGTCTTCCGCGGTGGGATGTTCTCATTGCGGGAAGCCGGGCCATGTAGTGGCAGAGTGTCGGAGGGCGCAGGGATTGTGCCTGGCTTGTGGAGCGGCTGATCACAAGATAGGAGCCTGCCCGAATAGGGGTAGCTCATCCTCGTCCAACCTAACCAGTCCATCGGTTAGAGGACCGGCACCAGTACCTCAGCAGCAACAGCAGTACCCGAGGCCATTGGCGACCCAGGCCCAGGCCTTCCAGCAGCAGAACCAGCAGCAGTTCACCCAGGCTCCAGTGCAGAGCAGGCAGAGAGGTTTCCAGCAGAGGGGACCCGCAGCTAGAGGTCAGGCTATGATGATGACCATGGAAGAAGAAGTTGCACCAGGTGAGGTAGTGGCAGGTACTATTCTCGTCAACACCTTTCCAGCATCTGTATTATTTGATTCTGGTGCATCACATTCATTCATGTCTGCACGATTCGCGATACGGATAGGATTGGAGCCCGAGTCATTATCAGTGAGGCTCAATATACTTACTGGTAATGGTCTTGTGGGAGTAGATCGAGTGTTTTCCTCGTGTCGGATCGTAGTTAGCGGTAGAGAGTTCCCCGCTAGATTCATAGAGTTCCCTATGGCAGACTATGATGTAGTCCTAGGCATGGATTGGTTGAGGAACCATTATGCTAGGATAGACTGCCATGTTGGCAGAGTTGTCTTTAGTATTCCCGGGGAGCCAGAGTTCTCCTTTTCCAGAGGCGCCGTAGAGCCATCTCCTCCAGTATTGCGGATGGCAGTAGCAGCAGTGCAGTTGCCCCGGATAGTTGAAGAGTTTCCAGATGTCTTTCCAGAGGAACTTCCAGGGATGCCGCCAGAACGGGAGATCGAGTTCACCATAGACTTGATTCCTGGGACAGCACCAGTATCAGAGCGAGTCTACAGAATGGCACCTTCAGAGTTAGAGATCTTGTACAATATGATTGAAGAACTTAGAACCAAGGGATTCATTCGTGCTAGTGGATCGCCTTGGGGAGCCCCGATGCTTCTTGTGAAAAAGAAGGATGGTACGTCCAGGTTATGTGTAGACTATCGTACCTTGAATTCAGTGACAATCAAAAACAGATACCCTCTCCCGAGGATAGATGACTTGTTTGATCAACTCAAAGGGGCTTCAGTTTTCTCGAAGATCGACTTGCGGTCAGGATACCACCAGATCAGAGTCAGAGAGCAGGACATCCCGAAGACAGCATTCAGATCTAGATATGGGCATTGGGAGTTCCTTGTTATGCCCTTTGGAGCAACCAATGCGCCGGCAGTGTTCATGGATCTCATGAACCGTATTTTCATGCCTTACTTGGATCAGTTTGTGATAGTGTTCCTTGATGACATCCTGGTCTACAGCAAGAGTGAAGCAGAGCATGAGCAGCATCTCAGAGTTGTTCTCCAGATTCTCAGAGAGCACCAGTTGTACGCCAAGTTCAGTAAATGCGAGTTCTGGCTCGATCGCATTTCGTACTTGGGTCACATCATTACCAGAGGAGGAGTGGAAGTGGATCCCCAGAAGATTGTGGCTATCGAGTCATAGCCAGTACCCAGTTCAGTGGCAGAGGTTCGCAGCTTTCTAGGATTGGCCGGCTACTACCGGCGGTTCGTCTCAGATTTTGCAAGGATTTCAGCGCCGATGACCCAGTTGACCCGCAAGGATGTGCCGTTTGTTTGGACAGCAGAGTGTCAGGAATCATTTGAGAAGTTGAAGCGAGGTTTGATTACGGCTCCCATACTCACACTTCCAGATGGGACCGGAGGATTCACAGTTTATTGCGACGCTTCAGGCAGAGGATTGGGATGTGTTTTGATGCAGCATGGGAAGGTAATTGCTTATGCATCACGTCAACTTCGTGATCATGAGAAGAATTACCCGACCCACGACTTGGAATTGGCCGCGGTAGTGTTTGCTCTGAAGCTTTGGAGACACTATTTGTACGGAGACAGAGTGGAGATATTCACTGACCACAAGAGCCTGAAATATGTTTTCACCCAGAAAGATCTTAATATGCGGCAGAGAAGATGGCTCGAGCTACTTGTGGACTATGATGTGAACTTGCAGTATCACCCAGGGAAGGCCAACGTGGTAGCAGATGCATTGAGCAGGAGAGCCGGAGTTCATTTCCTGACGGCACAACCAGATCTATTGGCGGATCTTCAGAAGATGGGAATTGAAGTTGTCCTCCCTTCCAATGTGGCCATGATGGCTAGCTTGCAGATTCAGTCCACCATAGTTGAGAGGATCCGGACAACACAGTTAACAGATTCCAAGATTCAGCGGCTCAGAGCTGAGTGTGAAGCGGGAAGAAGGCCAGAGTTATGTATTCATAAAGATGGTACACTTCGACACGGCTCGCGTCTTTGTGTACCCAGTGGAGATATCAGACAGGAAGTCATGGCAGAGGCTCACAGTTCGCAGTACTCCATTCACCCAGGCGGCACGAAGATGTACAGAGATATTCGTCAGCACTTTTGGTGGAATGGTATGAAGAGGGAGATAGCCCGGTATGTCTCTCGATGTTTGGTTTGCCAACAGGTCAAGGCTGAACATCAGAGGCCAGCTGGACTTCTTCAACCTTTACCGATCCCAGAATGGAAATGGGAACACATAACCATGGATTTCGTGACTAGATTACCCAGGTCTCCGGCAGGCAGAGATGCTATTTGGGTCATTGTGGACAGGCTTACCAAGGTGGCACACTTTCTTCCATTTAGAGTTGGACAGTCGACGGCACAGCTAGCAGAGATGTATCTCAGGCAGATTGTCAGACTTCACGGAGTGCCAGTCAGCATAGTATCAGACAGGGATACGAGATTTACATCGCACTTCTGGCGCAGTCTTCATCAAAGTTTGGGGACTCGTCTCAAGTTCAGCTCAGCGTATCACCCGCAAACAGATGGGCAGTCAGAGCGTACTATACAAACTCTCGAAGATATGTTACGGTCATGTACTCTTGACTTCGGTGGTTCGTGGGAGGATCACCTGCACCTGGTGGAATTCTCGTACAACAATAGTTTCCAGGCCAGTATCCAGATGGCTCCCTTCGAGGCTCTGTATGGCAGGAAGTGCAGATCTCCGTTAGCATGGGACGATGTTGGAGAGAGGCAGATGCTCGGTCCAGAACTGATTTCTCAGACGGTTGAAGTGGTCAGGAAGGTCAGAGAACACCTCCGAGTTGCTCAGGATCGCCAGCGCCATTGGACCGATGCTCATCGGCGTCCCTTAGAATTTGCCGTCGGCGACCATGTATTCCTTAGGATCTCGCCTACCCGTGACGTCATTCGCTTTGGCACACGGGGAAAGCTTAGTCCTAGGTATATAGGGCCGTTTGCTATCCTGGAGCGAGTAGGAGATGTGTCCTATCGTCTCGCTCTTCCGCCGTCGCTAAGCGAGGTGCATGACGTATTTCATGTATCTCAGTTACGACAGTATGTTCCAGACAAGAGCCACGTCCTAGATCATTCGGAATTGGTTGTTGGTACCAACCTTTCGTATGAGGAAAGGCCCGTGTCTATATTGGACCGGAGAGAAAAGACGCTCAAGAACAAGACTATTAACTTAGTCCGTGTTGCTTGGGGTCATCACTCTCTGGGTGAGTCAACATGGGAGCGTGAGGACGACATCCGATCGCGATATCCCTACCTGTTTGACTCGTAAGGTATAATGTCTTCCTTGTGCCTTACGCCTTCTCCATCCTTGCTTGAATGTATGATTGTATGATTGCCTGCTTAGTCTGTCTGTGGTTAGTGTAGCTTGTCGTGGCAATCTCTAACTCCTTGATTTAATTCCGAGGACGGAATTCCTTTAAGGTGGGTAGAGTTGTCACCTTCGGTTCCCGTATTTCGTATTCCTGTGCGCATTTGGAATTTTCTTGAATTTTCTGGTAATTATTTTCCTGTATTTCCCGTATTTGGCCTTGGGCCGACTTTATTAACTTATTGGGTTGCATTACGGATTTGGGTTTAATTTTTTTATTATTATTATTATTATTATTATTTCATAGGAGATGGGCCCTTGGAGGGTTCGGCCTGGCTTGCTTTGGTCGGAATTGCTATGGATCACTTTAACCTACACTATCCCTTACCTCCACCACACCACCACCCATTAATAACCTTACCTACCATTCTCTCTCTTCATTAACATCAACACCACCAGCATCCTCTTCTTCTTCTTCCTCTTAAAACCCTTTAACTCCACCATAGGCAAGTGCATCTTGCCATCAAAAGAAAAGAAACCATGATTCTTCTTGTTCGAAAGTTTTGTTTAGCTAGTTTAGAACAATATTAGAACTTGGAATTTCTTGATTTGAAGCATGGATCTCTCTAGATCTAACTTTTCATTAATCTCGGTTTTCCTTGAAATTCATTTAATAAACTTTGATTTGGATGGTTTTTGAGGTTTCTATGTTGTGGAGAATTAAGTTTTATACAACTTTAGTCTTTACGAAATCTGATTTCGTTTTAAAATGAGAAAGTTATGGATTTTGCAAGTTTTAGGGGTTGGGTTCTTCCTCTCAGCTAGAGGTAGGAGAAGAACTCCTCCTTTCCCTTTGTTGGCAACACCAGTGGTGTTACGCCATGCGGTTGCAGCCGCTACGCGTGCTGCCAGCGGCCAGCGCTTTACGCGAGCGGCTCTGCGCGTGTGGGGGGCACCCCCTCCTCTTTTTCCCCTCTGCGCAGCCTCTACGCAAGCAGCGGGCCCCTAGCTCTACGCGGCAGCCGCTGCAGCCTCTACGCAAGCAGTGGGCCCCTTTTTCTCGCTGCATTACGCGCGCGCGCTCTGCGCGTGTGGGGCCCTCTCCCGTTCCCAGCTGCTGGCGCCAGCGTGGGGCCCTCCCCTTTTAGCTGTGCGCAGGAGCATCACCTCCTCTACGCACGTCCACGTGCGTGGCCCCCCCCTTTTTCTCGCTGCCTTACGCGCGCGCTCTGCGCGTGTGGCCCCCCTTGTTTCAGCCGCCATTTTGCATGTGGGTCCCTCTTCCGTTCCATTGCGCGCTTGCCCCTGTTCCCTTACGCGAGCCGCCCAAGGCCTTACGCGCGCGCTCTTCTGTTTGCCTTACTCCCCCGTGATTTTAATGCTTTCTCTGGGATTCTCCATTTGGTTTTATTGGAGCTTTTGATGTTTAATGTCCACTACATCACTTGATTGGGCTTGACATGCTTGGACACAAATTGGAGTTTTTGTGACTTGTTATTTTTCTTCAACCTGCAACTTGTAAACCGACCTGATGACTTGAACATGACTTGGCAACATGTAACTCGACAAGAGACCATGACCTGATGAATTGATAATTTGGGCTACTGCGGTAGGCTCACCTGACTTGCTACTTGACATGACACCGTGGGTGTGCATCCTGTGCTTGCTTAAGCTACTTGTCCAGTCTTGCATCATGTCTAGGACGTGATCCCCTGGGTACCACGGCAAGGGACTCACACTAAAATTGGACTAGGTAATGAGTAGACCAAATTAGAACATGGAGAATTCCCGGTCACAGGCAGTCTCGTTATCTGGAGGCATTAATGGACTTGTAGCTTGCCGATGAGTAGAGCACATTTCCAGCACACTGTCATGTGTTGCACCTCTAAGTCACCTAAGGGTACATTTGTCTCCCGGGCGATGTACCCACCTATACTCTCAACCCGCGGAAGGATAACTGGATGGTCTGCAGGGCTTGGGACTGGGAGTTTCTCACTTGCATCTTGTTAGTAATTAGGCTTGTGATAACCCTAGTTAGTTAAAGTAGTAAGCCGTAGTACTTGCTTGGCCGATTGTGGATGAATGGTGTCCAGCCCCGTTTAAGTTTTGTCTAGCCCCTGCACCTGGAACTCTTGATCATGATTGTTTTACTTATCCCTAACGATAAATGGGTAGAGACAGTGAACTACTCAGGCGAAGGGGTACAATCCCGGTCCTTGTTTGGTTTAAGGATTGTAACCTGGCTCCCGGAATGGTTCTACATCCCTAGTCGTTTATCGCTCTGTGTATTTTATTACTTGTACTTCCTTTATTTCTTATGTTCTGATATGCTGGCTTTTGTTCTTATTTGTGGCCTCCTTTGTGGCACTTGCTCTTTCTGGGGTTTGACCCAGCTGGTTTTGTGTGGCCAGATTTCGGAGCAGCACCCGAGGATCTACCGCACCTCCAGCCCAATGGTGACGACTAGAAGAAACCGAGGCTTCGAGTGGGTTTTCTTTTTGTTTCACCCACTTATATGTAAATTAATTATTCTTTTGTGGCGTTGCCGACGAGCACCTGTTAGCTCGTATGTACATTTTCTTGATGTTGTAAACATGATGAACATATCCTAGGGTTGATCATGTAAGATGTACTCTTTGCTAGTCCTGACATTTTGTAAGACTAGCTACTTGATCATCCAATATGTAATATTTGGGACGCCTTATATATATATATTTGATGCTCTAACATCTTGTAACTCTGTTAATTGCTTGAGATTGAGACAATAGGCTTGACATTAAGAGACTGCTGGCTTGTAGTAAACCCTCATATCCAGACAGCCGTGACCGTATAGTTGAGATGTATTCTATTTCAATATACGTAGCTGGCTGTGTCTGCCCCCGCTCTCCAGTATTCTGGATCTGGGGCGTGACACCCTGTCACCAGTAATAGGAATCCCTGTGTAAATTCTCTCTACAAATCCAGAACGGTTGCAACAGGTAGTTGTGTAAAGGAACTTATATAGGATGTGTGTTGTGTAAATGGTGTGTGCAGTTAATTATGATTTGGGGATTATTGGTTAACAAATTTGCATATGGGAGGCTTGGGTTCTTGGTGTCATTCATTGGTTGACTCACTGATTCACCATGGGTGCTGTGCAGAGTTGGAATTTGTTTTGCAAGTTGTCTTCATGTCCTAACATCTAGGTGATGAATCCACTGCCTATATGTGATGTCCTGCATCCCTTGTTACCTGCATATAGGAGAGTCCAGATATTAAATATTAAGTTCAGATAATGAACTTCGAGTCCAGACTTGAACTCTCATACACTTTACTGCATCACCACCTTCTTTAAACCATCTGTCCTGCCTACTGTTGAGAGTTAGGCCAGATAACTTGAATGGTTATACTACACAATTATACACACTTTTGATACCTACACTGGTAGCCTGGGTTAGTCCAGGACAGGGGTTAGACACTATACTGACAGGAAGTAGACTCCTGGTCTAAAGACTAAATCTAAGGTTGGTTGTGTAGGGAATACTGCTATATAACTAGGGAGTGTTAGACAAGACCAGTCCCACCACTGAACCAGTTGACTGATATCCTTAGAGTACTAGTCCACATCATGTTTAAGTCAGTCCCCAGTTGACATTATGGCCATTCAAACTGGTGTCCTGATTTGCCATTGTTCTGTCCAGCCCATTTGAGTACCCAACCACAACACTCGATTGACCCAACAAGTATGTCAGATCTTGTACATGTAGGCTGTGGATAGCCTATTCCTACTCTCATGGGAAGTTACCCAAGAATATCCTAGCTGCTGGTGTAGATACCAATAGAGGGATTTTGGTAACAGTCACTTGTATACTTGATGTTGATAGTGATTGGAACATCCTGAACCTCTACTGGAACATCCTGAGCACTCAGGGACAATCAGAAGAGTTGGTTGACAGGTACCCATCCAGTCCCTCTTGAACAAATTTCTAAGTCAGCATTAATGGTAGGTTCAGTCTTTTGGAGTCTAACCCAACCTAGTAGCAGAACATGGAAAGTGAGTATGGAGTGGGCAGTCTCTAGGTGCAGGGGGCTGCCATCTTACTAAATCGACTGAGATACAGATATATTGCCTTGGGTGTGATCGTGGAGTTAAAATTGATTACCAGTAAAATACTGGTATAGGTTATATGCTCTGCCATTGTTTCCTGTGGCTTGGATTGTGTATTGTAGATGAATCACTGGTTTAATTTGCATTAAGGACTGAAGGTCCTATTCAAGTTTAGGATTAATTCATGTGTGCACAGGAAGGATAGATTGGGGGCTTGTGTAGTGCGTGTGTTTGTTTGAAGGGTACAGTTGACAAGATAGAAGAGTGTGGTGTCTTGTGGTTCCAGGTAACTAGTAGATATCTGTCCATCTTAATATTTAGCCATATGTCCATCTTGTCCAGTCCCCAGATTATCCATGCATGATGTATCAGTCCATAGGCATATGTCTGTTATTCTATCCCTTTCCAACTAACATTTAGTTCAGTTGGGAACCCATACTACTTTTAGTTCAGTCATGAACTCACTGTTTAGTCTTGAACTCTTGTTCAAACACTTTTACTATGACCAGGTAGCAGATGTGAGCCATGTTCTTTTACAGAGTAATGTTGACCATTGTATTTGATAAGTCTTATATGCAGTCATATACAGCTCTTAAGTTAGTTATCAGTCCATATCATGTTGTCAGTTCAGATTTGAGCCCTCACTATTTAGGCACTACCTTAGTAAGATCCTGTCCCTTATTTATATCAGTCATTTGCATTTAGATACAGCCTTTAACTTGAGTGTTTGATTTCTTAATTATAAAAGGCTGCACCTATATTATACTGTGAACAAGATGCTGGATATAAAAGGGGATAACTAGTTTAGGGAGACATTTAAGAAAGGACATGAGACACATGTGTCACCACACCAAGTAGGCACTTGTGATCTAGAGTATGATTTAACTAGATAAGTAGCATGGACTAATGGGATATGAGTCGAGGGTAGTAATTAGAAGTAAGTTATAGGGGTAAACAGTCCAATGTTTTGTAATCACTAGAACTATAGGGAGAATTAACAAATGGTTAAAAGATAGACTTGTTCTTAATCTAAACTCATGCATTGATCATTACAAAATTCATCGAATAGGTTACCTGGACATCGATACGGATTATAACCCGTACCGCAGCTCAGGACCCCAGGCAAGTATACCTTGCCTTTCTATACAGCTTTATTTACATGCACTGTCTTTCATTATTCAGTTATTCAGTTTTTTTCATTATTGTTGACATGTATTTTCTTTTTCATATCATGTTAGTATTTTATTTCATTGATACATATCCCTTGTTCACAGCTAGTCTTGTGTCTTATTGGTCGTGTCCACTTTTGCCTTGATGGAGTCGTGTCATGGTCGAGAAGTCATAAACTGAACTGCTTAACCTCATTGTTTTGAAATCTTGAAACTAACGTGCGAGTCCACATTAGGGGCGAGGGTTAGTAGTTATCTGTGTCTTATGCTAGCATGCGAGTCCACACTAGGGATGAGGGTTAGTAGTATATGGTTCACACCTGCGAGCCCACACTAGGGGCGAGGGTGATGCTAGCCTGCGAGTCCACACTAGGGACGAGGGTTAGTAGTATATGGTTCACACCTGCGACTCCATACTAGGTGCGAGGGTGATGCTAGCCTGCGAGTCCACACTAGGGACGAGGGTTAGTAGTATATGGTTCACACCTGCGAGTCCACACTAGGGCGAGGGTGATGCTAGCCTGCGAGTCCACACTAGGGGCGAGGGCTAGTAGTTGATCAAACCTGCGAGTCCACACTAGGGGCGAGGGTTTGAGTATTCGATTTGGTTACCCGTTGACATCTTGACATGAGTTCTCTCGTCCTCGTTCAGCAGTTCATTTATGTGTAGCCAGTATACAGATTCGTGTTTTATTCCTTGCTTAGTTTACTTGTTTATTCTAGATTTTCTCCATGCATGATAAACTGTTAGAAAGGCTCATTTTTATGTATCTTGCTAGTCCTCTGAGGACCTGATGATCTCTTCAGGTTTAGCCGAGTTTGAGTCAGGAGTAGTTGAACAGGTTGAGTCAGCACCAGGCCGCGGAGCTTTGTAGTTGAGGTCGCCTTGATTAGCAGGTTGTACTCAGTTAGTGTATTTCATGTACTTTTATCTTTTTGTCTATTGGTAGTGGATTTGTGTCCACCGGACGTGACATTGATTCTTGGAGATATTCAGTTATATTCATTATTGTCCAGTTTCATGTCTTATTCATTGATCTTGATTGTGATTTGACTATTCTGTGGATGAGATATAGATTACCATGAGATTCTAGATTGCCGTGACTTGTGTATAGACAGCGTACTACGCTGCGGCGTAGGCTGGGCTTGGACACGCTTCGTATCCGAAAAGCGGGTACGGGTCGTGATAGACCCCATTCAATATAATGGTACATGGGAGCTCATCAATATCCCAACTGGCCATAGATCCATTTGCCTAAAGTGGGTATTCAAAGTAACGAAGGATCCACAAGGTGTTGTTGTCAAGCACAAGGCACGCCTCGTCGCCAAAGGCTACGTGCAAAAGCAAGACGTAGATTTTGATGAGGTTTTCGTACCGGTCACACTACTTGAGACGGTACGAATCCTGCTTGCATTAGCTGCACAAGAAGGGTGGGAGGTGCACCACATGGATGTAAAGTCCATTTTTCTCAACGGCAACTTGAAGGAGCAGGTGTATGTGGTGCAGCCACCCGACTATGCACAGAAGGGCAGTGAAGACAAGATCCTGAGGCTCAAGAAGGCATTGTATGGGCTACGTCAAGCGCCAAGATCCTGGAATGCAAAATTTGATAAAAGCTTAATCTCACTCGGTTTTGCACGGTGCCCAGTGGAGCATGCTGTCGACAAGAGAAATCTCGACGGCAGAAGTCTTCTAGTCGACATGTACGTGGATGACTTGGTCATCACAGGAACGAGCACCACTGAGATTGCTAGATTCAAGCTGCAAATGAAGGAGCTATTCAGCATGAGTGACCTTGGACTACTTTAGTTATTACTTGGGAATTGAAGTGCAACAAAAATCTCAAAAAATCTTGTTGTGCCAATCATCTTACGCAGCCAAGAATATTGAGAAGTACGGCCTAAGAGATTACAACCCGGTGCAAACACCAATGTAGGCAAGGCTGAACCTGAGCAAGTCGAGCTCAAGTTCCCAAGTTGATAAAACCTACTACCGCAACATAGTAGGAAGTCTCCGTTACTTGATAAATACAAGACCAGACATAGCCTATGCGGTTGGGATCGTGAGCCGTTACGTAGAGGTGCCAATAGAGCAGCACATGGCTGCCGTGAAACAAATCTTAAGGTATGTTCGTGGTACAATTGACTTTGGCTGCTGTTACGTGAAAAAGGGCAAAGAAGTGTAATGCCCCACACCGCACAGTGCATTACGCTGAGTCGATTGAGGTGATAACGTATGAGTTTGATTCGAGGAGGTATGATTTCAATTTGAAGAAATATTGATTGAGTTGGTTTCAATGTGCAGATATCGAGCAAAGTCCCTTGCGATCGGAGTATCGCCTTGCGACGAGTTGAAACGATAGACATATTGGCTTAAGGTGGGCGGGTTCAGACCCTTCTCCCCTACTCCTTCATGCCTAATAAAATGTACCCTGAAATACTAGTATTGCTATCGAGTTGGCGAGCGTGGCTCGAATCGAGTAAAGGTCTTAGTGTATGTCGAACATTCAGATAGAACATTGAACAATCAACAATTGAGGCGACGTGCATCAAGTGCACGGGTAGCGGTAGGACATTGATGTTAGAACATTGGAAGGCAAATTGAGATGTGCATCAAATGTGCGACTAAGAAAACATTGAACACTAGGCGAAGAACATTGAAAATATGGCGTTGAGCGTGCATCCGTGCACGGAGACTATACGAATGAGTTAGTAAGCAATTGGACAAGTTGTGTGCAACATCAAGGAACTGTCGGAACATTGAAGGATATGCTTCGCCCGTGAAGCATGCAGTTGTGGCACAATTGTCGTGGAACTGCTATTATGTGAATAACTCGAAAATAACTGATTGAGTAGATATTGCGTACTGGGATAATGTGCATCAATATGGATGTATTGGGGCATAGTGCTGTTGGAACTTGAGATAGATTGAGTTGAGCTGGAACATGATTTGAGAACTTGAGATTTGGTTGGATATGATAAATTGTTTGCTTTTGCGCGTTGCATGGTCAATTGACTTGGAGCACCGGGACTGTCCAGCCTAGGAGAAAATTATGTTTGGTATTTGTGGTGCACTTTATTATGATGGATTGCGACTGGCCACTGATGTGATAAGCTACAATACTAGTAAGTTTCGGGTCCTTCGGATACTGGGCTAGCAACCCGTACGTGTAGCCTCTCTTCCCGAAAATTTCTAAATTTTTTTTATTAATTTGATTTAAATAGTGATTTTAGAATTTTATAAATAATTATTTAGTTAATTATTACGGTAGATGACTTTAGCCATGATGGAGTTTTGAAGTACAAGACGACTAGGAATCATGGCACGGATAGTGCCATGGCATGCTTTGACTAGTGTTTAGCCATGGTAGGGGAAAGCCGAGCCACATGATTGTTCTAACTAGGAAAACCAGGCCAATTTGCGACTTTACCCCTATAGAACATTTTAATTATGTATTAATTAGATTATGGAATATTAGGAAACTCGGTTGTACTAAACTAGTCAAACTGGACCCAAACTGAGACCAAGCCCATATAGTCATGCAGTGCGACCAACGATGTCCATGTAGATATATAGATGTGTATATATAATTGTAGCTTATTTTATAATACAGAAAGTATTTCCTGTTATGTGGATATTAAATATAATATATAATTCTCTTAGCTACCTTTGTGCAATGTGGTATTAGACTATATATATGGATGTCTACTGGCATATACTATTATCTTCCAAAACTTTTAGTGCTACATTTCATCCTATACATTATTATTTATTTATTTATTTATTTAATTAACATAGAAATTATTTGCCTTCTACATGAATTTATTTATTCATTATTATTTATTTATGCATTATTAAATTTTAAATGTATTTATGTGCCTTCTATATAAAAACACTTAAATATTTCTAGAATTTAATAATGTATATACATGTGTACATGTTATGTATATACATGGGTGTATATGTGTATATATATATATAAATATATATTATATATTCGTGTATGTGTATGCATAAAAATATATATATTATATATATGTGTGTGTATGTATATATAAATATATATGATATACGTGTAAGTATATATATATATATATATATATATATATATATATATATATATATATATATATTTATATATATATATATATATATATATATATATATATATATATATATAGATAAAAATATATATATATATATATATATATATATATATATATATATATATATATATAGATAAATATACATATATATGTGTGTAAAGGTATATATATGTATATATGTACATAAAAAAAAAAAAAAAATATGTATATATGTACATTGGCATATATGTATATATATATACTAAGAATTAAAATATATATATATATATATATATATATATATATATATATATATACTAAGAATTAGAAAAAGAAAAGAAAAGTCCAGCAGCAGCTTTCAGCCAGGCCAGCCCGACCCGACCACCCAGGCCCAAGCCCCTCGACCTGTGAAGCCAACAGAACCCCGACTCTGTTTGTAGCAGAGTACTTATAATACGCGCGAGAACGAAACACTAGCTCACCCCCACGCCACCACACCCACGGCGTCCCTCCCCGACCCTGGACGCGCCGCCCGCCGCCGCCACGACCGCCGGAGTGCGCGTGCCGCGCCGAAAAACAGAGCAGCAACATCAGCAATAGCAACAGAGCATAGGCAGCCAGGTAACCCACTTTGAAACTCGATTTTCCATTCTAGAGCCAACCGTTTTACGATTCATTTTCTCCAGTAGAGGGCCTAGTTAACCAACTGCAAACCCCTTTAACTCGATAAAATTCTCCTGCACTGTTGGTTCCACAAGGCTTCACCAAAATCACAGAAAAACCATATAGGAACTGTAACAATTTTAGTTTCGATGACCCGACTTGGAAGGCAGTTTTTAAAACTAATAGTAGGATTTTTGGAAATCTAATTGAATACAATTAAAGACAACATATACACCTTCTAAACACTATTTAGGGATTTTAATTTCATTTATTATGTCAATAAAAGTCAGTTTGAAAATCGATAAAAAATAGGTTTAAAATAGTTTTAAAACCTTGAAATCCCTCCGATACGACGTGCGTCCCGCCAAACTGGGCAACGTGGTCGTGCACCGTAAGCATCGAAAGGCAGTACGGATATTGCAGACGTGTGGGCTTTGAAGGAATTCAAATTGGTCGCGTGTGCGCGACTAATTTGATGCGTATCCGCCGAAAACCCCATATCGGCCACTTTGCACAAACTCCAATTACTTTGTGCACGTTCGTCAGATCGATACGAAACTTGTGCCAACAGGACCGTATCGTTTTTCTGGTCCTGTAAGCCAAGTTTGGTCCAATTATGAAACAGTTGATTGGATCGCCATTTTGCAGGTCCCACGATCCGATTTAACGGGCAATTTTGTGCACGACCCACCGAAATCCAAAATTGGACATACCATTGGGTTCGTATCATCAAACCGGATTCGTAGACATGTAGTTTGACGACTTTAGAGACCATTGACTATGGCACGTTTTTCGGTGCAAAGCGGGTCCAACGACGGATACCGTTTTGGTCCAAAATTTTCATTTTACTCCTGTGTCCAGAATTGGACTTAAGGACAGGCAATTCTAGCTAATTTGACTATTCTGAGAATGTTGGCAATGTTTATTTCAGCTTTCGGAGACAGTTATGATGATTTGGACTTTATGGCTTAGCAGTTGGCTATATTGTTGTTGGATCTGCGTGCAACCTCCGGGCAAGTATACCTTGCCGAACATATACAGTATTTATATTATTTTCTCTTTTGCTATTGTTTGCTTTTCATATTGTCACATGATTCCATATTGTGATTGAATTGCCCTTGATCGTTTTACTTGTTCTAGATTTACGTGCACGTGTAGGATATTCGACATTGCTTGATTATTGGTCTTATCGTGTTACCTTGTCTTGCGATTGAGTTGTCAGTTTCTATATATGTTCTTGACTTGACCATTCTTGACTGGGAGTATCTTACATTGTACTACAGTTGAGACATACTATAGATTGAGAGTATCTTACATTGTACTACGACCTATAGCCGATTCTTCATCTTGATATTTCTTGATTGACTTGACTTGAGACATACTATAGATCGGTAGTATCTTACATTGTACTACGACCTATAGCATATATTGATTGATTGATTGACTTGACTTGCGACACTATAAATTGGGAGTATCTTGCACTGTACTACGATTTATAGGAGTCTACTTGACCTTGTATCCTTTAGGAGAGGAGATCGATACTAGAATTGGCTAATCTCGACTGAGAGTATCCTGCTTTATGCGCCAATTGAAACACTATAGATTGGGAGTATCTTGCATTATACTACAAGCTATAGGAGTTCTGATTGATAGTTAGCCAAGTCTAGTATTACATTTTCACACGACTCGTCGTCCTTAGATGTTCTCCTTGCAGTGTTCTTATCCTTCTTACATGTTATTTACTGTCATATTAGTAGGCATGTTTTATGTATCTTGCTAGTCCTCTGAGGACCTGATGATCTCTTCAGGTAGCTGATTGCACGGAGTTAGTTAGCTGAGCATGTGGTAGTTGACTTCATCTGCATGATTCAGGTATTTTGTTAGTGTTATTGATTTACTATCATCATCGTGCTTTTATGATATATCCTTCTTATCAGCTTAGCTTTATAGACTCATATTATTCTTGGAGTCTAATCGGATATATATGCTAGTGGACTGCAGACCACGACCCATACTTGTTCATTCTTGCTTTATATGATTCTTGTGGATTGAGATATAGTTTAGATTAGACATGATACCATGATCTTGACAGCTTATACGTACTCGAGTTGGGCTGGAGTCCGCTCGATACGTAGCTGGCTTGCTCACGCTCTCGTGCCCCGAGAAGCGGGTGCGGGTCGTGACAGTACGGAAAGCGATCGCCGGCTTACACATTAACATACCAGTCCACTATAACGCGGAACGTCATGACCTTTCATATAGATATGACTGGTAGGCTGAGATTAGAATTGGGTGTAGGCGTAGGCCCTGCCACCATTGTGATTATGATTATATTGAGTTAGTGATATGAATGGCTATCGGCACGCGGGCTTAGCGAATCAAGACGGAGACGTGCACGATCACTATGTTTCTTAATATCATGTGGCTAACAGTGTCTGTTGCAGGGAACACGATACTTGACACATTTATGATTCAGTTGTCACTTGTAATATGCTTTACTGCGTTGATCTTTCCATGAAACTGATCCTAAGGCTAGATAGAAAGATTACCAAATAATCTACATGCTTCAGAAAACTAATTAGTGTTGGTTTAGGTGAGTGGGTCTTGATCGGTACGACGAGAGGATAAGTACTGATCCCCCACCAGATTGCTTTCAGGTTTAGGTAATGGTCTTCTCATGGCGGAGCTTCGCTTGGACGCATTGAGGCATGGAGTTCCTTAGCATTTCGAGGCATGCGACCACACTAGGTTCAGCTTACAACATGAAGATGTTTGGTCGAGAGTCTTGGATGTGCTATAGAAGACATGATGTATGAAACAAGATCCTTTGTGAGCTAGAGAGATCATGAGTGTTGTAAGTTAATTGGCATATTGAGTTGAGCTATTCAAGCCCTTGTAATCTACTTCATTATCAATAAAGAGATTCTTATTATATATTTTGTTTCCTTCTGCTGCGAATGTTATCAATTTAAGATAATCACTATGCAAACATGTTATCTGGACTTGCAGAGCGCAACTTCAGGCTCATGTGGCATCACGTCCTAGCGAGGATGATTGATTCAGATAAAATCGATGCGAGGATGAACGATTTCCCGGGTCGGGTCGTGACAAATTGGCATCAGAGTGGTTCCATCCTTTGGACCGTGAACGAATCTTTTTGACCCTAAGTTGCTTCTGCTATTGAATTCAGTTGGCCCTAAGTTGTTTCCGCAACCGCATGACTTATGGATTTGCTCAACGCTACACTGGATGTTCCATACAATGTCTAAATACTTGAGTGTCTTGCTACATGTGCTTATAAACTTACGTGATGCTATTGAATAGTGTTGTGAGATTTTGGTTGTATCAAGTGCAATGTTGTGCTATGTTTGTTGCATCGGTGCAACAAGTCGAGATATGGGATGATACATGTTATATGGCTATGCGAATGGATATCGTATGTGTTGAACGGAATCGAGTAGCGAATTTGACTATCGAGAATGAATTGTTGCACGAGTTGCAACGAATGAGATTGAGAAATCGCGGATGCGATAGTTGCGAGTTGAGTTGGTCGCTAAGTCGAAATTGATTAGACGAATATATAAGTTGGCCGAGTTGAGTCGAGCTTGAGTAGGCGAACATGTATGTTGGCCGAATGTTGAGTTGAGCTTTGAGTTAGCGATTTTTGCATTTGTAATCAGCAGGATCATCGTGTCATGACCCGTACCCGCTTTTCGGGGTACGAGTACGTGTGCAAGCCATCTACGTATCAAGCGGACTCCAGCCCAACTCGAATACATATAAGTTGTCTAGACTATGGTAATAGGTCTAATCATAGCCAGTCAAAACTATATCTCAATCCACTAAGAGAGTAACATAATAAGAATGAACAATATGTAATACAGTCGGCCGTCCTGTACCACACATGTTCGATAAAGCTCAAGAATAATAACAAAGCTTACAAAACTACACTATATCAGCAAAAAGTCATGGAAATAAATATAAATAAGGAAGAATGAATAAGTACCACTATTGATACCTGATTCCTGTATACACAATCATCAACTACCCATCTACTCTATGCCGCCGTTCAGCAAATACCTGAAGAGATCATCAGGTCCTCAGGGGACTGGCAAGATACATAAAACATGCCTACTAATATGACAGTAAATAACATGTATGGAGGATAAGAACAGTGCAAGAAGAACATCCAAGAAGCGACATGTCATAGGGAAATGTAATAATGGACTTGGCTAACAATCAATCGAATAACTCCCATAGACCGCAGTACAATGCAAGATACTCTCAATCTATAGTATGTCTCGATTATAGTACATTGCAAGATACTTCCAATCGAAAATAGCCAATCCTAGTATCAATCTCATCTCCTAAAGGAATATATAGGTCATTTAAAATCCTATAGACTGTAGTACAATGCAAGATACTCCCAATCGAGAATGGTCAAGTCAGGTCATACTCAAGACAAGTCCAAGTTCATCAATCACGACCAGGTCAAGTCAATAAAGGAAACATGGCATAACTAGCAACTCTATCACAAGACACGGTGAACACTAGGAAGACCAATACACAATCAATGAAGACAACTAATATCCTATACGTGCACGTAAACCTATAAAACAAGAAGGCAGTAGATAATAACCCAAGTGGAGTATGAGAAGCATATGACAATATGAAAAGAAATAAAACATGAAGGAAAACATGTAAATACTGTATAAGTTCGGCAAGGTATACTTGCCTGGTGGTAGCAAAATGTCCCGCGAACAACTCGTCAAATCAAAGAGTCACAAAATCTAAACTTCCGTATACGCCTCCGGATGCTGAAACAAATATTGCCAACATTTCTGAAATAAAAATAGCTACAATAGGCTACCCATAAGTCCAATTCTGGACACAAGGGCAAAACAGTAATTTTGGATCAAAATGATGTACGTCGTTGGACCCGTGTTGCACCGAAAAGTGTGCCAGTACCTACGATCTCCAAAGTCGTCAAACTATACGTCTACGGGTTCAATTTTTCGATACGAACTCAACCGTATGTCCAAAGTTAGATTCTGGCGGCCCGTGCACAAATTCGCCCGTTGGATCTGGTCGCGGGCCCACCAAAATAGGGTTTCGGTCGACCTTCTCAGAATCAGACCAAACATGGCATACAGGACCAGAAAAATGACACGGTCCTGTTGGTGTAAGTTTCGTCTCGAGATGACGAACGTACACAAAGTAATTGGCTAGTTACAAAGAGGCCAATACGGTGAATTTTGACGAATACACATCAAATTCGTCGTGCATACGCAACCAATTCAAATTTTGTCAAAATTCCACACGTCTGCGTAGTCGATACGCACCTTTCGATGCTTTCGGTTCGCGACCACGTTGCCCGATTTGTCGGGGTGCATGCCGTATCGACAATTTTCTAAGTTTTTGAAAACAGTTTTAATGTGTTTTTCTCGATTTTCAATTCGATTTATCTTACTGTCTAAACCACTAGAAATAAAACTAATGATGGGGTTTCCATATTGGTTAGGTTGTCTTCAAACATGTTTAATTAGATCTCGAGTATTCTAAGTATCCTGACCTAATTTTGGCTTCCAATTGGGAGGGTTGGACTGGTTTATGTCCTATTTTGAACATGTTTTTCGATGAAGTTTCCATCGAGTTTCTCGACAGGGTGTTTACCTGCAACGAAAACTACTTACTGGGATTCCTAGAGGGTTCTATTGGCTCTTCGTAGAAATTTACGGATTAGAATTTTATGGAGTATTTACGAAGAAAAGAGACCTCGAAGGAGGGTACCTGGTGGCGCTATTCCTGGTGCTGCCTGCTGTGCACGCTCGGATCCGCACGATTGTGGCCATGTCCAGGCGTGCTCCAGCGATCGTCGGCGTCGCAGGTGGCCCTGGGAGGTTGGTGTGGTCGCTGGTTTGTCAGGGGATGGTTCTAAGTCGTGGATTTCTTTCGGGAAACTGTGATTGGGTTCCATTCTTTCGACTATATGCATATACCCATTTGTGCTGGTTGGGATCCAGATTTGAATCCACATTAAATCAAGATTTGTTTTATCTTGTAGAGATTTAGATGGTAGAAAATATTCAATTGGATTGGTTTCGAATTGGATAAGATTTATTGTGATTTGAATCAATGATAATTGGTTTCCTAATATTGATTATCCCGCGAGATAATGAATGATTTAGTTTTGTTCCTTCTCTTTCTATTTATATATATATTTTTATATATAGTAACCTCTATTGTATATACACCAAAATATCCCAAAGTTCCTAAACATAAGGAAAGACATGCTACTTAAGTCTTGGTATTTATTATCTATTTCCTTGACAAACAAAATAATCAAAATAAATATATTTTTTATAATAATAATTATTATAATAACAATGATAATAATAAAAATAATAAGGATAACGAAGTATGGTAAAGCAATAATGTGTGTTCATATAAAATATATGTATATTCAAACATCCTAAATGCACAAGGATAATTTAAAGAAATTAGATATCATATAAATAAAATAGTAACTTAATATCAAGCACGTATATAATATATATATAACAACCGTTTCTAGAATTGTCTCCTAAATTACTAAAGTAAAATACCAACACAATATATGTCTACATGGACGTCTCTGGATGCACTACCTATCTACATGGGCTCGAATTTGGTTCGGGCCTAGTCCGGGCTGGTTTGGTACAACCGGGTTTCCCAAAAGTCATAATATTAATAAATAACTAATTAATTATTTATAGTGGTCAAGTCGTAACTTAGCCTGGTTTTTCTAGTTACAACACACTTATGGCTCGGCCTTCCCTACCATAGCTAAAACACTAGTCAAAGCACATGACTACAGTATCCGTGCCAAAATTCTTGGTCATCTTGCACTCCAAAACATAACCATGACTAAGGCATTCTATAATAATAATTAACTAATTAAATATTTATAAAACTCTAAAAATCACCATTTAATTCAAATAAATAAATAAAAATATTTTGAACTTTCGGGAGGAGGGGTTACACACCGTGCCACGGTTAGATCGAAATAGATGTTGGACCAACGTTTGGTGTGTTGCAAGAGAAATGACTCGATTTTTGAGTGGTATATGCCATATCACTTATGCGATCGGTGTATCAGAATATTTGTGTCGAGGGTGATAGGCTCGATTTCTAAGTGGTATATGCAATACCACTTACCGATAGCTATGTTGAACCATTTGGTGACTTTCGATAGATTTTGTCGAGACAATTGTGTGTATTACGTTGAGTTTGTTCGCCACATACGGAATAATGTCAAGACTCGAGTGAAAATGATTCGATAGAAGTCGATGCAAGTATGCTTCGATGAAATTGAGTTTGAACGATCAGGCATGGACTCGCATCATTGGATGATGAGTTGAACGAGAATTCGTTGAGTGTGAGCCGGACGATAGGCTGAGAATAGCGAGGGAATTTTGCGTTGAGGAAATAGTTGACTCGATCGAAATTAAGTTGAGTTAATGTGGAACCTTTTTCGAAACAAGTTGGTTAGGTACAAAGAAATCGTACGAACGAATTGAATGTGCATGGTTGATAACCTGATTTAGAAGTTCGAATGTGGATTATGAGAATGGATATAAGAAATTAGAAATCTGGTCGCTCGATGATAATAGTTGGCTACAACGAGATGGATCTTGATGCGTGCGAGACTTGATTCGTATTCAAGTTCGGATGATAACAGTCATCGCAACGAATTGGAGTTATGAGAAAGAAAGATGTTCAAATTATGCACATCGACGATGGTATTGAGGTGTATCAAAGACGATATGCAATAACTTGGGAATACTCTGATCGAATGAACAAAAATTTTGCTGAGTATTTTTGTTGGATGAATAAGATGTAAGTTAAGTTGATGTCAGTTCGAATGATAACGGTGATTACAACGAATTGGAATTCACGCAAAAGAAAGATAATACTTGTCTAAAATGCAAAACGAGTTATGCAAGGTGATTGTTATGTAAACATACTTAAGGATATTGAAATGTGTCAAGGAATCTGAGAATGGATTGATATATTACTTAGACGAAAACGAAAGTTTCTTGATTGTTTCGATGATAACCACAACGATGACATTCTTGTCTTGTGCAAGCGCAACTCCAGCCTCATACATACATCACGCTGAATTAGGACGATTATTCTGCAGGAGCGCTGGCATGGTGATTCATGCCCAACGGGGATGATCGAACTTGCAGGAGATCAGGACGTGGCAATTAGATTTTTTACTTGTGGTTTGATGCGAAGTTGAATTCGAGAATTGTTGCAATGTGCATAGAGCGTGTCGAATATAGACCGTAGGTAGATAGACTCGAGACGAACACATGTTGCGTGGTTAGCGATATTGTTAACTGTAGTGCAAGAGTGTTTGGATGGTAGCAGCACGTCACTTGCGCGGGTAGGATGAGACATTTAGATTGGAATGATTACGACGGATTTGGATAAAGTCCCATAAGAATTGTCGGGAATTTATTTGGCTCTGAAATAGGATATAGCATGGTTCGTAGTAACTGTCCCTCGTTGACGATCTTCAATTATCGAACGTAGTTTCAGAACAACTGATCCTAGAAGACTTGACTGCCAAATCAAGTGAATTTTGAAGTCCCATAAAATGACCCAACGAAGTCGCATAAGAATTGCGTCAAGGATAAATGATGATGTAGTGCATGTTGAGGACAAGTCTAGGCGATCAAATATGTGTTGCAAGATTTGATGGAACAGTCTTGGGCTGGATTGATAGGGATAGAATTTGACGATTGATCGAATAAGTACTCGAGTGGTTTGCTAGTCAATGATTGGATAGATGTTGATGAACGTGCTTAGCATATCGATGTGGATAGGCGATTATGTGAATCGTGTTGTGTACGAAAGCGAGAATAAAGGAACGACCCTAGAGATTGTGTGTCATAGATCTTGACTCAGGTAACGGTTAGACTCGCGTACGTTAAGTAAACGATATATGTTTGCGAAACGAACTAGTTTTGATTGATTTGAAATTTGGGTAAATGATTCATACTCGATCGAGAATCGGAGATGAACGTATCGTAAGAGACCTTGTGTCGGAAAGATTATTGCCTTTGAGCATCGTAGACTCAAGTTGACCTCTTATGTCGGGAAGGATGTAAGCAAGGTGTCTGGATAAGTTGCATAGAGGGGGTAGCCCCAGACGTGATGCGTAGATAGTTTCGAGAACGTAAGTCATATCGGATTAGTTGTGTGCAAAGAATGGTGCGAAGTGTAGACGAATAAAATTTGGACATGTTGGACTTAGTCCATGTCATTGAGGTAAAACTTCGCAAATGATTATATGAAAGACTTGAGTTGTGCGAGAGAGAGAGAAAATAGACGGACAAGTAGGTGCTGCAGAGAATTGTTGCGATCGGATGCATAACGACTTAAGGCAACGCCTGCGTTAGATAGTCGATGAGGAACTTACGGAATCAGAATTTCAGTTTTGAATCATGTTGTATGCAAGGATGATTGGAGGATGATCACGTATTACGAAATAGTGCATATACGAAGGATTTTGAGAGTAAGACGCTAAGTTCTGACAAAGTCGAGTATGAGATGGATAGTATTCGAGGATTCAAAAGTTGCACCTGTTAGCTTTGTTCGAATTTTCTACTATTGTGCTTGGTTGAAATACATATATTGGTGGGATGCCTAAATATGTGTACGATTCAAACTCGATGGTATACCGAATTCAATTGAAACTGCAGGAAGAATCAAAGAGTGTTAAAGGAATCGTATGAACGCTAGAGACGGAACTACGTTAGTGAATCGGTGATGAGTAAATCACATGTATCAAAAATTTGAACAGTATTAACGGGTCATGATAGAGAGAAACGAGTAGTTTGAGTATTGGCTTTGGTTCGAGGACGAACCTTGTTCTAAGTGGTATATTATGTAATGTCCCACACTGTACAGTGCATTATGCTGAGTCGATTAAGGCGATAAGGTATGAGTTTGATTCGAGGAGGTATGATTTCAATTCGAGGAAATATTGATTGAGTTGGTTTCAATATGGTGATATCGAGCAAAGTCCCTTGCGATCAGAGTATCGCCTTGCGACGAGTTAAAGCGATGGACGTATTGGCTTAAGGTGGGCGGGTTCAGACCCTTCTTCCCTACTCCTTCATGCCTAATAAAATGTACCCTAAAATACTAGTATTTCTATTGAGTTGGCGAGCATGGCTCGAATCGAGTAAAGGTCTTAGTGTGTGTTGAACGTTCAGATAGAGCATTGAACAATCAACAATTGAGATGACGTGCATCAAGTGCACGGGTCTGGTAGGACATTGATGGTAGAACATTGGAAGGAAAATTGAGATGTGCATTAAATGTGTGACTCAGAAAATATTGAACACTAGGCGTAGAACATTGAAAATATAGCGTTGAGCGTGCATCCGTGCACGGAGACAATGCAAATGAGTTAGTAAGCGAATTGGACAAGTTGTGGTGCAACGCCACGAAACTGTCGGAACATTGAAGGGTATGCTTCGTCTGCGAAGCATGTAGTTATGGCACAATTGTCGCGGAACTACTATTATGCGAATAATTCGAGAATAATTGGTTGAGTAGATATTGCATACTGGGGCAATGTGCATCAATATGGATGTATTAGGGCATAGTGCTGTTGGAACTTGAGATAGATTGAGTTGAGATAGAACATGATTTGAGAACTTGAGATTTAGTTGGGAATGATAACTTGTTTGCTTTTGCGCATTGCATGGTCAATTGACTTGGATAGCCTGTGCACGGGTGTTTCTTCCCTCAAACGAGTTATGGCCGGGGCACCGGGACCGTTCGGCCTATGAAGGAATTATGTTTGGTATTTGTGGTGCACTTCATTAGGATGGATTGCGACTGGCAACTGATGTGATAAGCTACAATATTAGTAAGTTTGGGGTCTTTTGAATACTAGGCTAGCAATTTGTACGGGGAGCGATCGTCGGCTTGCACGTTGAGATACCAGTCCATTACAGCACGGAATGTCGTAACCTTTCATATAGATAGGGCCGGTGGACTGAAATTAGAATTGGGTGCAGGCGTAGGCCCTGCCACCCTTGTGATTATGTTGAGTTGGTGATATGAATGGCTATCGACATACGGGCTTGGCAAATCGAGATGGAGATGTGCACGATCACTATGTTTCTTATTATCATGTGGCTAACAGTGTCTGTTGCAGGGACATAATACTTGACACATTTATGATTCAGTTGTCGCTTATAACATGCTTTACTGTGTTGATCTTGCCATGCAACTGATCCTAAGGCTAAATAAAAGATCAAAAAATAATCTGCATGCTTCACAAAACTACTTAGTATTGGTTTAGGTGAGTGGATCTTGATCGGTACGACGAGAGGATAAGTACTGATCCTCCACCAGATTGCTTGCAGGTTCAGGTAATGGTCTGCTCGTGGCGGACCTTCGCTTGGACGCGTTGAGGCATCGAGTTCCTTAGCGTTTCGAGGCGTGCAATTGCACTGGGTTCGACATGCAAAATGAAGATGTTCGGCCGAGAGTCTTGGATGTGCTATAGAAGACATGATGTATGCAATAAGATCCTTTGTGAGCTAAAGAGATCATGAGTGTTGTAAGCCAATTGGCATATTGAGTTGAGCTATTCAAGCCCTTGTAATCTACTTCATTTTCAATAAAGAGATTCTTATTATATATTTTGTTTCCTTCCGCTGCGATTGTTACCAATTTAAGATAAATACTATGTGAACTTGTCCTCTTGCTTTGCACGAGCGCAACTCCACGCTCGTGCGGTATCATGCCCGAGCGAGGACGATTGATTCGGATGAAATCGATGCGAGGACGAGCGATTTCTCGGGTCGGGACGTGACATGAAGAACCAAGTCTTGTGGGCTATAGCGCTAGCGACATGGCTGGAGATGTAGATGACCAGAAAATTACTACCGGAGTTGTATTCTTTCTTGGCACAAACCTAGCGACTTGGGCATCACAAAAATAGAAGACAGTGGCATTGTTATCGTGTGAAGCAGAGTACATTGCAGCTGCTATCGCAGCCAGTCAAGACATTTGGGTTAGGCATCTCCTTGGCGAAATAAAGACGCAAGACAATGACAAAGCGGTGCTCAAGGTGGACAACAAATCAGCAATTGTACTTTGTAAGAATTTGGTTCATCATGACAGGAGCAAGTACATTGATACAAGTTTCCACTTCATACGTGAGTGCATGGAAAATGGGAAGATTGAGGTAGAGTATGTTGCTGCGGATGCTCAGCTGGCAGACATTCTCACCAAACCACTTGGACAGCTTAAGTTTTTGGAGATGCGCCAGAAAATTGGAGTTCAAGCCGTCAAGTAGCAACATGATTAGGAGGGTGAATGTTAAGAATAATCATGTTTAATTACCAAGTCCTTTTTAATTACCTATTCTTGTGCATTGTCCTACTCTTTAGGGGTTATTTGTCAATACTTAATAGCTAAGGTACCTTGTATTGCCTATATAAATGTTTCATTCTATGCTAATAAATACAAGCATTGTTCTCATCTCTCCCTTCCAATATTTGCTTCTCTGGGACAACATTAACTACAAACAATTAAAAGAAAATCCTGAATCAATTGGTTGTTTCAATTGATGGGCACTGCAGTAATTATCTTGATGAAACGCCTAGATGAAAGAACTTACTACTATATATACCTAAGGAGTCATTGTAAGGCATATACTTTTACACTCCATTAAGGAAAGAACATAACCTGGAAAATATTGACTTAAGTCCTCCTTTGATGATCTAGATGCAGACACATTGGAAGATATAAGGCCAGCTGTAGAGATATTTGTTTGCACATCATTGAGATGGAAAGTTATAGTTGAGATGGAAACAAAGGCATCGATCTAACCACCTTTAAGCAATTGAACTTTGTACAATAGACCAAATAATGGAACTATTGCCAACAATACAAGAAACATATATGCATGAATAAAAGATAAACAATGAAAAAGCAATATGCGCATGTACATCATAATTTGTTTTGGTGAGGATTGTTAATGGAGATGCAACTATATTGATCTCTCGGGCTTATATAGTGATCAGAGGTGAATGAGAAATAATTAATCCAACTGCTCACTATCTTCTGGGTTTCTATGTCTTAGGGCAAGGCTCTCTCTCCTTCATAGTTTCCTTGGCTAGGAACTTGGTGACTGGCAGGAGGTTTCCCTTGGATATAGCCATTGTGAAAACTTGTTCAGGCTTTTAGGGCCTTAATAACTCTGATGTGTAGTTCTGCTTCATACACTACAAAAATACTGTAATTTACCGATTGATTTTACCGACGACAGTCAAAATGTCGCTATTTAGCGACGGAATACCGACTAACTAGCGAATGATTTATTATGAAAATTACAGTATAACTAAACGCCGCTAAATTCGTCTGTAGTTAGTCGCTAAAGGACTAGTGACGCATTAGCGACGAAAAATTCCGTCGCTGAGCTGCTGTAAAAAGTTAGACAACCTTTCTTTACCTATTCTCAAATTTTTACCCCTAAAAATTTTTCCCCCAATTTTTTCCCTCCTCCGTTCCCCTCTCCTCCTCCGACCTTCTCCACCTACGACCACCTACTCCTCCTCATCGGCGACCTCCCCCTCGACTCCCCTCCTCCTCGGCGACCTCCCTCTCTGTTCCCCGTCCTCCTCCTCCCGACCCCCTCCTTTCCGCCTCCTTTACAGCCCCCCTCCGTTCCTTTCTCCTCCTCTCGACCCCCTCCTTCCGCCCCCTCCTCCTCTCCGCCCCCCTCCTCTCTGCCCCTCAACATCCCTCCAACCCGCCTCTCCGCCCCTCTCCTACATCACCCCTCCCCCTTTCTGCCCCTCTACAGCCCCCCTCCCCGCCCTCTGCGCCCCCTCGTCGACCCCCACTCCCCCTTCCCCGGCCCTCTCTACAGCCCCCCTCCTCGGTGCTCCGGTCAGACCCCCTCTCGGCGTGCCCCCTCCTCCTTCATCTTCGGTAAATCCCCTCTTTGTATATTTTTTTTAGTGTTTTTATATTTTCAATTTTGGACACGGTTAAAGATACATATGTAAACATTAGCTATGGTTTTGGACATGGAACAAACACAATGGAGATATGGTTTTAGAATCATGGGAATAGCTAGGGTTTTGGGCTTTCGTAAATTATTCGAAATTCGTGAAATTGGAATTGGATATCCGATACAGATATGATACAGCCGATACTAATCCGATAAGGTTGATACCAATCTTATACGGCCAATACCAATCCTATATGGCCAATACCAATCCTATACGGCCGATACCTATCGGATATGATGATACCAATTCGATAATGCCAATACCAATTCGATACGGCCGATACCGAACCGATAGGCCGATACTAATCCGACATGGTCGATACAGAACCGATAGGCCGATACTAATCCAATACGGTCGATACTAATAAGAAACAATTTTGATACCGATACTCATAGGAATGGTCGATATTACCGATTTTGATATCCATACTTATAAGATTAATGGTCTGATACCGATTTCGAGGCGGAAGTGTATATACAACATATATGGTCGTGCTTGATTGTTACAATTATGTACTATATTAAATTATACTTGTATTTACAAACATATATGGTACTTGGTGCAGAATTGGTTTAAATAATGAATCGATACTTAGTTAACCGTTCATGGATGTACAATCGGCGACATGAGAGCAAGATTGGTTTGACGGATGATTTCAAGGCGGGCGTTAAGGAATTTCTGAGATACGCCAGTAGCCAACCTTATTTTATGGACGAAAGGCTCATAAAGTGTCCTTGTGTCAATTGTCGTAATATACCATTCAGAGAGGTAGATCTCGTGAGAGAGCACCTCTACAAGAAGGGTTTCGTACCAAACTACAACGAGTGGACGACTCAAGGAGAACCTTTGGTTCTGCAATATCAGTCCTCCTTCAACACGGAGGTGGGAGACCCCACTCTTGGAGACCACTTCCAATATCGGTATCGAAACTTGGCACATGAGTTGGTATTTGATGCGTCTTGTACCGGTCCAAGTTTTGATCCGGAGTATCCGAATTCTCTTGCAAAGGAGTTCTATGATATGTTCAACCATGCCGATACTCCATTATATTCGGGTTATGATTCTCATTCTATCTTGTCGGTGGTGATGCAGTTGCTGAACCTCAAGTCTGATTTTAACTTGTCGCAAGAATGCTGCGATCGGATAATTCCGTTTGTTAGAGAGTTGCTGCCAAAATGAGCGAAGGATTTGCCAGAAAACTTTTACAAGTCAAAGATGATGATACGAAAACTCGGATTAGGCTACGAAAAGATAGATTGTTGTTAAAACGACTGTATATTATACTACAAGGAGAATAATGATAAAAACAAATGTATTTTCTGTCACGAGGACCGGTACAAGCCCATTCGGGGCAAAGAAAAATCAACTGCATGAGCAAGATTGCGCCCCTACAAATACATACAGTTTTTGCCGATCACAAAGATGCTATAGAGAATGTATATGTCCTCGAATACTGCAGAATACATGACATGGCATAATAAAGAGCGGAAGATGGATGAAGGAGAATTATCTCATCCATCTGATGGAGAGGTATGGAAGCATTTTGATCGATGTCATCCTGGATTTGCTGCAGAGCCTAGGAATGTTCGGCTGGCTTTATGTTCTGATGGATTCACTCCTTTCGGACTGTCGGGGGCTCAGTACTCTTGTTGGCCGGTAATTTTGACCCCTTACAATCTACCATCGTGGATGTGCATGAAGAATCCTTATATGTTCTTGACACTTATCATACCTGGTCCAAAAAATCCAAAGAAGAACATCGATATCTACTTGCAGCCATTGGTGGACGAGTTGAAATAATTGTGGCAGTTCGGCGTTCAGACGTATGATATATCGATGGAGCAGAACTTTCAGATGAGAGCGATGTTGATGTGGACCATTAATGATTTTCCAGCATACAAAATGTTATTTGGGTGGAGTACTCATGGTATTATGTCTTGTCCGATATGTATGGAAAAGAGTAAGGCATTTCGCCTTCAGAATGGAGGAAAAGCCTTTTTTTTTTATTGCCATCGTCAGTTCCTTCTTATGTCACATCCATGGAGAAGGAACATGGACGCCTTTAGAGCTGGTAAACAGGAACTAACTCCTCTCCCGTTGAGATTGACTGGAGATATCGTTTGGACGGAGGTAGAGGATTTGCCGACTGTAAAAGAAGATCCGAGTTCGGGCCATCACCTAGAAGGATTCGGACATAACCATAATTGGATGAAGCGAAGTATCTTTTGGGACTTACGTTATTGGAAGGACAATCTCATAAGACACAATGTTGATGTCATGCATATTGAGAAAAATGTATTCGACAATATCTTCAATACGGTGATGGATATCAAGGGAAAAATGAAAGACAATCCCAAAGTAAGAAAGGACTTGGAAATTATTTGTAGGCGTCTAGTTGAATCTAACACGAAGATCCAATAGTAACTGGGTCAAGCCCTCATCACCATTTACACTGAGTAGGGATGATAAATTGATAATATGCAACTGGATTAGAAACTTGATATTCCCTGACGGTTCCGTGTCGAATCTGGCAAGATGTGTCGATCTCAACGAACGCAAGCTGATAGGGATGAAGAGTCATGATTGCCACGTGTTCATGGAGCATTTACTTCCTATCGCTCTGAGAGAGATGCTGCCTTCTCAAGTATGGGGTCCACTGGCCTAGTTATCTATATTCTTAAGAGACTTGTGTTCAAGTAAGTTGACGGTGCAACATATGTTTGAACTTGATGAGAAGATTGTATTGACATTATGAAAGTTAGAAAATGTATTTCCTCTCGGCTTTTTTGATAGTATGGAACGTTTGTCGATTCATCTTGCATACGAAGCACGTATCGATGCTCCCGTCCATTATCGTTGGATATATCCATTTGAGAGGTATAAATTATTTAATTATCTAGTACTAATAATTATTTTATTCAAATAGATCTAATATTGAATATATTATTTATAGATATCTACATCACTTGAAGAAGAAGGTGGGCAATAAGGCCCATGTAGAAGCTTCGATATACGAAGCATATATTATTGAGGAGGTCTCAAACTTCTGCTCAATCTACTTCGATACTCATGTCAGAGCAAACTGGAATAGAGCACCAAGAAATGATGAAGGTGAGGTCGATGAACCGAATCGTGGAATCCATACTATCTTTTGGTGGCAAGCCTACAAGTGCTTCTAAGTTACGGTGGTTGGAGGACGATGAGTTTGAAGCCGCTCATCGATATATCTGCCTGAATAGTGGTATAGAGGAGATGGAAGATATAGAGAAGTAAGACATAATTTTGCTATGTTATACTCCAATTTTGCGATATACTTGTAAATTTTTTACTAACTTTTCTCATTTTTATCATAGTATTTTTAGAGCTGAGATAAAAATGGAGAGCCCTAACATTGATGATGATGATCTTACTAGAGAGGTTGACAAAAAATTTCTGTCATGGTTCCATAACTATGTAAGGATTAGTATCATTTAACTATTCTTAATTCAATTGACCGACGAAAGGGCTTTTGTCCTAATGACGTTATGATACGTGATGTTTTAGATTTTTCGTCCTGGCACACAATTGACCGACGAAAGACTTCGAGCACTAGCTATCGGACCAAGCAAGAGGGCGAAATGTTGGGATGGATATACCATCAATGGCTTCAAATTTAGAACCATTGATAAGCCTATCAATCACTCATTTGTCGATAAGGAGGCTAATTCCACAAAGATTTCTGGAGTTTGTGTAAGGGGTTCAGTCTACAACGCCGATCCAGAATTTGACTATTACGGTGTTCTAAGAGATATTGTAGAGCTGGATTACTCTTTTGATACCCAAATTGTGCTGTTCAAATGTGATTGGCTCGACACAACACCCAAGCAAGGATGGAGAATTGACAAACAGTTTGGATTTATTGATATAAAACACGAAAAAAGATATATAGGTTTCGAACCGTTTGTGTTGGCTAGTCAAACGGTCCAAGTGTACTACACAAATTATCCTAGTCGACGACGCACGACTCGTGATTGGTGGACTGTATGCAAAACTAAAGCAAGAAATACATGTAATATTGGAGATCAAGCATACCAGGCGGATAAGGTAGTCATGCCTCAACCAACATATATGAGTTTAGCCGACATTGATGACATGGAGGTTGACGTTACTTTAGATGATGATATAGTTGACGAAGAGCTTGACATAGAGGACTTACCTCATGTAGATGAGGATTCTGAAATGGACGTATCAGATGAGGATGAAGAATTTGAAGATAAAGATGAAAGTGGAAGTAATAGTGAAAATGAAGAAGATTCATATTACGAAGAAGATGAAGAAGATTAGTACGTATTACCTATTAGATTTGCATTGATTATTTATACCAACACACCTTTATTTAATTTCTATTAGATTTGCATTGATTATTTGTATCATCACATTATTTTTTTATTTTTTTCAGATTTACATATGGCGGGACGAGGCCGTACACGTCGATTTTGAGGATTTGGGTCGACCCGTCCTCCTAGTACTCCGACTGCAGATCGCAAAGGAGTTAGCGAGGACGATTTGGTTGATGAGGAGGATGGCTTATCTCCGCCGTTCTGCCGTTCACTCGTTCTTCAGTCGGCGGATCTAGCCCTGATATTCCTTCAGCATCTACTCCTACCGGTGCTGGTGCCCCGTCTTCTATGCCGGAGACTACACCTGTCGCTCCTACTGCAATGAACCCATATCCTGGCCTTTTGGTCGACCATGGAGTATACATACGTCGACCAGGATTTGTAGACCCTCATACTCTGCCAGAGCGGCCAGCCAATATCACTCGTACCGAGCTATGGACCGATGGAACGACCACTACCAAAATTGATCGCTTTAGCGATGGATTAAGTCCGTCGCTAGTAGCGACGGCCTACCGAATATATACTGACGGTTTATCGTCTAATCACAGGCAATATTTTTTTAAATTTTAAGGGTGAAAAGTTGTCGCACACCCGTCGGTACAGCGTCGGCGAAGTAGCAACAAACAATGTATCCGTCGCTAGGTAGTCACTCCTTAGTCAATAATTGCATGAAAAAATGTTCAAATTATAGGAAATTGGGCGACTACGTAGCGACGGATAGTCCGTCGCCCAGCTGATGAGTTTTAGCGACGGAACCTGCAGCCGTCGCTACGTAGTCACTTAGATGGCGGGAAAATATATAAAAGTTCATGAGAAATTTACGACTACTTAGCGACGGATATATCCGTCGACAGTCCGTTGCTAAATTGCCGGTCTTAACTTAAATTGAACTGACGGGGGAGGGGATTTCATTCGAACTCTCTCTCTCTCTCTTGGAGCTCTCTCTCCCTCTTTTTTGGGGGTTGTGGGCGGTGGGGGGGGGGGGCGGAGGTAACTGGCGGTGGGGTGGGGGCGGAAGGGAGCCGTGGTGGGGGTGGGTGGTCAACTGTGGTGGGAGGCCACGAGGGGGGATAGAGGCCGCGGGGGTGGGGGACGGAGGTAGCCGGCGGTGCGGGAGGGGGGAGGGGAGCCGTGGTGGGGGGGAGGGGGTGGTCGACTGTGGTGGGAGGCCACGGTAGGGGTGCAACTCGGGCGGGTTAGATCGGGCTTGATGTCAACCCGAGACCAAACCAATGAATCATAAGCTTAGCCCGAGCCCAAGCCCAACCCAATTTTTGATTGGGTTCAAATATTTTAACCCAAACCTGAGCCCGAACCCAAGTATCTTCAACCCTAACCCAACCCGTTAACGGGTTTAACCGATCGGGTTTGGTTGTAGCCCGCCCGAGTTGCACCCCTAGGCCGCGGGGAGGGAGGGGAGGGGTAGTGCAGGGGATGGGGGCTGGGGCGGTGGGGAAGGCCGCGGGGGGGGGGGGGGGGGTTGCGGTGGTCGGGGCTGCCGGGGTCGGCGGTGGTGGGAGTTGGGGTCTCGGGGGGGGGGTAGTGTATCGGATTGGGGCCGAGGGTGGGAGTTCGGGTCGGCGGTGGTGGGGGTCGGAACACACACACACACACACACACATATATATATTTGTCACATACACACACACACACACACACACACACACACACACACACACGCACACACACACACATATATAGGAGTATATATAAACTTTGGACTGAAACCGAATAATAAAATTTAGTATATTCAAAACCGAAACCGAACCGAATATTTTTAAAACCGAAACCGAATTTTTTTAGAACCTAACCAAAACCGAACCAAATTTAGTATATTCAAAACCGAAACCAAAACCAAAACTATACACACACACACACACACACACACACACACACACACACACACACACACACACACACACACACACACACACACTTCTAGTAAGTCCTTCGAATCACTCTATGTCAAGATTTCCTTCTATTTTTCTATTCGGACGGCGCATTCGAAGAAGGAGTGGATCCGACAGGACTACTATGAGCAGCTCTTGGAGAAGATGGATGCTCCTGCCTTCAAGCAGAAATTTAAAAAGCGAAAGCGAACCAACGGGCCGCAGGGCTATATACGGTGGGATCAAAGCCCCACGCAGTGACGCTTGCAGAATTGGTGAGATACCGCAAATTTATTCCACTATCTAATTCGATACAATTAATATACTTAATTAATTAAATTCTACGAATATTTCGTATACAGACCCAACGAACATTGAAAGAGGAGAAAGATGCTGACTCGGTCACCATGCACGATGTATTCTAGCATACCCACAAGAGACGGAAGGACGGGAGCTTCATCGACGAGAGGGCCAAGGAGATGGATGTAAGTACTTACGTTTATGAGACTTATGTTAGAATTATAAGTATTCATACTATAACTTAGGTAAACTTAGGATTCAGACTATAACTTAGGTCAACTTAGGATTCAGACTATAACTTAGGGAAACATAGGATTTAAATTATAACTTAGGTAAACTTATAGTATAAACACATTCATTTGATAGGCTGCGTATCATGAGGCCCTTAGTCGGGTTCATCCATCTGCTCCCGAGGATGTCGACGAAACGACGGCCGTTGGGACGCCCTCTTATACAGCCGCTCGCTACGACGACATGTTCGTTGATACCGTCAGCGGCTTTAAGAAAGGGCGCCTGTACGGAGTCTGCTCCCGGTCCGTCTACTGGTGCTGCCGGTCCTTCTTCCGCCGGACGTCTCTCTTTTGACCCTACTGTCCCTATCTTACCGCCTCCTGCTGTGATGGCCCTTCTCGACCTGATGTCGCCAGAGCAGCTATGCCAACTTCCAGACCATGTCTTAGAGGAATTGCCGCCACACCTGGTGAAAGTGTACATGCGTCGGGCGCAGCAGGGAGTACCAGCACCATCGGATGATCCAACTCCTCCTCGTCGTTGATGTTTGTATTCGAAGATTTTAAAAACTGTTTAAATATTGAATATTTGTGTGGATAATTTGAAATATTGGATAATGTTGACTGTTTTAAATGATTGTTGTATTATTTATGTTGGTTTGTGTTGGTAGATTTTTGGGAATGATCTGTTTTATTTATGTTGGTTGATGTTTGGGATGTTGAATGTTTGAGTGTTTGGATAATTTGTGTTATTTATGTTGGTGGATGTTGTGTGAACAGGGAATGCTCTGTTTTATGCAAAAAATTTCAAAAATTCTCAATTAGCGATGGACCCGTGACTAACATCCGACGGAATATCCGTCGCTAACTGAGACTATTCCAAGTTAGCGACGGATGGCGACAACTCACTGACGGATCGTCCGTCGGCAAGGTTCTGGAAATATGAAAAAATCACAGAATGGGATCGACGGATATTCCGTCGGTAGACCGTCGCTAGTAGTCGGTAAAAGACACTCTCTGATACGCATTTACCGACCATTTAGCGACGGATATTGCGTATCAGATACTCTCTGATACGCAATTACCGACCATTTTAGTGACGGATACGGCCGTCACTAAGGCGATATGTCATTAACTTTCTGATACGCGCTTTGACGGAAATTCGTCGGTAATTCATCACGAGATGTACGGGTATGGTTGACGGAAATTCGTTGCGAAATCGTCGCTGGACGACAACTTGGCAACGGATTGTTTTTAGTAACGAGGCTTTTTTCGACGGATGTTTTTGCCCAAAATTCGTCGGCCATCCGTCGGTATTGCCATTTACCGACGGCTGGGCGACGGATGCGACCGTCGCTAAGGCGATGAATTTTGGTAGTAGACGTAAGTATACTAGTTTTAGTAGACACATTTATTCATACTCTATTTATTATCTAATCGTACATTGTTTTGTTTATTCCAGGTTCTTTCCGGTCCAGACTGGTAGAGATTTGGGGAAGTTGATGCATCGATAATTTCATGGTCCCTATCTGAACTTCGGGGACATCCCAGTTGATAGACGATTCATTTGGCTTGAGATGCTTGAGGTATGTCTAAATAATATCGTCTTTGTTTACAACATTTCTTAAATATTTGCTCATTTGTTTTTATTTGTCTTTATTTGCAGAAGTCGTACTGGTGGCTGGCGCATAGAGATCAGGCGATCCGGAAGTGCTACAAGTCCGTCGCCAGCAAGAGGTTGAGGGATATGGTCAACGACCAGAAGGCGTTATTTACACTAAGTAGTAATCGACGCAAGGAGTGGTTGAAGGAGGAATTCTGGGAGGAGATGAAGAAGAAGATGGACACTCCGGCCTATAAGGCCAAGTGTGAGAAGGCAAAGGCTGCCCGTGCTAAGGGTGGTCACCACACGGGTGGATCCATCCCAATTACAGAGCATTATCGACGGCTGGTGAGTATTCTTATTTGTTATTTCTTCAATTGTTTAAGTTTACTCTTTAGTTATAAATTGATGTTTAATTGTTACAGTACGAGAAGATCGCCAAGGCAGGCGAAGATCTGAACGCCGTGGACTTCCCTAAAGTTTTCGAGCGTACCCATAAGCGAAAGAAGGATGGGAAGCTCGTAGGTGATCGGGCGACCAAAGCCTATGTAAGTTTTCTGAGTCCTATATCTAATTACATTTCTTCTTCATCTTTACATACTTAACTATATTTAGTTTACCGAAATAGGTAGTCTGAACTCTAATATGAATATTAACTCTAAATCATAACCCTAAGTAGCATTATAAATCAAAGAATACTTTAAAAGACATATGAGAACGTAACCATAACAATACTTACATCGAAAATAAAATACCAATATTAACTCTAAATCTATTCACCTATATAAATATAGGAGACTTACGAGACTTTAGAGATTCGAGTCGGTGAGGGAGGGACTGCCGAGGGGGAGCTGGGACTAGTCAGTCACCGTCGCCGGCTGTGAGGAACGACTTGTGGATATAAGCCGTAGGTAGAGGAAAATGGGGTAGTGTGTACGGTACCGAATCGTTGGCATCCCAGCCGTCTGTTTATTCCAGAGCTCTTCTATCTCCATCACCTCCACCTCCACCTCCACCTCCATAGACCGACGATACTGTCGACGCCTACACCTTGCGGCAGATTACACAGATTCTGGTGGCCCTCCAAGATCATGTGGGGCAGATGAGTGGAGCTCTGATCATAGCAGGTCTGATGCCTGCCTCTACTGCACCGGCTCCTGCTTCGACCACAACGTCTCCGCCAACGACTGCTCCTCCGACCACTATGCCTACTATACCGGATCCTTCTCCGACCATAGTGCCTCTTGTCGTGCCGCCAACTCTTCCAGACATTGTTCCTGCCCAGGACGTACAACGGATCCTCACTTTGGTCCTAGGGCAGTTATATTCATGCGGACGGCCGGTTATGCCTCCGCCACCTCCTCCACCTCCACCACCATCAGTTTGAGTTTTGTTTATTTTTTTGTTGTATTTGACGATGAGTTTGTATGAACTTTAGGGGTTTGATCGATATTTGTGTATATGTACTATATTGTGACTGTTGGACTATATTGTGACTGTTGGACGTGAGTGTATATGTACTATATTACAACTGTTGGATGAGTTTATGTATGCTTGGGTTTATTTTTTATATATTGGGGTTATATTTAATGTGGTATAAATATTGGGTTAATGAGTTTATGTATGACATCTCTATTCACAGGTTTGAGCAAAGCTGGAACAATTTAATGTGGTATAAATAAAATGTTTAGCGACTAACCAGCAACGGATTAGCGACGTAAATCTGAAAATTTTGCAGGCTAACGACTAACCTGCGACTGACTAGCGACGAAAATCTAAAAAAAATTGCAGGTCAGCGACGGCTTAGCGACGGAAATATCCGTCACTGAGCTTCTGTATGATACTAATTCCGTATCAAACGAGTCAGCGACAGAAATTTCCGTCGCTGACCTTCTGAAAAATTTGGTATTTTGGCTCAAAAAAAATGTCGGTAATCCGTCGCTAATATGTCGCTGTGATTGCCGACGTTTACAATTCGTTGCTAATCCGTCGCTATACTTGCGTCGGTATTTTTGTCGAGCGACGGATTACCGACGTATGTTCTAGAGCGACATTATGTTTATCGACGTCAATTATCCGTCGTTAAACCGTCGGTAAACGTATTTAGCGACGGAATATACGTATTTAGCGACGGAATATATGTATTTAGCGATGGAGCATTCCGTCGCTAAATACCAATATTTTAGTAGTGATAGGCTACTCAATTTTCAATAAAAGGTCTTGGATGATGATGATATGTGACATAAAACAAACTTCCCTACATTAGGAATTTAAAAAAGTATTCACAGAAAATGTCTTATCTAAGAAAACCTACTGGCAAGACAATAAGTTATTACCTTTCTAAAGTAAATTTAGCCACCTGAGGTACTAGCTTCAAATATTTATCAACTTCACTGTTACATTATTTTCTTAATTCATAGCACCAGCAATCAAATTATTTTGTCTTCCTCCAGTCTAGTATGAATGTCAACAGAAGAATGCAACAGTCAAATGGAATAGGCAAATTGTGGGAGGAAAGAACTACAAGTATCGTCCATACCAGCTTGTGATGAATTGAATCAAATGGAGGCATAGGAATCAGGATGCACACTGAATGGTTTTGCAGTCTTATTAGAATTTTCTGCAGTACTGCCATTCTCACTAGGCGATGTAAGCTCAACAGGAACCGATTTTTTTCCCTGAAAGTAAAGAAAATAAAATCAATTTATTAACAAATCACAAAGGATCTACCCAAGGAGTTATTGTTGGGGCCGGGGTACTTCATCAATTTCCCACTCCCTTTCTTTCTTCAAAACTTACAAAAGCTCTAGACAGTGATATTAATGTAAAAATACTATGTAATGCCAAAATAAGGTCTTTATTTCCATCTATTTGCTATAATTAACTTAGTAAGTAGATACCAATTTGAAAGGTGCGTAGAACATAAACTACCATAGTAGTAGTAGTATAAAAAGATGATGAGGTCATGTTCTATTCTATCTTGATTGCAATAATTTAACCATGTCAATATTGCAAGTTCTAATGATGACTAATCATGGAATATGCCCCATAAAAGATCACCACAAATAATATTTAAAGGACATGTCATATCCTCTTCATGGCATAAAAGCCTTCAGAAATATATAGACAATGATAAAGTAATGGATGATAACAGAGGCCCAAAAGTCTTCGTCTCCTTAAACTAACAATGGCTCCTGCAGTCTCTTATGAATACAAGAGTTCACTGATAACATTAAACAAACATAACATATAAATAAATCTAAAGAGAAAAAACAGTAATCACAGCATCAGCAGAATCAAAAATAATAATTGCTTTACAATATTGACAAGATAACTTTTCTTGATAGAAGGCCAAGCCCCATAGCAAGCCCTCTAGCTTAATACACCTACCGCACCTACCACATAAACACTTGCACACAGAGGAAGACAAAAAAAAAAGAGGAAAATACATAACAAAATCAAACTTTGGACCTTCCATTTTTCGCGGAAAGCTCTAGCCACCATATTTTCTCTTTGGCGTGGTGAAGAAACCATAAATTGCATAATGAATTTTAAAGGAGACCATCCAATACAAAATTGAAGCATTGGCCATCATAACACATAATATGTTACAACTTTTCAACATATTACAGAAAGCATTTTGAGAGGAGAGACTATTGGATAATTAGAGCTATAAGCGCCTATAACTGAGCAAAATGACCTGACCACGGGAAGTAAATGTACTATCACCAAAGAGATTTAGATCAAGTTTCATCTTGCTTGTCTCGTAATCTTGTAGATCTACTATACAGGCCTTCCAAGGCATCATGGAGTGTTCTATGAAATTTTCTGGGTTTCCATTAGCATATTATTTCTGCAGAATTACGAATTCTTTAGAGTATCGCCTCCATCTGGTAGTGGTCGCACGGGAGACACCCTAGTAGATGAGGGAGCACTCACTACTAGTCTTCCTATTGGAGCATTTCGTTGGCTCCAATCCATTATGCCTTCCCATCTGGTATTCAGGAACAGGAACCACATTTTCCTAAACCTTATTTGCCAAGCCGCTTTGCACGGCAATTCGGCTATAGCCAGCTTCTCTTGGGCAATCTCAGTCCTCATCGCCAGTCGATAGGGAGTCTGATCGACGGGGCACGTGCATGGGGCTACTACAATGGTGGATTTACAGGGGTGGTTTTTACCTTGCCCGAAGATAAACCTGACACCCACATGCTCTTTGCTGCTGCTAAGTTCTATATTCAGGTCAATACCCTTCCTTCTCGGTATGACCGTGAGCATAGTTTTATATCAGGGACCAAGCTTGCCCCTACCCTTGCTGATATAGGACGAGCATGTGCAATGGGGAGTAGCAGAAAGGAAGGCACCGCGCCCACAGTTGAACCGGCTGCAGCGCCGCAACAGAGAGTTGTTGTTGAAGAGCCTATCGTTGCAGCGCCTCGGAGAGAGGACACTGAAGAACCTCTTCCTACCGTTCCTCATAAGAGGAAGGCTTCCACCGAGCTGGTGCCACGGCCAAAAAGGAAGAAGGTGGTTGTTTCCCGGGGGAGGAAGAAGGTTGCGGACGTGGGTGCCGGCTCGCCTCCTTCCAGAAGGTGTTCTCGGCAGACGGCGTTGCAGGCCGTTTCCATTCGGGAGGTAGATCCATTCCTAGACTCCATAGCCGTTCTGGTCAAGCCTTTAGAAGCTTTCTCACCCTTGCGTTTGTCCTTTGCACATGACCTTGAAGTTGCAGCTGAGGCAGGTGCCTCCTTGTCTGAGGAGGTGGACGTGACGACAGTGTCCCCTGTTCGTCCTCGACCGATGGATGAGGGCGGGTTTTCTTCAGTTGTAAGACTTGAGCGACGGGAAGATCAGGGCGAAGGCCCGGACCATGATGGTGATAAAAAGATTAGTCCCTCCTACGACATATCTGTGGGGTATATGTCTGCAATAGGAGCTGCGATGAAAGAGTTAGACGAGAATCAAGTCCAATCGGCTCATCCTCCTGCGGGTATGTCATCTTTGCGTCTCTCTTCGGATGAGATTTTTCAACTTCGATTTTGCGTGCTCCTCGTGAGGCTGACCATGACTGTATGTTTCCTTGTAGACAAGGAGAAGGGACTACTCGCGAAGATAGCCCCAGGCATTGGGGAAGGAACAGGAGTTGTCCCCGGCTCCTCCAAGTTTGCTGGTGAGGAGGGAGTTGTTAGTGAGCCGGTATCGGCTTAATGAAAAAAAGGTTGAGCAACCTGCCGAGGGGGCCATTGCTGAATCTGCTCCTGTTCTGGCTGAGATTGTGGAAGAAACCAGGCCCGATGCCACTCGGGGCCTTGATATTATTCTCCTTGAACAGTCTAGGCCCGCTCTTGGTTTCCCTGAAGCCAAGACTAATGGCGTAGCCCAGGCTGGAGTTGAGTAAGCCGAAGGTATGAAATTATAACTTTTTCGTATTTTCCTTCCAGCTTTTTTGGTTACTGATGTATACGTATATTTTTTCTTTGTCAGGTTCGGCTTCTTGTCAGGTATCCCTTCCTGGATTGGAAGAAACCTTCCAAGCCTCCTCCCCGACGACCTCCACTGAAGACGATGAGATGGCCCAGAAAGTCGTCAAAGCTTTCTAGTCTGTACTGAAAGTGAAGCTTCCTGTAGTCTTAAATCAGAATGCTGCATTTGGCCCTGTGAAGGCTGTTGCCGAATGCCAAGTGGCGGCCCTCGAGAGCATTGTCGGTTATGAAGAGCGGGCCAATACTCTGTGGAAAGTTCTGAATGACCTGGAGGGTCAGGTGGCCAGGTTTCGGGATACCAAACAGTGGAGCCCGACGTCGTTGTTCCGCACAGAGGACGAGGCTTTGATGACGGCTCTTGCGGAGGAGAATGCTACTTTCCAGGCGAGGAAGGATGCCCTTGTTCGGGAGATCGGCAAATTGGCTGACCAGTATGGCCAGTTCAACGCTGCAAGTGAGGCGCGTGCTGCCTCGAAGAATAAACTTGCTGCATGGATCACCGAGAGGTATAATCACATTTTGCAGATCCAGAACGAGATCGCCTAACTGGAAGCCGACTTGAGAGCGACAACATCTGAACATGAGGATTATTTGGCTCAGGCTTCCATGACTGCCACCACTTCTGTCAATTTAGAAGAACAGCAGGCAAAGTTGGAGGGAGAGCATCTGAGTCTGATCGTTTTCGAGGATGAAGCTGCTCGCCAAGAAGAGGCGCGCCATCGAGCTACCGCGAAGTCTGAAGCTGAAATCGCGGCTCTAATGGACAATATCAATTGCCTATGTATCCCTTAGATTCTTCGTAACTTTTTTTTCTAGCCGTCACTGCTTTTGTACCCTTTTTTCGTCTCTTGATAGACGTAAAGAATAAAGAATCTTTTCAGAAGTGAATGTGGTTTTGTGAAATATCGGAACTAGAGGTAATGTAGACATAGCAAGGATATTTCTGGTCGGTATTCCGCGGAAGAATTTTGATGTGGACCTATTATCCGTTTTATATTCAAGTTTTTTTTTCTTTTTTTGAATATAGATAATAAGTTGAACGAAGCTGCTAGTAGAGGTAATATGGACGTAATAGCAGAGGATGTTCTATATCTGACCAGAGGTAATATGTACATGGAAAGATATATAACATTAGGTGGGAGTGAATAATTCAGAGGTAATATGGACGTGATTATTCTTGATAAATGCTTTGCTCAGAGGTTATATGGACATGGCAAAACATAATCATTTCACTGGAGAAATAATTATCAAAAAATAATTCAGAGGTAATAGGGACGTGACTTATTTTCGTCAAACCGAGTTTGGACAGAGTCAAAAATAGGAATGATTCCACTGGGAAATACTTTGGAGGACCTATTATCCAAGGCGTATTCAAGACTCTTGAAATACGTATAATAGTTAGATAATTTTCGAATCACATAAACATCGCACTGTACATTTACATGACTGAACATGTGTGAACATTATATTAAAAAAGGTTACACATAGTATTTCTTCAGGAACTTGTCGTTGATAGGCATCATGAGCAAGTCACCGTCAGGCTTGGTTAGTCGGTACGCACCGTTAGAATACACTGATTCTATGATAAAAGGACCTTCCCATTTATGCTAAAATTTCCCTTTAGTTTTGTGCGTTATGACCATTGGACTTCTCACTGCTAAGACTAGATCACCGACTTGGAAGATTCTTTCCTTCACCTTTTTGTTGAAGGCACTGGAAAGACGTGCTTGGTATAGCT